>JAODUP010000365.1:352500-572500 GCA_025642065.1 Paralvinella palmiformis
TGACCTGTGCGCGCCGCCATTTTGAAGCTAGACACAGACCGCAAGCTCCCGAATACTGACGTCACTTGAAACAACCAATTTGACCGGAAGTCTTTATATAACCTATTTAAAACCATGTAAGCAAGTGTTAGCCAAGAAAAATCCCCCCAAAACGTAGTAATTTCTCTAAATTTACATCCTGACTGACATTCAGCCATATCAGTCAGAAGAACCATTACAAGATGAAGAAGATGATTGCTTCGAAGAAAGAGGAATTATCGAAGAAACTGCGAGATGAACCGGGAACACGAACTGGTGTCTATGTGAACTCTGTGTACTCTTGGCCCAGGTGACGTCAAAGAATTTGACTTTTCTCCTTCCTGCCTTCAAATCCGGTGCAGCCGTAATGGCGGCCCTTCAGTAATTTGGATTATTTCCCTATATCTATGATATCAGGTATAGTTCGTGATTATTATTGTGGAACTTTTTTGTTATAAGCCTTACGCAGTAATATAATCTGAGGGTGAACTGTCCCTTTAATGATAAATGTGGTCGGCCATAAACTGTGGGGTTCTCGGCTCGAAACCAAATACTGGCTTGGCCAATCAGGTACTCAGAGGATTTCTCGGCCATAATAAGAGTACCCGATGATGGATTGTGCTGGATTATTGTAAATGGAAGATGTAAACGATATATCCTCTCCGGGTAGCTGACGACAACGGCTGTTTGTACGGGTCCATATCGGAAGTCGATAGTTGGAGGTTACAGCAGATACAGTCCTCAGAGTGATGATTGATGATGATGATGATTGGTGTTTTACGGCCACACGGTAGGCTAAATGGGCCGAGCGACCTCCGAAGGTAATGAGACGGAGTCAAAGATGAAACACCCTTCAGATATGCTCACGCCGAGATTCGAACACAGGTGGTAGTGATCTGCGGTCCAACACGCTACCGCTAGACCACGGAGGCGCCCAGTCCTAAGAGTGCATGAGTGAGCTAGTGAGTGGTCCATTATCTATCGGCTTTGCTCATTTCTAGGATATACATGACGAGGAGTAAGTTCCAGGTTCGAACACGGAACTTGGGGGGTTCGTGCAGCGTTCTAACCACTGCACTATGGGGCTCTCAAATAAATAGCTCACACAAACCCAGTATAAAGTTCTTAGAATGATAGTAGGTCTACGAATTTATTTATGTAGCTGAATGTGCGTGTGTGTGCGTGTGCGTGTGTACTTGGCATGCGCGCGGACCTATATACGTAAAGAGACATAGGGTTATCTAATTCATGATGTATTCGAACACCTACAGGGATTAAGCTCTTCAGTACTGGGACCCACTCTAGTTAGCATGGAATATCTTCTAAATACCGACACGGAACACATATCAGCAACGTTCACAGGTGGCGCTTTGGGATACCTGATTGGGGCGATGTTATGTGGCTTCATTTATTCTAAACTGAACAAGGAATTATTATTTGCTTTGTCTCTGATTGGTAAGTATAATTATTGGAAAGACAAGTATCATTAAAACAATTTATATTTTTCGGTGTAATATTATTTAAAAAAAAAGATATTATATTATCCGAATATGCTTTTATATATATTATATATATATATATATATATATATATATATATATATATATATACTAAGGAACTGTCTTAAATAGAAGTATAGCGTTTATAAACGTCTCTCTTTCAACATCTATGCAAAGATTAATTATAGAATATCAGTAAAGGTGTTTATCATTGTCTTAATCAGTTCTATTGATCTTTTGTTACAGGTATTGGGGCACATGGCTTATGACCTTTTCACCAATGTAATATGTTATATAATTATAAACGCTGTCGTCAATATTTATGGCTATATAGAGGTTTGTATATATTAAATATACTATATAAGATAATTATATATATATATATATATATATATATCCGATATGTGTCCGGTATTATTATATGTGTGTGTGTGTGTGTGTGTGTGTGTGTGTGTGTGTGTGTGTGTGTGTGTGTGTGTGTGTGTGTGTGTGTGAAATATATATTATGTATGTAATAGTATATATGTTACAGTTAATCTGCGTAATCAGGTAATATGTATATTACCTGAAATGTTCAGGTAATGTGTATTAAATCTCAGTTAGCAACAGACGTATTACCTGAATATTTCAGGTTATATACATATTGCCTGATTACACAGATTAACTGTAACATATATAGTTTATACTTTACCTATGTACCTTACAGCTGGCCAGACTTATTTATTAAGATTATGGCAGGATCACCGATACAGGAGATCTCTGATGCAATGTTTACACTGCGTATGGTCGGTCGGAGCTACCGTAGCACCGTTCATCGTACACAACTTCCTAGTCGACGTACCACAGGAAGTTGATGACGACGTCCGTGTTCTGGTAACCCGAGATCCAGAACTGTACCCGGCGACTAGGGACAACACAACCGAAGAATTGTATCAAGCGCAACCACCAATCACGAACGTTGACCTAGTTAGAATACCCTACGTCGTAGTATCGACCATAGTAGCCGCTTCATCCGTGCTGTTCCTGATCAACTTCTTCGTGGTAGGGACGTCGTGTCTGGATCCGTCGCGCGAGAGAGGTCGACGACCCGAACCGGACAACACCGTCGGGCATTCGATCGAGTATAAGAGAATCTACTTCCGGTTCTTAGTTCTTTTATTCTGGATTTTCTTCGTTCAGATCTGGCTGGATTGTATCCCGGCCAGTCTGGTTGCCGTATTCGTCGTGAGGGGCTTGAACTGGCAGAACGAACGAGGCGCACTAATCACGTCCGCGTACTCGGCATTCCACGGCCTCAGCCGGATAATCGCCATTCCATTGGCGGCCATCTTGTCTCCTACGCGGATGCTGATCATTGACATGACGATAGTGACCGCCGGCTACGGGCTGCTGCTGTTCGTCAACTTTCACCATTCCATACCCTGGATCGCCGCGTCCGTTTCTGGTTTCGGCATAGGATCGGCGTTTCCTTCCTGCCTACTTTGGGCTGAGGGCTTCATAGAAATAACCAGTGCCGCCTCTTCGGTCTTCGTCACGGCGATATCAGTTGGCGCGATGGTTGGGCCAGCACTGACCGGATTCCTTATGGGATACTTTACCTACATGTGCTTCGTGTATGTACTTCTTTCGGCGGCTTTCATTCTCCTGATCGTAAACGTCTCGGCGGCATTCTATGCCAGACGTATGGGCCTCCAAAATAGGTCATACAGCAAATCTAAGCCAATCTCTGTTAAAGCCACGAGTGAAGAAATATCGACATTGAGACGCACCAGATTACAAGAAAAATCCACTTCTAGTTGTCAAATAGACGATAATTTGGGATTCACTAATTCGCTCGCTTGAAAGGATAATAATGTGGCTTTTTTCAAAGTAGAAATTCAAAAAAACCTGGTGCCAAAAGCAATAAATAGGTCAAGGTTACGGATAAGAAACTTGATAGTATTTACTTTTTGCGACCTCCTGGAAACCCTTTTTAAATATTTAATTTATATATTTTATATGTAGTTATACGTGTTGTTATCGGTATAGGGTCAATATTCTGAGGGAAATTGCAAAAGCACTAATTTTGAGTGGAGACAAGTGGTTACTTTTTGCATTCCTATAGATTTTTAACAATTTTTTACCTTGTTTAATTTATATGGTTTTGTTTGTAGAGCTATAATGCTGCTTTCAATAAATAATTGTTTACTTCATTTCGTTGTCCAAAAGACGAACTTAATTCATACCTATAAAAACAAATAATATCACTTATCTAATTAAAATTATGGCAATGGCATCGAAGATGGCATTATATTTAATATAACCGCCATATCTGGTGCCTATAATGCCATAATGGTGCCTAATGGGGGTTACACACCTGTTTTCATTAAATGCTTTCTTACTGAATAATATTTGCCAAATTACACCTTTTTTGCTTTGAAGTATTTACCTTGATGCAGATGAAGGGTGAACTTGAAATGTATTAAGCTCTTCTGGCCAAATTTACCAAGTTATATTCCTTTTTGATTAAGCCTTGAATTTCAAAATGGCCGCCCCAAAATACGATATTCATCCTATCTCGGCTCCTAAGCAATGTAGAAACATGATGTTGATGTCTAACAGAACATTTTTAGAGTAAAAAATCCATTTATGCGATAATCAATATGTTCAGATTATTATTATATTGATTTTCGGGATGGCTAACAATTCGAAGCAATATTGTTTATATATTTGTTTGGTTTCTACCAACCATAATAAAACACAGTATCAGCAATTAATTAATTGATATGAGGAATATTGTACGATCTTGTTATTAAAACTAATTAAATTGCATTGCTACCTCTGTTCCGAGATGCCTGTTGGAGATGATACCATTTCTTTTGGAGAATGGAGTGATATGCAATGCGCTGAACAACCTATATTCAAATACAATATTGGGAACTGACGTTTACAACTCGAACTTATGGTGTTACAATATGTGCGATCAATTCGAAAGAGGAACTTTACAGTGTATGTCCAATGCTTGCTTCAAATTGTCCCTTGGATCTTCGGAATTGATCACACGAATTACTGCCGATGGCTTCCGGTGCACATCAGTGATATGGTCAACCTACCCAATAACCATCCAGAAATATATAGGCAGTTCAAGAAAGGTAATTTCGCTGTACAGAAAACGAAGAATGCCTTCTCTGCATTGGGCATTAATCGGTGCCATGAACAGGCAAATGAATTGATTAAAGGAGATGGTGGCGCAGTTGGATTGACTGAGAATCCACAGCCACTTGAAAGGTCGATGGCTAGCGGGCCGGAGATATCACATGTCGTACCTGAATTTGAAAAAAGTTTACAAGTAGTCAGTGATAGAAAGAAATCCCACAAACATCATAAACAATATCCCGGTGTTCAACTTAAATTAGCCAAAGATATAGGTGCTCTTGTGTGTACATTTGACGACTTGAGAAAACCATACCTGAAAGAAATCAGAGATCTGTTTAGTTTCGATACCACAGTGAGTAATGTTGAGGAATATCGTAGCTTTGTGACAAAACGACTGAAACATCCAGCAAAAACGTATCTTAGTGATATTGTGAGAGAAAAAAAAACGAATTGCCACTATACAAAACTCCTCACGGGAATAGTAAATAAAAATTAAATTGTAACTTGCATCACTGAAGACCAACTGTACTCTATTTTCTCGGCTGTACATTGCTTGTCAAGCTAGGCAAGGCAAGCTTGATACCTTCTTTGGGCATATCCAATATGGGTCAACCTCGACAAGGATCAAAATATGACGTGCTGGACTGCATAATAAAGGATTCCCTACCTGTCCAGCATGCACCCGATGTTGGTGGCAAGATCTTGGATGGTACTGCCATTATTCACATGCTGAAGCCAAGAGGCAGTTGAATATTCCAGGACTATGCCCAGCAAATATTCATCCCATATCTTCTCTCACAGTTGGAGTCTGTCGATAGGGTAGACATAGTGTGGGACAGGTATTTGCAAGACAGTCTCAAGCAGTTGACGAGGAAACGTAGGATAAATAGTGGCACATCGCAACAACAACGTGTGCTAGAAAATATTCCTTTCCCATCGAATTGGGAAAGCTTCCTCCGAATCGAGCAAAACAAAGACGAGATGTTCCATTACCTTACTGAGTGCATAATATCATATGTCGCCTGTGGAAATGTTCTTAGTACACAGCAGGATAAAGTCGTCATGGTGGGAGACTACGAGTTGGGTGACATTGAAAGCCTTCAACCGTGTACTCACGAGGAATCGGACATTCGGATATTCCTACATATTGCTCATTGAGCAAAGCGTGGGATAAAGAAAGTAGCAAACCGCACAGTTGAATCTGATCTGGTCATCATATCTGTCGGTCACTTCCATGATTTCCACATTGAAGAGCTTTGGATAAGGTTTGACGTAGGCAACCTCTTCCGGCACATACCCATCCATGCCAATCCAAACAGCCAATGATAATGTTTCACGTGATAAGCGGGTGTGATCCGGTGTCCAGCTTTCTCGGCTAAGGAAAGAAGTCCGCTTCATCTGCATGGATTGCTTGTCCTACTGTCACTAGTGCTTTCACGGCCAGAACAGGTTGATCTACAGAGCATGACTGAGCTGGAGAGATCCATCATGATCATGTACAGTAGAACATGTACCCTGAGCAGAGTTGATGAGGCGAGGAAGCAGCTCTTAATCCAGGGGTCTGCAACATTCCTCCAACCAAAGCTGTTCTCTTTCAATACGTGAAAAGTGAAGTGTACGAAGTAGGTTATGTGTGGTCACAAGCTCCTGAGCTACCGAGATAGACTGCAACTGACTCGGGATGGAAGACATTTTGGACTGACTGATCAGGAGCTTGAAACTCCTGCCATGAGCTGTTGCAATGTGCTGCAAGAAAGGATACAAATGCCAGCGCCTTCAATGCCAGGTCTTCAATGCACAGAGCTACGTAGCTGCAGTAGGACATGTGGCGACACCTGACTTTAACCGAGGTATTCCGAAGGTAAAGTATTATTCCCAGATGAGTGATTTATGTATTTCATTACAATTAAGGAGTTATCAATTATACGTGTGGAGTTGTTGTTACTGTTGTATGTTAAAAATGTTCTAAATAATATACATGATAATAAAAAGAGTATACAATATTCCTCATTTCAATAAAAGGTTACTGATGCTGTATTTCATTATGTTTGGTAGAAACCAACAAATATATAAAAATTATCGCTTCGAATTGTCAGTCATCTTGAAAATAAATATAATAGTAAAATTTTCTACGTTGGTTAGGAGCCGAGATATGATGAATATCGTATTTTGAGGGCGGCCATTTTGAAATTCAATATGGCGGCCAGCTACCATGGTGATGGCGACGGGTACCTAGTCTTATATGAATCTACACATGTTAAGCTATCTGTGCGCCAATTTTCATGATTTTTTCAAACTGTGCACGATTCTTATGATATGAGGCCCTCAACCGCGGTACTATAAATGCATATATTTCAAAATTTACTATACTGTAAATCTTCATTACGTCCACTTTTGTGCACGCCGTAGGCTAAATGAACGAGACAGTCACCAAAGATAATGACCCCAAAACGAAAGATGAAATACCCTTCAGATATAGCTAGCCCAGGATTTGAGCCTCGGTGCCTTAGATATGTTGACAACTGCGTTACGATCTTGGCCACAAAGATGCCAGAATGTGTACTGGTACTCAGTCATCAGCTGCTATTAGTTATATGTCATTGACAGGGTATCAAAATTAAAACTGATACAAACTACTAATACCTTCTAATTAACAGTACTCATAATGTGTTAATTAATTCTAGTATCATTACCATACCTTTCAACCTCCGAGAAATGAAACAGTAGGTTAGGATGAGTAAAATCGTAAAAGTGTCAACAAAACCATAAGTTCTTAGAAAACAGGGCAACGATCATTGGCATGAACTATTATTTATTGGTTCTATATTTACTAACACATTATGTAACAATCAGGTATTCGCATTGATCGCGACTGGTATTTTACTGGTGTTGAACGTTATGCTCGTGTGTGTATCACGTTTTGTTAGAGCCACCATCTCCTCTGAATCTCTCCCATTGCCGTCTTTATCTTCATGATTTCACCCCAGTAACGGTCAACAGATTTCTGTACGCCATCTTCTTCCATGCCGATCTCAGTGCCCTCATAAGCTGGTAGTACTCAAATTCTTCTTTGACAAGAAGACCAAAGCGTTCAGCCAGACGGACAATTGGAACATACGTTAGTTGGGCGCGTTTAATTAGGTCCAACGCAACCAAGGCATTTATCACTCTGTCGTTGAATCGGAAAATCTTCACCATTTCTCGCACAACAGCACAGAATTTGCCAACATCGATAAAGAAGTTCGCCTGCACTGCGTCTTCGATGCGGTCATCTGTGTTGGCTGAGTAAGGTGCGCGCTGGAACACCAACAGCGAACATCTCATCGTCATGTTGGTTTTCCGACAACTCAAACTTGACCTCTCTAACATCAGTCTTACCATTTACATGTTTCATCCGTACAGTCTTCACCATCAGCTTACGTAGCGGGCGTGTCGTATCGGGAAGGAAGTGACTAATACACGTTTCATCTGCCTCGAAGAGATTGCTGAAGTCATTCATAGAAGGCAGGATGAAGTTGAGGAAAAGCAAGAAGAAATTTGTTTGATGGTCGTTCAGCTGCTCCATTGTACATTTACTCTCCCGGACTTTTCTACATCATCATCACTGGTGAATTACACCACCAAAGCTGGGTACTGGGTGAGCACATACTCCACAATACACTGAAGAGAGAACCAGCGATTGACCAGTGCCTTGATAGTTGCATGTGCTCAACGTCTGTAAATACTTAAAACTCCGACGATACACACAGGTTTTTAAAGTGACAAATATGTTGAATACATTTGGCTTCTTGCAAACCCGACAACATTCTACCACTGAATCTCGTGACCCTTCAGTGAGTCATCCAATACATTGAGTATCTGTTCGCTGATGCCACCATTGGAGATGGACATGTCCCAGATTCTGGTCTTTGGGGCTGCCGGTATGTTATCGAAGCAGAGAACGGTCGCTTGACAACTGGCTTTGTAGCCTCTGCTGAGAGACAACTCTTTGATCTACGTTGTCTTAGTCCGCTTGCATTGGAATGTTTTGTCAATGTTATTGTTTGTAAACATTGTTTTCACCAAGTCGGTGAAGTGGCCGGCTACGGACGCCGAGAGGTTATGCTCGGCCACAAACTGTGCAAAGAGTGCCTCTGTCTTTGTGACGGAGGAGGACGAAATGCTGTTTCACAGCCGAGAACGACGTCATTGGTATGTGTGTGTTTTCGGCTTGGCCTCATTTCTTTTATGTAGTTGGTCAAAGACTATATATAACAAGACGTGTTACTTCGCGTTTTAACATGGGACGCCATTTTGAATTCATGGAGCGCCAGGGCCCTAGCGACCGGAGGTAGATTGTCACGGACAGCTCCCTTCGTTAGCATGGCGCTTAATGGCACTGGTTCATTCTGCCCGTTTTCGGCTGCAGTAACAGAAAAAGTATGCACAAATAAAGACATCCCCGAAAGGAAATGAAAGCTAGTGTAAAAATTTGATATGATCTGGCTTTTTTTAAATAAAGGATATCACCCTATTAATCACAAAATGGGTATGTAAGATATACATAAGCTTACAGTTACATGTACTGGAGCCACTGAAGATGTTATGGGCGGGAGAAATATTTTACTTTATTATTGTTAATAATATAATTGGACTTCTAAAATTACATTACTATAATCAGATAATCAGATAATTGAGTATTTACATGATCACCTGCATCCATATTTATTTTTAAACGTAAGCAATTGGTATTTATTGATATATATAGACTTCTATTTATAATTTAAATGTTATGAAATTAATTATTAACTACCTCATCTAGTGGTAGAAACATTCATTTTGTTATTTTTTCTATTGACAGAAGTAAAAGATGGGTTATTAATTATTGTCGTTCAGATATATAATGAGGAAAGATTTAAATTACTTGAATACTAATTGTAGAATATATTATATGCATTTCACTGAAACGGAATTCATGAACCAGACAACTTATCTAGAATGCTATTCCAACTATATTTTGATGTACCAAATCCACCGCATGCATCCACTGAAATCAAAGAAGAAGGTATTAACAGATATGAGACCTATACAGGAGACAGGGCCAGCTGTGATGGTAATTAATATTTATAAATATTAATGGTGAAAATTGGTATTATAAAATTAATTAAATAAGAAACAAGGCACCAAACCCATGAAATTTTGTCAGCCCATTTCATATCTTAATACAAAAAAAAGGATTACCAGCACCTGAATTAGTACCTGAATGTTCAGCTCATGTGCTTTAATTGGTATACTTCTCTTCATAACTTTAAATGCATATCAAATCAAATAATCAACTTGAAAAAAAGGAAAACATGTGTTTACACATTCTGTATGCACTTGATTCAAGTCATTATTTTACAAGATATCGTTCTGTTTCAGTCCTTGAAGTTCTATGATGATGAGATACCATGTAAACAGGCCAATCTGTTGGTTACAGATTTATTGGTGTTGGTTGTGATAGATGATTTTGAGTTATCTGTTACAGTAGTCAATGCATGTGTCTATTACATCTCTAGGTATATTCTGTCTAAGTTTAAATAGTTCACTGATCTGGACTAAATGTCATATTTTTGTAGTAGTGGTTGTTTAAAGCTGGAAGCAATTTGGGTTATTCTGTCCATTTGATAACAAATGACTGATTGTAACTGTAGATGAACCCGTGGCACAAGAGATTTGATGCCGCTTATTGTATGAAAGTACTAATTTCTCTATCTCTAACATGTAAACGCAAACATAAACATTGTTAATATTCCATGTATATTCTTCGTTCTCAGCTGGGCAGGCCTATATTGCATGGTCTATATTATTGAGGTGTAGACTTTAAATGAACTTATAATTTGTTTAGTTAATATATGATAAACAGATATGATATATATATGGTGAATTGTGTTATGGTTGCATTATAATAGCTGTATATATCATTATATGTATATATCCAAATAAATAAAAATGTATGGACTATGATAAACCGACATGATGAAAGTATGTTTGTATGCATTTACCTCATATATACCTAACTGTTTTCATTTAAAAAACTACGCCTTCCATACACAAAGCTGTGAAATAACCTAAACCACGTTCAATTATTTTCTAATCAGCTGTCAAGTGATCGCAAATTGTAGGCTATGGATTAATTAAGTGACTGGGCTGAGAAATCACTTAATTATTTATTTACAGTTTCAGAGCTTCGTTTCCTTCAATATCATGTGTGCACAATTAAAGTGTTTATTAATAAAAGAGTATGTGATCATGTAACATATAGTACTAGTATTGGCAATTCATTTCAACCATCGCACACATGTACACGATCACATGTGGACAACCAGAGAGCTTTTGTTTATCTGAGAAATACCTCCGGTCGCTGGAGGCGCCACTGGTTCAAAATTCAACATGGCGCGGCAAGAGTAACGCCTCTCTATATTTAAGCTATCTGGTGTGGTGGCCACATTGAGGTGAGCTCCGGTAGGCTAGCGGTTAAGCACCCGGCACTTGGTGCCAACAGTCACAGGTTCGAACCCCGTAAGAGGTCGAAACTTTTCGAGGGATTAATTTCTCGGCTCACAACATCGTGGGTGGCTGACCACGTTAAATGGCGCTGCCGTCTCCACTGAATTATTTAAAATAAAGCGGGACGCTAAAAAAAACTTTCGGCTCCATCTTTCCGGTGAGTGGTGGGGGAGGATGTTTCTCAACCACTCCAACAAAACAAACAAACATTGACCTGAAAGAAAACTAGACCGAACACCACCGCCGATTTGATGGCAAACAGGTCCCAACTTCCGGTCGTGGAAAAAAGGACAACAGACTGCAAAACCGGGTTTATAAATATGGTGAATTATTGTTGTGTCGTTGGTTGCATAAGCCGTGGGAGTAAAAGTAATACAAAAGGAATATCTTTTCATCCGTAAGTATAAGGAACACATTTAAAATAACTGTTAAAGAATTGGGTTTTTTTGGTGGGAAATTAAGCTTAACTATTATTATGTTTAGGCTATTCGACAACCCCCCTTCTGTCTCTGGCATTTTAATCCCAACTAAACTAGATCTACGGACTTACATAAAACGACATTTACATATTTCATGGCATATAACAGAACAAGAATGATACAGATTGTCTGCACACACAAAGTTATAATGCACACATCGCAATAAATGTCCATATTATTCATAGGTTCAAAACTCGAAGCGCAGCGCTTCAACGTTGCTTTTTGCCACTACCGGAAGTCAGCGCTGTTTGGTCATGGCGGCTCATTCAAACATCACTGATTGCTCGGTCTAGTTTTCTTTTAGGTCAATGGGTGGCCAGGTGTATATCAGCAATCATAATATAGGTGCAATCATAAATTATAGATGCAATCATAAATTCTTTGAATTGGGTAACCCATTGCTGTTGAAACTTGTTGTACACTCAGTTTCGTTTTCTGTCTCTTTGCCAGGCGAAGACAAACGCTGATTATCGTCCATGATGTCTCTGTTCAAACTTCAATATAAATGTCAATTGTCAAACTCAAAAATAATCTTTCGTTTTCAAATTTCAATAACTGTAAACTTCTAGATATAATTTGAATATGCCTATCTAGGAAAAGTCGGATGATCAATGCTATGTCGCGAGACTTTATTGATGTTATGTCGGAATCTGGTAGGCCGGCAAATAGGTACACATTTACCTCAATGTTTCAAACCTACAAACATATAGAAGTCAAACAAGTAGAAAACATATGTGTTATTTTATTAATAAAACCGTATTGACTACGGCTAAACCGTGGTACTTGACAGGTCTGACTATACCTTCTAATTAACAGTAATCACGATATGTTAATTGGTGCAAGTACTATTAACTCATAATTAACAGTACTCGTGATGTTTTAATTAATACTACTATTACCTTCTAATTAAAAGTATTCGTGATATATTATTGGCTCTTTGCTGCCTTTATGACAGTTGTGACGCATACGGTTATTATGGGATGGCAACTTTTCACTAACGATAAATACAGGAAATCATTCATCAAATTATTTCATATTACACGGAGACGGAGACTAGTATTTCAGTTGAACGATTGTGTCTTTCCAAAGGATTTGACCCAATGTTTATCAGGATATAACCCAATGATTAAGTGGACCGTTTTTTCAGATGAATGACACAGCTAAGCCATAGTTATTCATGTTGACTTCTAGGGAATTTTTAGCATGGGTTTCAATGGATTAAATAAATGATTTTAAAATTAAACTTTCAGTTGAATGTAAATTGATATTTATTGTAGAGTTTTGGAAATATTATTTTAACTTGTTATCTGGGAACCAATCATATGTGTATCACCTGTATATTATTAAATAAAAGTGTTAATACATTAGAAAAAAAAATATTACCACCGTTTACCTTCAATACACAATATCATGCATAAATAACAATGTTACAGTAATAGGTTCATTTAAATATAGGTTATGTAATCATTGATTTAATTCATTCAAATCGTCATGTCAGATGGCAAAGGTTCTACAAAAAAATATCTATTGGATGAAGTCTCTGCCATTTCTATTAAATGCTAAATTATGATCTCGAGATCACATACATTCAGTGGACTATAAATAAAATCCAAATATAGCTGGTAAACAGCCTAAATACAGCTTTTTAGTAGGACATTTATCGGCCACTACAAGCGTAAATCGCCATGCAACAGTGATTCTTAGACTTCAAACCAGAGACCGTAGTGTGAAATTCAGCCGCATGGTAGCACCAGGGGTAATTGAATTAGTCTATTGCTCGCTAATATGATCCTTCTTGGTATAGATAATGAACAAATCTGACTAAAAGACACCTTTACCTTATACCCTTATGGAGTTTGGACAGGATTTCTATGGATTTGACATCAATTCCTCTCTTTTTAACTCATAACAATATTGTTTGTAAAAACAAAACAACGATTGATCATCGTTTGGGTAATGTCGTAAGGCAAATAATTTAAGTATATAAGTATTACTACTACTAGTAGTAGAAGTATGTTATTAAACCATTTTACTAGTTTTCATTCAAACATGATTAGTTCATAATAAGTAGAAAAGTATAACTTGAGGGTTGAGTGTAGTTGAGGTTCTCATTAACATAATTATATAAAATTTTCAAATGATGATTAATGTTTTACGAATGGGCCGAACGACCTCCAACGGTAATGAAGCGAAGTCATATATGAAACACCATTCAGATATACCGACACTGAGATTCGAACTCATGTGGTAGTGATCTGTGTTCCAACGTGTTACCAATTAGACTACGGAAGCGCCCGAATTTTCAAATGAAAAATAAGGACAACAATATGGATATCAAGATGTATCATTAATATATGTGATCCGGATACGGCTCAGTAAATATCTTACATAAATATGTTTCTCTCGCAGTGGGCAATCGCTAGAAATTATATCTGAATATTTGACTTTTCCATAACAATATCTTTGACATATAATTTTAAAACTTCGGCTTTAAAGTGAGACTTGGAAGTAAAATTTGTATTACCGATTATTCATAACTTCCATATGCATGTAAAGGTGAATAACCTAATTAATCCAATTCAATAAGCTATAACTAAGACATTCTATATTCCGACTACTCGTTGTTTCGAGAGCCTAATATATATTCCGACATCGCGATGTTCCGATGTATTTTAAATCGAACTGTTTCCGGTCCAAAAGACATCCGACTTCCAAATAAAAATCGATGTCTACAATATGATGTATTTGACCAATATCTCGGCATCAGGCTACGACTAATAATAATAATAATAATAATGTATATTTAATAAAGCGCCCTTACTAGCAGGAGCCATTCAAAGGCGCTGTACAAATAATATGTAATATAATAATACCCCAAATAATATGTCTGTAAAAACCCTGTAATGATTTAAAAGATAATAATTATTTATCTATTAAAGCGACCTTAAATAGGTGTGTTTTTAGAAGAGACTTAAAATTTCCAAGAGACGTCGCATTTCTAATATTTGCCGGCAACTTATTCCACAAAGTGGGGGCTGTAACACCAAACGCACAATCACCATATGACTTGAGCCGAGACACTGGCACCTGCAATAGTATCTGACTGGATGACCTGAGTTTTCGGGATGACTTTCTAATGGAAACCAGTTCACACAGGTATTCTGGCGCCATATCATTAATAGATTTATAAGTTATTAACAGAATCTTTAAATGGATACGCTGTCTAACAGGTAGCCAATGTAGTTTTTGAAGAATTGGGGTGATATGATCATATTTTCTAGTATTGTTACAATGCGAGCTGCACTATTCTGAATTCGCTGAAGGCGATTAATGTTATAATCAGATATGCCATATAACAGGGAGTTACAATAGTCTATACGAGATGTAACAAAGGCATGAACTACAGTTAAAAGTGATTCTTGTGTCAAGAATGCTTTTAAACAGTGGATGTTCTTGGTAGTAGGCAGCTCGGTATACTGATGTGACATGTTCATGCATGATAATACATTGGCCAAAAATAACCCCTAGATTTTTTACTGACCCATTAGGGGTAATCGAAGATGCACCCATCTGTAATGCTGGTATCTTTAGGGATTTAACACAATGTGGTGATGCCAAATATAAAATATTTGTTTTATTATCATTTAGATTTAGAAGATTTTGAGTCATAATAGGAATAAACAATAACTTAACATAGGTTCTAGAAATACCTCCCCCCCCCCCCACACACACACACACACATACACATACACACAAATCATCAATCCCATATAAAGAAGGTGGTTAATAGACTGTGTTAATAATAATAATGTATATTTAATAAAGCGCCCTTACTAGCAGGAGTCATTCAAAGTCACTGTACAAATAATATGTAGTATAATAATACTCCAAATAATATGTCTCTAAAAACCTATATGTGATTTAAAAGATAGTTATTATTTATCTGTGAAAGCAACCTTGAACAGGTGTGTTTTTAGAACAGATATTTAAAATTTTAGAACATATATTTAAAATGACTTTCTAATGGACACCAGTTCACACAGGTATTCTGGCGCCATATCTATAATAAATTTATAAGTTATTAATAAAATCTTGAAATGGATACGCTGTCTAACAGGTAGCCGATGTAGTTTTTGAAGAATTGGGGTGATATGATCATATTTTCTAGTATTTATTACAATGCGAGCTGCACTATTCTG
The DNA here is from genome assembly GCA_025642065.1 of Paralvinella palmiformis. NCBI lineage: Eukaryota > Metazoa > Annelida > Polychaeta > Terebellida > Alvinellidae > Paralvinella > Paralvinella palmiformis. The sequence continues at coordinate 368,359 of JAODUP010000365.1, forward strand.
AATTCGCTGAAGGCAATTAATGTTATAATCAGATATGCCATATAACAGGGTGTTACAATAGTCTATATGAGATGCAACAAAGGCATGAACTACAGTTACAAGTGATTATTGTGTCAAGAATGCCTTTAAACAGTGGATGTTCTTAAGATGGCAGTAGGCAGCACGGCATACTGATATAACATTTTCGTACGTGTTAATATACTTGTCAAAAATAACCCCTAGATTTTTTACTGACCCATTAGGGGTAATCGAAGATGCACCCATCTGTAATGCTCGTGTCTTTAGGGATTTAACACAATGTGGTGATGCCAAATATATAATATTTGTTTTAGAAGATTTTGAGTCATCACTAGCCGAATATCAGCAATACAATGTTCTAAATTCTTCAAGGAAGAGGAGAATTTTCACTCATTGTCAGAATCCAGTGATATATACAGCTGTGTGTCATCAACATACAAGTGATATTTAACCCCATATCGCTGCGCAATGATCTCAAGAGGACGAGTATATATTGTGAAAATCAGAAGACCAAGAACTGAACCATGTGGTACACCAGATAACAAAAACTGAATGTCAGATAAAATACCATGAACAGACACTCTCTGGGAGCGTTGTTCCAGATATGATCTAAGCTATTCAAGTACTTTACCTGACAGACCAAACATGTCTTTTAACCTAGAGAAAAGTACATTATGGTCAACTGTATCAAATGCAGCAGGCAGGTCCAGAAGAACAAATATTACTGGCTTACCTTGATCAATTGACATCATAATATCATTTTTAACCCAACCAAGGCTGTTTCAGTGCTGTGACCACTTTTAAAGGCAGACTGTAGTGATTTATTAAGGTTATTATTGATTAAATATTTGTTTAGATGGAAAGCAGCTGCCTTTTCTAGACAATTTTAGATTATGCTACAGATCTCCAAGTCATAGCGGGATTAAACTGTTACCTGTGGTTTTCTTCTGATGATCTTACTGCCTTAGAAGTAGCCTCACCGATATATACATATGTCACTCACTTACTTACTCGCTCATTCACGCACTCAATCACCCACCCACTCACTCACTTACGCTAAGCCACATAAGTAGAGCGTGATACTTTTCACCTATGGCTATTGTCATTCTGTGCAGGAGGTCGCAGGTTCGCGCCTCGGCCGTGGCACTATAGTTGGGGGAGTTTTTCATCCAACCAGGCAAGTGGCAAGGTTTTTTCCACCGAATATGCCATTTATTCTAAATTTATTTAGAATTAGTCTCCGTGTGGAAGCTGTAAATTACAGACCATATGAGTCTCCCTGAGATTGCCAGCCACGTAAAAAAACTGTCATTTCGGCCATTATTTTTATTATTATTATTATTATTATAAGCTTACATATACCTAAAATATATATATAAACATACACAAACCTCCAAATTACACCCATCTCCACAAATATTTAAATACATAGACTTATATAGAAATATTTCCTAAGCAACAATAATAAAAGTCTAGCCGACTCATGAATTTGTGGCAGCCCGCTTTTCTTACGTGATAAATTTGTCAACTCACAGGAAACTGAAAGTACGTATGGACAAGAACTGCAAACACATATAATATACTTTATATACGGGTGTTCTATTAAATATACATTATTATTATATACTATTATTACATATTATTATTATTAAAGCCATATAACGGCAAACAAATAGACTATGTATGATTATGTATAACAATCTGCTGTTTCAAAATAATCACTCTTTGACAGTGGCCACACCCGAGCTTCATTCTGGGTTCATATGTCTCAAAATCCTTATACTGTGTGTCATAGTTTGTAAACTCATATCTAAAAATTGAGAACTATTTTTAACAATACAAACTGTGAGGCCGAAATTCGAAATTAGGAAAAACATGAAATTAACTATTTATTACCAGTGGCGCCCCCATGCGATTTTATCGTAGTCGTAATGGTGGTGTTGATGTTATTTGTGTGATCGTTTTAAATATGATAAAACGTTTATTTGCTACTTTATGTCTTCACGTTCAACGTAATATTTGAGTTAGAAGTATTCAATATGAATCCATTGACGTAAGTATTCATACTTGTTGTAGATTAATACACTCACAGAGTCTAGGACCTATATTAGGGCAGGTGAACGATAATAGGGTTTGAACTAGCTCTACTAGTACTAGATCTACTAGTGAAAAGTACCGAGATCCGGGACGCGGCCCGCTCGGCCGTCCGTCCCGGATCTCGGCCTCAGCTAAGCTCTCTCTTTCAAAACCCCGAACTCATGTGGTTTCGAATCTTCTTTATTCCTATAGATCTATATTCTACTCACTCTACAAACTACTCGAAACTGTACAAAAACTTTCCACTCCACAGAACTACCTGAAACAATATGCAAAAATAAAGCTATATATAAGGAATTGCCCCCACAGCACCGCAGGTTGTTGCCTAACCCCACCTGCCTCACGCTGATGGTGAGAAAACATCCCCCCAAAACCCAAACAGGTCAGGATTCAGGAGCTTCCGGTCTCTGTCTAGCTTCAAAATAGCGGTGCCCACAGGCCATTAAAAGTCGATTAATTACTACTTTGAACTGGATTATTTAAGATCCCCTTTAATTTTAACATTATTTAGATATTGGAGTAGTGCGTTAGTCTAAAATTTTTTTTCGAGTTGGCTATCACCTTTAAGAAGAAGCCGATAAATTATGATTTTTTGAACTGGATTATTTAAGACTGTTTACATGTTTAGACATTATTTATGATATTTGTGAGTATAGCTGCGTTAGTCCTCAAATTTTTTTCTGAGGTTGGACTATCCCTTTAAGCAAGAAGCCATAAATCTGACATTCTTGAAGAAGTAAAAACTCTTTAACTTCATTAATATTTGAGCTATAATCATGAAACAGATACCATTGGAAGGGGTCCGTCGATCTCGGCCCAGGTATTCCAAGCAATTAACATGAAAATAGTTGCTCACACCATAATGCCAATGGGCTGAAATCGACGTTTGTATCATAAATATATGTTGATCTCAGCCCAAATTGCATTAAGGTGTTATTTGTAGATGCATGTTTGTATGTTGCTGATCTCTGCATATATATATATTTATTATATAGTTTTATTTTATATATATATATATATATATATATATATATATATATATATAGGGCCTACAGTGCAGTCTATTGGAATAATATAAATATCAAAAGGTTTATTTTGAATAACAGGCCACCTATGTCTACACTCTTGGTCCATATAGATGGGTATATGTTCGGAGGAGCTTGTGGGCAGAGCAGTCACTGTTCTCATATTCTGCCCATAAGCTGAAGATCTTCTGCAGATCGACTACGGCCCGACTGTACGACACATATTCCAATGTTTTAATGTATTGCGTGAAACAACTAAGACTTCCTGCATCAACTTTGTTTACACACACAACTCAAACACGCTCAACAACCACAATCTACTCAATGAAACAATGCTAGAGCTGACTTAGACATGATAACTAGAAAACATAAAAGCATGTAGACATTCAAGTAACATTTTATTTTGTACACAAACACATATATATTTAATTATACATAACAAAATATAGGAATACCACTTTAACAACCAAATAGGTGGACCGAGATTGACGTGAGTCCCATTGGAATGCTCATTTTTTCTTCTTCAATGAATTTTACAAATCAGTGCTCTCTCTTTAATTAAAATTTTTGGGTCACATACCTACTGTTTGCTGTCACTAAAGGTCTAATCACTCAATGTGCTGGCTCTCGATACCGGACATATGATCACCTTCTCTTGTCTAATTAAGGGGAATTAATACCCCAGGCTGTCACTGTAGGGTACAGCCTTTTATAGGGGGTTTGTTAATTTTATACAGGATTTACTGCAGGACATATGGTTGTTGCTGAATGCTCGAATCTTTATATCCCCGTCCCAGCATCCAAAGCAAGCCAAAATAGTGCTCAGCTCTTTACCACCAGCATACACAGTTCCAACCAGTAACCTATTTGGAAACTTTTGGGCTAATGGTTTAGATGCTCAGTTTTCTGCTCCGCATCCGAGTACCAGAAAAACACACATTTGGCAGATGCGCATTGAGTGCTCGGACCTTTAGCAGCAGTGAACAGGTTATTCAAATGGAAAGAGCTCAGTTTCTATAACCATATCATATGCAGTTTGAATTATGTCAAATGGTAAGACATATATAGTGACATAAAGAAAGTTATACACATTTTAGTAAGTGGAATATAATGACTTTATGTCACCAATTACCATTTATTATCATTGTCGTAATTATGACCATCATAATGGGAAAATATGAGTGACTATTTTAAAAGTCAACACTAAATTTTGTGGCCCATGTCAGTATTTTTGTTATTAGATAGTTATATATATGGGTAAAGAGCCACGGAAAGTAGGCCGTACTCACATTGCAATATCAAATAGAAAAAGTGTCCGTATTTTGACCAATAACTAATCAGGAGATAATTTTTTATTATTTACAAAAATGGTGGCATGTAATTACATCAAAAAAGAGATGACAAAATAATCGAAGAGACTTTTCCAAGCAGCAGTCACAAGCGCACGTTAATTCTTTTATTTAACATCATGACGTTTTTTGAAAGTGCCAATCTTTTATTTCCCGGTGGCAGGTTTCAGCTGTGATCGCTGGCTTGTAAAAGAAGTATTAAAAAAATGATAATCATTATTTAACGCTGGAAGTAACTTTGTACAGGTGTGTTTTTGCAGATGTTTCTAAATCAGTTTTCTAATAAAGACAGATGTCACTGTTACAAATGACAGATGTCACTGTTATAAATGACAGATGTCACTGTTATGTCTCCTGTATTGCTATCTTTCTCTACTAATAGTATAAGATGGATTGTGATTATAAATATTGTGTTAGAATGATCCATAACATTTAACAATATTACTATTGAATCTCTCTCAATCTAGTGACAATCAATCAATCAGTCAATATTTATTTCAAACTGTACAATAATACAATATTTAATAAGGGATAAATGTTTAATACATATGTGCAGTTTGGGGTCTACAACGAAGATCGTTTGATCCGTTTTAGTGGCGAGACCTATGTGTCTACAATAAAAAGAAAAATCCATACACGTCTTGGCTCCGTAGATTATAAATTATAAATATATGCAATAATAAGTATCATTATTTTACAATATTTGAAACCCACTTTTTACAAGACAAACTATTGAGATCGCTAAACTGGCATGTGATGTCATGTAGACGATGAAAAAAATGGCGATACTAATTATTCTAGTATTGGGTTATGAGGTGTTTTTTCAGGTAATTTGTAAATGGTTTGATCAGTTCAGGAGGCAAATTTGACCACAATTTGGGCCCTTGGTGAATAGATGTTTTTGTAAACCGTGTGTAGCGTTAGGGACATCTTGTCCTGATACAAAATGGCTATTAACTGATAGTAACTGAGGCACAATAGTCTGTGTTTAGTTTTTACATCACAACGATGGCTGTTCTTGATACATAAAAGTCCCATTCCACTTTGATTATGTAATGTACAAAAACATTTTACGAAACAAAGAACACTTCAGAAAGGCTCAATTCCCTCGTTGATTGTGGGATTACTGTTATTGTAAGTGGCAGCAAAAAAGAGACATCCACTTAGTGCCATTTTTATGCTGTTGTGTTTTTAAGCCTCACTCACTCAAAAATGGAAAGTTTCAGTAAGCTGCATATTTAGACTGACATCCATCAATAGACTGTTTAAGGAACTTGTTAAATCCTATAAACATTATACGTATTCCATTATACGCCGAGAACTTTTAATCTTGCTTTATGGCCGATGGTAATAACATTTACTTAGATGTGAGCAAACATGTTTACTTTCAAAGTTATCTGAATGATCTCTTAATGGAGTCGTCTCTTGAAAAAGTCTTAATTTTAAAATGAAATTGAAATTTGAGCAAATATCTCATAAGGCAGTTTTTCGTAGTGTTGCTGCACCAACTTTCTGGAACAGGCTGCCGGTGGATATTAGAAATACATTGTCACTTGAAAGTTCTAAATCTGTTCTACAAACTCATCCATTCGAGGTTCTTTCACCATTAAATAATGTTTACCTTTTGAATACATTATTTGGGATATCACTGTACAGTGCCTTTGAATGGTTTTTGATAGTAAAGGTGTTGTAGTAAATATAAATTGTTATTTATTAAAAAATCTCAGTGAAATTTGTCAACACTGGTACATTTTGGTTTAAAACAGTTTGACCCAATTTTAGACCACTCTTTTGGGTGCTGAGTGACTTAAACTGATCACTTTATGTACCAAGAGAGACACACCATTGTATTAGATTGATGAGAGTTTGACTGAAATCAGTGTCTAATACTGGTAATAGTTTTTGGGGTTCTAAAAATTGGATTTTCGTCTTGAAAAGGCCTTAAAGTTGGTTGCTGCCAATTTGTATGAACCCCATTATTGTATGGTAAATAGAACTTTATTGTATGATGTATTGACTGAAAATAGGAGTCTGAAGTAGTATTATTGATCCAGAGCTGGTTTTTTTTTAAATTAACAAAAAATACAACTGAAATGTACATGATTTTATGATTTATACTTACGAGTTACTAGTTTCAGCTGTAGAAAAAGTATATTGTATAACTGATATGTTTGAACAATTTTGTTATTTTTCAATTATGTAGAATATACTGATCTTTAATTCTGGTAAATCTTATATAAGATATTTAGTATTGTGGTTGGGAGACTTACCGGAAAATATAATGATTGATGTTAATAAGAATTTAGAGACTAAATGTCGAATGATAGCCAGAGAGAGAAAATGTGCTGTTTGTTGTGATTAGTACATTTTCCAGTCCAAAGCAAACAGGTCCCACAGAAATAATACATTCCTGTATGATCCAAAAGTGAACAATAATAATTCTTAGACGTCTATAGAACAGGATTCTGTACAAAAACCTGTTTGTATATATATGCATAAAAATATTGTATCTGTTTGAAGTCTGACAACATCACACAGATAATAATTAATATTGTTATTGATATTACATTGTAGAAACGTGAAGAATACACAGAAACTTAACGAGACTGAACTTGAGCTTGGTTTGGTGGGATCAAAGTCATCATGGCACGAAGGTTTCAAGGACAGTGCGTGGATCTTTATTGGAGGATTACCTTATGATCTGACAGAGGGTGACATCGTATGTGTATTCTCACAGTAAGTGAACGTAGAAGATACATTAAGACATTGCTTAACATAGATTAATTTGGGTTGCCATGGATTAGGTCACTTGAAAGCCAGAGAAATATTTGAGAATAGGATCAAAAGTAATTTGTGAGAAATTAAATTATGGCCATCAAACTGTCAGAATTGTGAATCAGGAACTACTATTACAAGTAACATTCTGCACATGAATAGGTCTAGAGTTATCTCTCCAGTAAATCTTTTGAAAATTAGATGTCTAAATGCCATTTGGCGATCATTCAAAACTTATATTTGTCTGTATATTTGAAGTGTTGTGTGATATAAAACATATCTGATATGAATAAAATATCATTTTGACCATTCTTTAAAAACTTTTCACATATTTAAATTTATTCTTGACCATCTATTTGAACAGCTTAATAGACCGATCCAGGCAAAACAATATCCAGATGAATGACCCAGCTAAGCCATACTTATTCATGTTGCCTTGTAGGGGATTTTTCAGGATTGGTTTCAATGGATAAATGATTATAAAATTAAACTTTTAGCTGAATTTAAATTGATTTTACTGAAGATTTTTTAAATATTTAATGTAGAGTTTTGGAAATATTATTTTTACTTGTACCTGGGAACCAATCTTATATGTATCACCTAGCTGTATATTATTAAATAATTTTTTTTATTACATTAGAGTGTGACATTTACATGTAGTAAACATTGTACAAATACCTGATTTAGAAAATAAAACAGTTAATTAACTTTCAGTACAAGATATCATGCATAAATACCAATGTTACAGTAATAGCAATCACCCATTGAATTATAATCTATGTGAACATTGATTTGATCCATTTAGATCGTCATATCAGATGGCAAAGGTTCTACAAAAATAAGTTTTAATTAGACAGGACGGACCATCACAACCATCCAAATCGTGCTGAACGTTACTTAATTTAGTGGCATATATCTATTGGATAAAGTCTATGACATTCTTAATAAATGCAAAGTTATTATCTGGAGATCATATACCCTTAATGGACTATAAATAAAATCCAAATATAGCTGGTAAATAGCCTAAATATAGCTTTTCAGTACAACATTTATCGGCCACTACACGTGTAAATCGCCACACAACACAGTGATTCTTGGTGTTCTAACCCAAGACCGTAGTGTAAAATTCAGCCACATGGTGGCACCAGGGGTGATTGAATCGGTCTATTATTTCCTGACTAAAATGATGTTAAATGGCCAGTGAAATTCAGTAGATTTTGGTTAAAGTTTGGGGGAAATTATTATTTCCACAATTTCTCATAACCACATTATTTTTCATTTTTGTGTTTTCTGTTAATTTGCATATAGCTGTTGATGGATGATATTGTGGTCTATTAGAGTACACCATGTGAGTCAGTACCTCTGACAGTACTCGAGGTTTATGTTAGAGTTACCTCACCCATTGTCAACATTAGCCTTGCCTCTACCCATTGACCAGTCCAGCTTGGGAAGTCCCTAATAGAAGTGGTCTCTGTCTCACTGAGACATACAGTGTGTGTGTGTGTGTGTGAAATTTACGTTTTAGATCCACAAGTTTATTACGCTACTTCTGGTAGTCCTCATTGTTAGGTAACTATGGCAGTCCTCTCTGTGTTGTTATAAATCAGGGTCTCCTACGAAACTGTGCATTTAAATTTTCTATTGACATTCGTCAAAAGAATTTGCTGATTTGAAGTTGATGTTGCTGACCTGTATATACGAGATACTAAAACATGAAAACTGGAGTGAGCCAACTAAGCAGTGTTACATGATTAGTGCAATAGTTGATTTGTACCGTCCAATACGTGACATATCGGTGACAATCAAATCAGTTGACTTGAATTGACAGTTTTTATGTGTTGCAAAATAAAATCATCTTTATACAGCAAAATTGGGGTACAATCAACCTTTATCGCATACTTTATTTCATGGACAGTGTATTTAGGCTAATGCTGATGTCGCAGTTAGTTAGAGCAGAGGACTCATAACTTGAGGGGTCGTGGGTTTTAGGCTCCGGAGCTGCATTGTTGTCATACGGCGACTCGTTCACTCAGCCAGAAATGAGAACCCAACAGGAAGCGATGGCCACGTGTCTGAAGAAAATGTTGTACCTATAATGGCAGCATGTGTTGAAAGTCTGGGGAATTTGTACTTTGCTCTAATTAATCCATTTCTGTCTCACAGTATCACTCTATGGGGAAATAAAAGCCGGTGGTTTTTGCTCAGAACATCCAATTTACAAAAACAAGCAGTAAGAATAATAAATAAAGCTTTGTATAATAGCCGCACTGTTTAAAAAATCTGAAATTCTCAAACTGGGTGCTTTACACGAGCACGAAGCTGCCTTATTCGTGAATGATTATATTATGGGCAGGTTACCTCATTCATTTGGTGATTTGTTCAGGTTTAATTGTGATATTCAGGAAGCCTATTTAACCAGATAATCAAGTCTAATCAAGATTGAACGTTGTGATTCTGCCTTTTCTGCTAAATTTCCCATTTATAAATTCCCATGAATATGGGACAATTGGACATCAATAATACCAAACTTTAGTTCTAAGTGTCAGTTGAAGAATAAAGTTAAAAAGAAGTTACTATTTTCTTATCCAATTACCGTTAAATGTACCAATCCATTTTACAATGACTGCCGACAGAGATTAAAAAAATCATCTCTCTTTCATTCCGTAATCTGGTCACTGGTGTCCTCTAATGTGCCCAATATTGATTGAATAAACCTCAATGTATATATATATATATATATATATATATATATATATATATATATATATATATATATATGGTGAATACGACAGATTGGCTTATTTATTCAAATGTTAAAAACATGATGTTGAATGATAAGTAGTAATGTGAACACCTGAACGTATAGATTATGTTTAAAGAATTTTAAACATTACTCTTATAACTAATGGTCGCTGTCTAATAGGTTTAGTGTTCTTTTCAGATATGGAGAAATTGTTCACATCAACTTAGTTAGAGACAAACAGAGTGGAAAATCCAAAGGTTTCTGTTTCCTTTGCTTTGAAGATCAGCGTAGTACAATTTTGGCAGTGGATAACCTGAACAGCATAAAGGTATAATTATATATATTATATATGGTATAGTTATATTATTTGGGGTATTATTATATTACATATTATTTGTACTGTGCCTTTGAATGGCTCTTGCTAGTAAAGGTGCTTTATTAAATATACATTAATAATAATTATATTATTGAATACTTATTCTAACCTGCATGTCAGATTAAGCAGTTGAACAAAGTACCTGTTTAATGTCTTTGTTATTTGTTAGCTGAACACATGGGGTTATCCGAAACAGAATTTGTTGACATCACAGTCTTAAAGGGATAGTCCACCTTCATTTCAAATTTTCAGGACTAATACAGCTATACTCACAAATATCAGAAATAAAGATCACCCACATATTAAATAATCCAGTTCAAAGTGCTGATTAATCGACTTTTAATGGCCTGTGGGCGCCACCATTTTGAAGCTAGACAGAGACCTGAAGCTCCTGAATGCTGACGTCACTTCATCGTGTCTGGTTGACCTGAAGTCTGTAGAGCCCATACAAAAGCATGTGAACAAGTGTGACCAAAGAATTATTCCAGAACATAACGTAATTATCTTGTTAAAATTACATTATGAATGACATACAACCATATCAGTTTGAGCCAGAAGGAACCTGACAAGAGGAAGATGATTCAAAATGGCTCAGATATTAACGCTCAAGAGAAACTATAATCCATGTCAGTCTAGAGAGTGCCAATGTGACGTCAGAGCATTTCAGTTTTCTCCTTCCCGCCTTCGAATCTGGCTTCCGGTCCAGCTGTAATGGTGGCCCTCCGGTGATTTGGATTATTTCCCTATGTCTATGATATCAGGTATATTTCATGGTTATTATTGTGGGAATTTTGGTTAATGTTCTAAGCATTACATATTTAAGAAATATTTTCTGGGTGTGGACTGTCCCTTTAAGCCATATAAAAAATATAAATTTGTTAATCTTCTATTTAATTGACATGCACGCTGTACGTATCCAAATAAAATGATTTTCTAGTAAATAACAAATTGTTGTAGGCATCCCTTCACAAATAAAGGAGTGTTACATCCAGAATGTTTGCTGCTAAATCCTTCTAGACTTTGCTTCCTGTATGCATGCCTTCATGATATGGAGAAAAATTACCCTGTTTTAAAGACTTTTGACCCAACCCGAGACATAATTAAGAAATGTTAGTTAATGACTTAAATCTTGTGGAAGGTGAATATAAAATGTTTACATTTTATGTATTTCAATTTTATTAGTTAAAATATTAATCTTCTCGTAAATTTCCTCCATCACATCTGACAATGGGCATCGTATTGTCATGCGTATACACATGAATATTCAGTAATCAAAACTGCATAATAAATAATCAGAAATGGGATATAGATTAATTATTTATGTCATAATCTGTGATACTGATTTATTTAGACTTCAATAACTTCCATTGATTCTCATGGTTTATATGAATTCAATGTTAAGTGATCAAATAGCATAGTTTATTTCCGTCACCATTTGAAAACTCACCTTTTCAGACTCGCTTATCCTTCCTACGTTTCCTTGCCATCTGATCATTGTTGTTGAACTTTGCATCGTACCTGGACTATGAGTTTGCCCAACCCCTCCACTAGGTGCGCCACTGAGCTCGATTCTTTTCGACGATATTGGCGCTATAGAAGTTTTGTAATTATTATTAATGTCTCTCATTATAACATCAATCGTCATCAGCAAATTCAGAATAGTGTAGCTCACGTAGCAACGAATACTCGAAAATATGATCACATCACCCGAATTCTTCAAAAACCACATTAGCTAACTGTTAGATAAAATAAATAAAAAATTTCATGATAATTTTTGATAATTTTAATACTGACAACACATTGTGGACAACATATTTTTTTAAACTGAAGAAAGTGTGTGTGTTTGTGTGGAGGGAGGGGAGGTTAAACTTTGTTTCATCCAGATGTTAAAGGGTGTCCATTAAATATGACTGTCTCGTCCTCACAGCATCCAGCAGTATCTGGTAATAATAATAATAATAATACTTTAGAGATGTAGGTATTTCGTTTTAAATGCCAATTTCAAATTCCTAACATACAACTCTAGTTATGTGATCGTGTCATGTGACCAGCCTCTATCAATATTTTTAGTTGCTGGGAAGAACGTTACGCGTGAACCATGTTGCCGATTATAAAATGCCGAAGGAACACGAGGAAGATGATGAAGTGACGAGAACGCTGAGGGAGGAGGGGTGTGCTCCTCGGGTACCTGGTGATGATGTGCAGAAAGAGGAGGAGGAGCAAGAGATAGAATACCAATCTCCATCGAGCAAAAAATCTAAGAAAGGTCAATGATCTATAACGTCTGTTTAAGAGATATACGTTTAGATGGTAGAGCATATGTAATGCCTGTAATGCCTTAAATAGACTCTTCGGGTCTTATTTTTTATTTGAACATGATAAAATGCACACACACACACATACATACATACACGCTATCCGGAAAGAGAGGTACTGTTTTAGATTTATGTCCTGATGGTTGTTTTTCAAGTTGCAATTTATTAGATAATATTTAAATTTTCATTAATGTAATTTTAGATTACATTAAACAGCTCGTAATCATTGTAATGTAATATTTGTTGATGTAATCACTGATTGTTGTATTGGTGAACAAATTGTTATTTTTACGATTCACAGAAAAACAGAAAGATAAGAAGAAGAAAAAGAAACGGTCCAACGAAGCCGAAACTACTTCAGAACACGGCACAACTCCAGAGGTCACGGACTCAAGGTCAAACAGAGAAGCCCCGGGCAAGGTTAAGGAGCAGAGATATAGAGATGTCCGGGGCGCGGTCAAAGAGGAGAGACACGATCCGGGTTATGATAAGTACACCAGACGTGGTCGCAGTGACGGCAGCTCAGATGTCGACGTATCCAGGAGTATTAGGAATAAACAGGCGGTCAAATCTGAACCCGGTCATGGCATGAAAGAAAGAGGTCACGACGAATATAATCCCAAGACGTACAGACAGCAAGACAGGATAAAGGAAATGAGCGACGATGTAAAACTATCCAGGACTATTGAATGTGGTGCGGATGAAAGACGACCTTCTGGATCTCGGACATCCAGAGACTCTAGTTGTGATGATGTAAAATATGAATATAGACATGGCCGTGATTATGATGATGATAGGAGAGAGAACAGAACAAAAAGTGAACGCCGCAGTAACTCATCACATGACAGACATTCTGACAGGTATCAGGAATCGGAACCAGGCAGGGCTGGATCTGATGTGATGAGAAAGGGAAATCGTGATGGCGAATATTCATCGCGTTACGATGACCACGACAGTTCACGTCGTAGAACGACGTTACACGATCACTCGACACACTCTAGAAGGGACCGTTACGAGAAGGATCGCATGACAAACAGCCCCAGGAGAGAGCGGCACAGAAGTCGTAGTCCTCGGGCACGATACGAACGAATGAAAATTACAGTGGAGATTGAGAAATAAGACGTTTACTCTTAAAATCTACTGTCTGTTTATTATTCTTATGAAATCACAAATGCTAACTGACTAAATTATTAACTGTATTGGTTCAATTGTAGAATAAGACTAACTACCATAATACTCTTGACTAGGATCAGTTAATGATAATATCTTGTACTGACTAAAAAGTTTGTGTATGTTTATACTGAATATTCACAGTTTTAAAGAGATCCGTCTAAAAAACTTGCATATGTTGGTGCTGAATATTCACAGTTTTGTGCTTGTTTATTTCAGTGATAAGAGCAGGTTTGTTAAAGGGATTACTTAATATTTCCCAGTCCTAAGGAATTATTAGTGAAGCCATTTTAAAGGTAATGATGTGAAGTCAGAGACTAAACAACTTTCAGATATGCCCACGCCGAGATTTGGCACAAATGCTGTAAGCCATTAGAAAACTTTGCACTTGATGTTATATTAGAGTTGCTGTCTCAGTGGGCCCTTATCTTGTACGGGCGCTTTATTAAACATATATTATTATTATAATTATTAGAGGTGAAGAAATTTTGTAATCCAATTCCACATACGTATCTACACATTCATCTACAAACTTTCTATAATAATACTTCACACATGTTTAAAAAATTAATTACACGATTGTATTCGACAAACTGTACTTTGTCTAATGATGTTTTAGCTCGATGATGTCCCTCGAAGTCATCCCCTATCTATTAACAGAACATCTGGAAACAAAGACCCTTATAGGCCAACACAATTCTGTTTAATACAGCGTACTAATGTTACATCGTGTGTGGCACCTATTATCAGCTGATCTAATTTGTATGGATACAGATTTTCTGTTTCAAGAATAGCTATATTATAAATGTGCTGTTATCCATTTGAAAATTCCTTTTTGGACGGCATTTTTCCATTTTAAGTTATAGGTTTTCCATTTGAAAAAGAAAACAATCTTTTATCTGTTACATGATCAATTTATGTTTTTTTATAATAATATGAAGGTGACCCTGATTTGTTAGTTAGTCTTTCAGGATTTTGGGGAGTGTTATCCAGTCTTTTTGAGAAATAATCTTTTGGGTGGGCAGAACTTTCACCAAAAAACTGGAAGAAAAGAATAAATAATATGACAAACTTCCAATCAAAATACTCCCTTATCAAGTCTCTGATCAATCACCGTAATAATTAACTATAAAATTAGAGCTCAGTATATCCATCCTTAACATTTTCAGGACTAATACAACTATACTCACAAATATCAAAATGTGTAAACGATCACTCACATATTAAATAATCCAGTTCAAAGTGCTGATTAATCGACCCATACAAAAGCATGTAAACAAGTGTGACCAAAGAATTATTCCAGAACTAAACGGCATTATCTTGTTAAAATTACATCATGAATGATATACAACCATATCAGTTTGAGCCAGAAGGAACCTGACAAGAGGAAGAGGATTCAAAATGGCTCAGAAATTAACGCTCAAGAAAAGCTAATCCGCATCAGTCTAGAGAATGCCGATGTGACGTCGGAGCATTTGAGTTTTCTCCTTCCCGCCTTCGAATCTGGCTTCCGCTCCAGCCGTAATGGTGGCCCTCCTGTGATTTGGATTATTTCCCTATATCTATGATATCAGGTATATTTCGTGATTATTATTCTGGAATTTTTGGTTACTGTTCTAAGCATTAGATATTTATGTTTAAATTCCTGAGGGTGGACTGTCCTCTTAAGTATTACATTTTGATAAATATCAGGAAATGCAGTTTTGTACAGTTTTAGAACTGTCTGGGACTATTTGAGTTGTAATAAAACATAATTTGCTGGAGAATTTACTTTAAACCATTTGTAATTCTAATTTATATCAAAAAGGATGTTTCTGTGTAGTTGACAGCTTCTTTTGGATAAAAGTAATGAGAATAAACATTTTTCTCACTCAAACACAAAATAATGGTTCCCATAAATGATTTTGAATATTCTCATTCAATATGAAATAGTAGGTTTTCAAAAAAAGTAACGATGAAGTTCAACATACGCGAGTCGTCCACAATGTTGGATAATAACTCAATAACATACATTGCACACGATGACTATTGATTGTTCAGTTCAAGCACTTGACCCACATATTGCACCATACAGTTGTTCTTGGTTAATTTGATAAGTGTTGTGTTGGGCACCTTTTAAAAATTTCTTGTTTATCATGGCCAACCGACACAGTTTTGAGGTCAACCTAACTTATTTTTGGTATTTCACATTTGCTATTTCTGTTGCTATACTTGGTTCTCGGACTAAATTAATAGCATGCAGTTTGATCGCTGGGTGCCTGTAATACAATGATATAGCACACATTTATGCACTGTCAAACCTGGCAAATCCTTCTTAGTAGAAAACCCTGACTGTAGCCGAAAGTTAGAAATTTTTGTAAACCACCATGAACAGAACAAATGAATACCTTCAGTGTTTCCATTCGTGAGTGAATTTGCGGTTTTACATATCAGATTATCATACAAAATATATTTATTACCAAAAAACACCAATTAAAAATATTAAAACTTTTTAATTAAAACATACTGGTAGTCATCGAAACATTGGTGCATATTATCCCTAAATTTTGGAAATAAAAGTCTACCGGTACTTGCAAATTTTTGATAGACAAAACATCTATCAAATTCATCCTATTACAGTGATCTTATAAAAAAGAGTTCGAATCAATGTACAAATGGATGGTCCAGTGAAAGATGCAAACGAATTTAGTTTTCTGGTTTTGGGAAAAATCTCATTCATATATTTGTATGCATGAGAAGAGTTAGTATAGAATATTCACACACACTACATTCTGTCACATCATCAAGAATGCATATACATAATTAGACATTTTATCAAAATCATGCACATTATGGTTCAAACATTATACACAATTATATAAAATATTATCTCTGGTTTTAGATTTGGCAGTAATAATTATAATACATTATCTTTATTTTTTCTGATGCTGCAAACACTAAATTGTTTCAAAAAAGTACACAGAAAATACGGACTTGTGTATGTGATATCTATTAATACAAAGATTAATGTTGTGTTCCTGTGTTAAAAAAATACATTATATCGTAAGTCTTCTGGTTGTTTGGAAAACGTGAAAGAAGTGAGTTATTTTTCTTTTCACATTGGTCACACTGTGACCATACGGATGAGATCAGATGAAACATTCCACAGAAATGGCATAATCCTTTTGTTTGCAGTGCAATACACTAAATGGGCATGCAAAATGTGAAGGAAAAAGTAATTAAATAGTTTTATATGAACCAGTCCTTGCATTAAGACAATAGACCTAGTGTTTCACTAATTGGAGCCATATATTTTTATCATTGCGTTAACTTTCTCATACAAACAGTGGCTTCGTAGGAACGTATCTTTCTCAGTAGGATGTGTCTTTCTTCACGAGGATAAATAAATCACAAAATAGTCATCACAAAATAAACAAGTAGCATTCATTCATGTGCTCATATCTCAAACTCAATATCTCGTATACAAGATAAATTAACTACAGGTTTATTATTATTAGATCATTTATAATACAATGATGTTTTTACAGTGAGTGCAAGACGGCATAATTTAATGTAAATCCTCGCAAACCATAAACACTACGGCTCTCCCCTTAAATCATGCCACCGTTTCATCATTGGCTCCCTCCATCTCTTCCAGATAAGTGCTTTGCCATATTTTTCATACCAACTGAAAAGTAAAAATAAACTCCTTAGAAATCTTCATTACCATTAGCTATAAAGATCAAGTGTTTAGTAAACCAGGTTAGGTTTACTTTGTAGCTAAAGAAGACCCCGCTCCCCCTAAAGCGTATGGAGTATTGTCTGCTTCCAGTTCCATCCAAATAATTTCAGTTCCAAATTAAACAGTTCTTAAAAAGACTATCCGATATGCATAATAATTACATAGATTCTTACTCATTTATTGATTTGACCAGTTCACGAAATATTACATTGAATAAGCCAATTAAGCAAAATGTTGGTTAAAGGTTTATTGTTGTGATGATACTTTTGGGGTTTCTTTATGAAAATATTTTTAACAATTATATTCAATGCGCTTGAATAAATGAATAATTACAACCGTAAATTATTTGGTGGAATAGAATTGTGTTTTTTAGATCATTAACCGTGAGGTAGGTGACTGTGGGCAGAGATGTTACTATATCTCTTAGATGCTGGTCGATGTACTTACATGCCAAACAACATGCCGCCCAAATGAGCAGCATGGTCAAACATTGTCCATCCAAAGAGTATACCCATAACATCAAACATAATTAGTCCTTTCATTGCCTGGAAATAATACACACTATTATAAGACAGCTTTAACAGATTGTGGTATATTACAATATAATATAGGATAATTTGAAAATAATATATATTATATATATATTATATATAGTGTGAGATATGTATATCAGGCATCATAGATTGCATTATATTATCATACAATATATAGCAAATCTAGCAATACCTTATGTAGTATATTATTATTTACATAAAGTGATATATATATATATATAAAATACAATACATATTGTGGTATATAATATCATATTTTATAGTTATCAAATGCGAAAATTCAAGAAACTTTATCCTCCTATTTCCATTTAAAACAAACAATAATAAATGACTGGTCTCTTCGCTTGAATTACACATCTTTGGTGTCAGCATAAATACTCAAAATAGTTATTATTAAATAGTTTTGTGTCAGCCATTATTATAATGAGTTACTTCTGTATTAAATGCGATGCTATTTCCTTACCGAATCCGCAGAGAAAGAATGAGGATAAATCTGATCCACCAAGAGAATGCTCAGACGAGAGTTTGGATACTGACAGCAGATCACACCAATGAGGCCTAATATAGCACCAGACTGTAATTATAACCCCCCCAAAAACATAATTACAATAATATGACAATCACACTGTAAAATAGTTGCAAAAATGCCGCTGGGCCCTCTGGGCTGTGGTACCCCACCTAGTGGATTATTTCAAGAACTTATTTTTTTTAAATCGTTACATTCAATCTATAAATAATCATTCCAGGGATAAATCAGGTTGTGTATTTCTCTTCTTCACAAACTTTGTTGTTCGTATTATGTATATGTTGTTAAAGCGGTTAATGGCCAGCATCAAAGTATGATATAAAGAGATGCGTGATATACAAGTATTTATTGCAGAATACATCAAACTTACAGCTCCTAGTGATGGTACTGTGGAAAATTTGGCTACCTTGTACGCATAACTCGTAAAGCTGGAGATGACACCTTAAATGATAAACGTAAAATAAAATAAACAAGTAACAAACATTGTCAATTTCTGAACACAGCAATGATGATGATGATGACTGATGTTTTAAGGCCACTTTTGTGCACATGGTAGGCTAAAAGGGCTGAGCGACCTCCAAAGGTAATGAAGCGAAGTCAAAGATAAAACAACCTTCAGACATGCCCATGCCAAGATATATATATATATAACAGAAGACGAGTCAAATCAAACAAATTCTTAACCACAGAAATATGAACGCTAATCCTGTCCTAATCATTACTGGCCACACGTTATAATATCTCTGATAAATAACTCTTACAGAAATAAACCAAACATCAGTAATGTCTGTCTGTAAATATGGACATTGACACAGAATAATATATAAACTGCAACATTAAGCCGAGGACGGTTTTTAGGCCTAAAATATCATGATTTATGGTGTTACCATCCAATAAGCCAACCTAAAAATCTGAACTTTTCCCTGTAGTATTTCCAGCCCAGGTGACGTTTTGAACACAGAAAATAATTTTGTTTTCATAATTCGTTATTCATACCAATGTGTTTTGTATACTCATACTGTCAATAGATCAAGGCAAATTATAACCATCATTTACGCAACTGTTAGCACATACGTAGGACCTCAAACTTAAATTAATGGCGTGATTAAACATTCAGTGAACTGTATATGAAGTCAATGACTTAGAAGTAATTAAACATATTGTCAATTACTACTGAGCCTTTGATGGTACGTTTTGGTCACTAACGCAGCAATAACCAAGACAATGTAATTGTAAATTACCAGTATATAACTCTCTATTGAAAATAAATAAATTAATCAGTAATTATCCCGTTATTAATATAAATATGCCCATACAAAATATGTATATGAGGGCACCATAATTTCTATGCAGCCAAACGAATGAGATAAGACGCTCTTGGGTACGGGATGTCTTGGGTACGAGTTATCTTGTTACCGGCTTTGCCTTCGTGAAATGTGCTACTGAGTCAAACAACATTTATCCATAATTACAAAAATCAGATAATTCTACATATAAATATTGATTTTCATTATAAAGCCATGTATAATTATCATCAACTTGTTTCACTTCTATTTTCACTCAAATTTTTCACTTCTATTAAATCAAAATAACGATTGATGTTTTTTTGCATCTAGATCTAGACTAGGACCTAGGTCACTAGTGTCTAGATGGCTGCTTGACACTGAAATAGCACCGACCCCCCAAAATAAGGGTCAAAGTCTCAGCTTAATGGCCGGGACTTACAGTATGAGGATACAATGATGTATATGAGGATACAATGATGTATATGAGGATACAATGATGTATATGAGGATACAATGATGTATATGAGGATACAATGATGTATATGAGGATACAATGATGTATACGAGGATATAATGGCATAACTTGTTTAAAAAGAAACACCAGATGTCGCTGCTACACAACTTAATGACAGGAGATAATTCCTTGATACATAAACCAGAAGAAGTTCTATTTTTAAAGAATCGTTGAGTTGTTTATATTTGTCACTGATCACACCCGAGACTTACTCCCTTGGGAATAAAATTCCACAAACACGGGTATAACCAGATTTGAACCGATAACCTGGAGGTTTCCAGAACAGCACTCTAACCATTCTGCTATCAGAGCACTCATATTTTTAAATAGAACTTTCCATTACACTATAATAAATCCAAGAATTGAACAGTTTATTTATGCCTCACTGTGGAACAACTTACCAATGATAACTAGGCAGTCCAAGTCCCTCAACTTGTTCAAGAAGAACGTTAAGACGCATTTCTTTGACATTGCTTATTCACAGCCATGTTATCATTGTTTTAACGTCTAAATAAATTTTTTTATAATGTTTTAAAGTCTATACTTGGTACATGTTTAACTACTTCTTTTATCTGTAAAGCGCTTTAGGTCCAATTATATAGAGCACTATATAAAATGTTGTATTATTATTTATTTATGTGTTCCATCCACTAATGAGAAAAGGAGATGATTATTTAATTGCTATATCAGAAATTACTACACCATGAACAGACCATGAAAAGTTCTGTAAGAGAACATCTACCCTAATCTCCTGTGTATAGTACACACTCGTGTATAATGTGTATCCCTTGACCAGAAAATTGTCAGAAAAACCTAGTTTTGGTGTATAACATGCACCCGAAAAAAAGTATAAGTGGAGATGTTTCGTGAGTTTTTTTATCTTCACACCTTGTATAATGATCCTTTTGATCATTTGGTAATTGCAGGTGATAAAAGATAATAATCAGACACAAGGAGATTAAGTGATTTATTATAATAACTGTGAACTCAGTTCAATTAAGTTTACAGTATTATAAATAGCAATGCATATATTCTTTTATTGGTGCTAGCCTTATCACGGTGATATTTTCTATGACGATTTTAAGTAGATCTCTACAAAGTTCAAACTATTTATGTGTTTCTCTGTGAGGGGGAGTTATAGTTGGTTTAAATTTACAAGATCTCTAGGCTTCAAGACCGATTTACTGTAGAAATAACTGAAATAATTTCGATGTGGAACTGACCTGTCACCATCTTGGATTAGGCCACAGTGTTCAGGCGGGTCGGCACAAAAATAATAACCAAAAAATATTTTATTTTCTGGCAGCACGTTTCAGCTGTGATCAGTGGTTTTTTGTAAAACAAGTATTCAAAAAACAATAGCAATAAAATACATGTCTGTCAAATTTCTTTTCTTTAAATAAAATTGACACAGTTAGTAATGGTGTATAACGTGCACCCCCAACAGTGAAAAAAGGTTTGCATTGTACCCCATTACACTCGTGGGTATTTTTACAGGTGGAGTTGAGTTGATTTGTTTACTTTGGTGCTAGTTAAACCAAGGATATATAGCCAAGGAGTGTCTTATCAGGGAAACAAATCCCACAAATACAGATCTGAGCCAGATTCAAACATACAAACAGGGGGTTTGCAGCTGAGTACATTAACCGCATCAACACCAGAATGCCCTGGTATATTCATAGGGACACTAGTTGTTTGACTTACCTGCCGTTAGAAAGAATGCTATGAACTGTTCTCGTCCCCAAGTGCGTGTGATAGGCTCAGAAAATGACCACAGCACCACCATGTTACACGTCAGATGTATCAAGGAACGCTGACTAAACACAGACAATAACATCGAGAGACACGGCGTTTCTATAAATAAGAAACTGATCTTGAATCTAACTCATGTACATTTCAAAACAAAGCTGGAATAATGATTACGCATTTAATATAATATAACTGCACCAATGTTGGTGTACTGTATATAAAAGTTAAAGGTCAAAATGGGTACCATACAGTTAAGTTTCCAATAAAACTGTCAAATTTAGTCTTATTTATGTTCTGTTTACAATAACCATCTTGAAACATGGATGCAGCATAATCTTTATCCTGTAGAAATATCTACGGCAAGGTGAATCTTCCTTAACCAAATGCTTCAATAAGAACACAAATTTTCACTGACTCCTAAGTGTTACAAAAAAATTCCCATCCCCCAGAGACAAATCATCAGCACTTACTGGAGAATGGACTACATGTGAAGTAATTATGCATGACACCCTGCAAACGTGGCACCTTCCAGAGAACAAACACTGCACAGTTTGCAGCAATTAGTTGAGCAGCAAGCCTCCTGCCTGGATTTAGCTGGTTCCACCAAACATTCATCTGAACAGTAAAACAACACACAGTCAATGATTAGCTTTAGTTATCTGAATAACATAACCACAGTTAAGGTTACTCAGAACAAATAGAGAATCTTTAGTGAGAAGAGTCACTGTGTTTTGTAAACATTGATTGGTTCAACACATTAGGTAGATTGTTTGCTGTGCATAGTCACATTTATGAATTCAAAATTAGTTAGCTTGCATCGGGAAATACATCCTGACTGCTAATGCTCAACAGGATTATATGCCATTACTGATATGTGCACTGCAGATTATACATAGGAAGAGTTTTCTTTATAATATGCCACATTCTGGTACTTTTCCTTTTCAAGAAGCACTATTTCACAAAGGCTAAAGTGTTCTGATAAAGGCGTACTTGTGGAAAGCTTCACTGGCTTCATAGTCTAGATTTATCTGGATATTAAACTAAAACGATAAGTGAGTATGGTTTAATGAGATACTGGCATGAAAAGGTCATTTAGAGTCCCAACTATTTAACTCATCTCTTATGACCTTCAGAAGAACACAGTTGGCCAATTGAAAACCTCGAGCCCAACAGAGGGTCTAAATAACAAATAACCTGACCAGGACTTCAATCCTGGTGATAGATATGTGGCCAACCACACTACTACTTAGACCATGGAGAAGCCCCCCAAACATAGACAGTCTAATCTAGTTTAGGATTCCTTTAAGGATAAGAGATGTCTCATCATCACCATTTCAGGATCCGAGAAGTGAAAATAAAACCAGTTTGTAATAACTGATAACGTTACATGCATAAAAAATTGGGAAAGCAATCTGTAAAAATGTTTAAATAGGATTTTCTGAAGGGAAAACTATAAATATAGACAAAAACCTGAAAGCCAATTATAAAACCTATAAAATAATCTATCATGTACAAATTGGATGCTATGTGTCAAAATATTTCATGACATCACTACTTACGCTATGCCTAAAGCTGCCAGCTTTCCCATAGAACTTGTGCCGATAAAGCGCCGCCTGCTTTTGGGCATTCTGGAAGTAACTTCGCAGTGTCTCGTATTGCCAGATAATGGTGCCGCAAAAACTGGAAACACCCACCTATAAGAAGAAAATGGATCATCTCACAGCAGCTAGGACGAGAGTTTCGATCTGAGCCATCATGAGAATGATAGAACGAGAAATGTATTTATCGAATTAATAAACATCCATAATATCGACTAAAGAGAGTCATTAATAAGCCTGATAAATGTGAACAAATAATAATACACAATTAAAGAACAGCCTTCAGTGAACCAAAACTTAACACGAACATCTTTTCCAAGAAAATGTTCTGGCTCTTTTTACAAGAACTATCGCTAATGATTATACAAGGTTCCCACAACCAAGGAAATATTATTTTCCAGGACATAATAACCATTTTCCAGAACAAAGCATACAAGATTTAAAAGTAATAAATCAAGATATGCACAAAAAGGTATATCGTAATTAGTCAATGTATGACTGGATTTTTTACATATTTTATGGAAGTTCTCTTCTACAGGCAGTGTTGCTTCTAGGATCTAGCCTATTTGGGGGAGCTCCCCCATAGGTTTTCAAAAATGGGGGGGATTTTAATGTAACATGGGTGCTTGGAATGAAAACCATTTAGGGGTACAAATGTATACCCCCAGGAATATTTGAACTGAAAATTATGACATTTGCATCCTATTTGAAATATTTATACACATAGTTTTACAGTGTAAACAAAATTAAATTTATGCATATCACTTATATCTGTAACACGAAAAAACTAGAATACAGAAATGCCTCAAAATGTTCTTGATGAGACTTGTTTTTATATATTCTACAGGCTTTCTTCTCCTTCCACATATTTACAGCTAACTCATAGTCAAAGTCAGCCACAGAACATTTTGATGTTTCAATTTTCATCAACACATTGAGGAATTTTGTTCTTGTGCCCGTTCAGGTGAAGACCACCATTACCAGATACCAGCCACTTATCAAAAGGCCTGGATTGTTAATGCGCATGATTAACTGAAATAAATAAGAACAATCATACTAACCAGAACTGTGAAGCCAAAAGGTTTTATTAGATAGGTGATTCTACTAGGTTCGTGTTTATGTATTGACGTCAGTCCTGTGCGTGCTGGCTTTGTTTTGATATTTCTGATGATGTTTAGGGCGGGCATCCATGGCTTAGTTGACCTAGAGGTTGTGGTTGTTGTACATAAACATATCCTGTGATGTAATGGTACACTAGAAAACAGATAAAAGAAGATGACAACTGATGTTCTATGGCCACTTTTGTGCACAAAGGTACAAAAACAAAGTGAAAGATGAAACACCCTTCAGATATGCCCACACCAAGATTCGAACACGGATGGTAGTGATCTGTGATACAACACACTACTATTAGACCATAGAGGCACCTGTTAAAGAAAAAATGTTATAGAAAATATATGAAATTGTATTAAACATTTTTTAAATTGAACTACCATATTTCTATAGTCCTCATGTACTACCTATAATATACAGGTAGCATTAACCTCAATATGAATTAGATTTTTAATCAAGAATTATTATGAAATTGAGATTAGGCAACGAAAACTAAAACACCATAAGAAAAGTAGGATGTTACAAACAGATAAAATGGTGAATATAAAATTCTAAAAAACTTTCTAAGTTAAGCCATATATTTTTTTTACAAAGGGGAACATATATTACAGAATTGGAAAATCTCAACATGAAACAGATACAGTGTACCTAGATAGCTTTAAGATTCCATCCGACATGACTAGAGTGATAGCCATCCAAGTGATCTAATAACTGTGTTTGAACTGACCAAGGTCTTGGAACCAGCAAAGGTCTTGGAACCAGGGTCACATTTCCAAAATGTACTCTCACGAGTACTCAAGGTGAAGCATGTGATTTTGAAACAGTTCTAGATGCACAGAAATAGCTTAGAAGGAACTGAAGCACCAAAAACCATACAGGAGTCCCTAGATCCATGGCATCATTCGTAAGACTCGTCCAAGCACCTTCGGCACTGGGTAAGTACAACATAGCCAGACATTTGCAAACTGTTTTTGGCAACCTTCTTTTTACATTTCTTGACCGACGCATTATAATGTTAAAACTTTATGTCAACACTTGCCATAGTTGTTTATGTATTGGAATGAAATCACCGATAGCTTCTGATTGTACAATGGCATCATTGTTTGTAAAGAATCCACCACATGTTTTTTTTTCTGTTATAACAATTGATTTAAGAAGCTGTGCTCCAAAGTTAATGTTGGATAAGAGGGTTCTCTCAGATTATGATGATATTTCACTTGGTTTAGTCTTGTCAATATATTTAGTTTTGGTCTGGCATTCAAAATATGTAAGTTAGCTTTAAGAAAATATAACTACCTTACTGTAATGCTTGTATAAACTTAAAGATAATATATTTACACCCTTTAAGTTTTATATTTAGAAAATCAGCTCTTGCAATTTTGCTCTCTCTCTCTCTCTCTCTCTCTCTCTATATATATATATATATATATATATATATATATATAAAACCACCTAAGGATCGAGACAGGACAGTGATCAAGAACCTATTTGGAACAGAGAACATGCACTTGTCAAAATGGAATTCAGTCTGAGGAACAGGTACTCACAACCTGCAGATTATTTCAACTCCTTCGAGACAGTTACAACCTGAATCCTGACATGAACCTTTTGATCACCATGACATCGAAGAACTCAATAAAATAACAGAATACTGCAGAAAGACCTTATTACTACACTGGACTTGATATTTAACCTGTGTTTTCCTCCATGTATACTCACTTACCCTGTATCTTGTCAATAAAATACTACTACTACTACTATGTGTGTATGTGTGATGTAGCAGACATTATCCACTGTAAACTATCTAGATGTGCATCATATGTGATTATATAATTTCAATGTGTCTACTGGTATATATGAATCTATTTCTTCAACTCTTACAAGCAATATGCACACCAAGTCCAGAAAACATTGTAAAAATATTATTTTAAAAAGGCATTGGTTAAACTTTTCCATATTTCTACACCCTTGTATATTGGGAATGCTCGCCACCTAAAATTGACTAGTTTACATATATTTCCTATTCGTCATTCATGGTTGAGCATGTTCACCCCTTATAGTGAGGCTATTCACCATTGACTTAATACAATATAATATTTAGTAAATTTTAATATTCTCATAGTCTGCCATTTTATCAGCTAGTATAACTGCTAAACAATGAAGCATGCTTCATTAGTATCTAAGTCCAGTTTGTTTCCAGCGATAAACTAAAGCGTGATCAGTGTACACACACACTACAGAAGTCAACATGCCAATATTTTGTATCTTTGGGATGGATTCTCATGTGACAAAATAGATTCTGTTCTCCTGCTGAAATATCTCAGCAACGTCTACGAGCCACCGACCAATATTTGAACATTGACAGTGATAATATGTAAATGTCAACTGTGGCAGATTTATGACTGTGTTAATTATCCTATTAATTATATATTAGTTTTTTTTATTATTTAATTTGTATTAATTATATAAACTATATGGTAAACACACATGACATATTCATTCATTCTGATTCATTGATGGCATTCATGATTTTGATGTGTTATACAACACGTTTTCATAACTTTACACAACATATATCACTCCAATCAAACGTTTATTTTGCATGCCAAACAACTTTCTTTTTCAAATGATCTCTTCACAAATCAAGGTCATTATGCATAAAAAATATGGCAATGGGTGTGCGATACAAGACTGGTGATTCATGCAAAGTATGTTACAGCAATTGTGAGTGACGAATAAGCTCAAGTATCAGTGGCTAATGGGCCCAGGCATTAGTGGCTTATAGGCCATGGAATTTGGTGTTCACTGGCGAATGGGCCGGGTGGCAAAACATCCTGGAGCCTGTATACATGGTTCCTACAGCTAAGGAAATATAATTTTCCAAGATGTAGTAAACAAGATTTAAAGGTAATAAATCAAGATATGTGTGAAAAAGCATAGCATAATTATTCAATGTATGATCAGTTATTGATATTTTAAAGTACAGCCCTGATCCTCCTACTCATCCCTTCTAGATTCTGATTCACCCACTTTGATTTAAATTTTAACTGACATGGGATATCAAGGCTATATACCAGTACTCTTTTTTTCTTCTACAATTCATGGGCTTTTTTGTTCTAAGTGGATTTTTCACAGGCAAAGTTTTTTTCCAGGACATTTCCTGATTTTCAAGCTTTTCCGGGATATGTGGGAACCCTTTTTATATGGGTTCCGTGAAAGATAACAGCCTAAACAGGGTCTGAAATATCATCAAGTGCTTCAGTGCCTCACTTTTTCAATATATTACAGTTTTAATGAAGCCTGAAGTGAAGGTGTTAATAAGCAATGTTTTCCCTCTCTGTAAAGCCTACACAAATATCGATCCCATCATTTCAAAATCACAGTTCAGAATAAAGCTTGAAATTTATACTTAACCTAGTCATATTACTATAATTACATATACTAATATAGATCTAGGATATAACATTTTAACTGTGTCTATATCTATGATACTCACTCTATGGGGAAATTACGGTCAATATGATCTACAGGTTTTATAAATAAATAAAAAATTATGCAATGGCATAAACCAAACACAAAAGGTCTAGGGATCGAGAAATGCCCTTGACAAAAAAGAGTCAGAGATAGGCAAGAAATCAGTTCCCATAACCACAACATTGATGACATAGTGAGCGATACTAGGGGACAAATACAAACGTTCATCGTTGTATGATAATCTGAATACAGATTAGTCAATAATTTTAGGAAAAGAATAAACATACAAGATTTTATCTACAACGGCACCAAAATACTACTATTACCTAATATAAACACGTCTTTGGTGGCTAAAAACACATGATGACATTCCCCGCAAACAATTCATGATGGTGCTTCCCAATACCTCTTAGAATAAGAGAACCAATAGTTAATACTTAGAGAGTTCTATTTCCGGTGTAATACTTTACTTCGGTTGATACTGGACGGATGTTGTTAGTCCTTCATGTCCAGATCCTCATTCGATTTAGAGCAGACATTTGCATGTGTTTATTCATACTTGGCTTTGTGACACAACCTCAGAGCTGCCTCAAAATTAAAAACAAGATCCTGATCCCTCCAGTATTTATCTAGTCTCCTCTCAAAAGATTGTATACTAGCAACCTCCACTACTTTATCAGGCAAGCAGTTCCAAGAACATGCTATCCTTTCCCTAAAGTAGTGTTGTCTCAGCCGGGTCTTGTTATGGTTTGGTTTTTCGGGGAGAATCCCCAGACTGTCGCTTAATCAGCACAGCCTCTATGTTGGAGTGGTTGAGAAATCTCCTCCCCCACCACTCACAGGGGAGCAGTACGGAAAGATGGAGCCGAAATACCCTGAGAGTGGTCACTGCCAGAGTGTTTTACGTCCTCAGGGGGGTTTTAACGTCCCCCTTTATTTTTAAATAATTCAGTAGAGACGGCAGTGCCATTTAACGTGGTCATCCACCCACGATGTAGTGAGCCGAGAAATTAATCTCTGGAAAAGATTCGACCTCTTACGGGGTTCGAACCTGCGACCGTTAGCACCAAGTGCCGGGTACTTAACCGCTAGGCCACCGGAGCTCACTGGGTCTTGTTATGTTTTCTTAGCAGTCTATATGCGCTCTTGTTTTATATGAACATTCTTCTCCTGTAACTACAGCTGGCATAATTTAATCATCATATGCCCCGAGACCATCTTAAGCATCTCAATCATGTCCCCCCTCTTAGGTGTCTAAACACCAACATTGATTTTTTTCAATCTACCAAAGTAATTTACATCTCGTAGACCTAGAACCAACTTGGTTGCTCGCCTCTGAACATTATCCAAGGTTTATTATGTCCTTCTTGACAGCCACACCGAGTTGGCATATTCTAGATGTGGTCAGAATATTGCCTTACTAACCTTTTTCCATTATATGGTGTTTGAAACTAAGATTACAGTCCACTGAGACTACCAAGTCTTTCCGTTTTCTACCATATCTATAGTATGTGATCTGTGTATGTATTGTTTCCAACCTTTTTTTTCTCATGGTATATATTTTCTGGTCCTGTTTCTTCTTTCTTGAGATGGTCAATAAGGTTTGATCTTCAATTCGAATGTAACATTTTACGGGACAGGTTGTGCAAATGCAGTTTAATTAGTCTGCTGTTGTCAACTATCTGGCTGTCCTCCTGGTTTGGGCAGGAAATTATTCATATTGGAGTTATAGTCCAAACTGGTATATTCGTGGGAAGAATGACTTCTTAAATACGAGAGTTTATGCTGGCTAGAACTTAATTGTCACTATTAAATGACCACGTCCGTGTGCTATTTCGTGTGAGCTACGTATTATTCTAATGGTATCGCTATTATCCCTTAAATTTGAGTGGTGATATCTCCCGTCTGGATTTCAGTGATTCCCAGTTTAGGATATTGAGCACATCGCTAACGCTGGCAGTTCAACTGTTCACGACTCATCTCCCAGCTTTACGCTGAATTGTTTCAACTACCTGAATGTCTTTGGCTAGATGTGGGTACCACACCGGTGTTATCCCAACAAGACGAATCCCGAATGACGAATCGGGAAAATATTCCAACAATACGAACACAACAATAATAAACCTAACAAGAGGAGTTCTCATAATTGTAGGGCAAATGTTAGGGTTATTATGATAGGATATGGCTATATCATTTTAAAATAAATTCGTCCAGATGAGTTTCGTCTTGTTAGCACTCCCTAAAATTCGATTCGTCCATTTGGGATTTGTATTGTTGGGGCTAAAGTCATACACCAGGTACTGCTCCATGCTGATACTCCAATGATGCTAATAATAATAATAATAATGAATATTTAATAAAGCCCCTTTACTAGCAGTAGCCATTCAAAGGGCCGTATAAATAATATGTAATATAATAATACCCCAAATAATATATCTGTGAAAACCCTATAAGTGATTTAAAAGATAATAGTTATTTATCTGTGAAAGTGACATTGAACGGATGTGTTTTAGAACAAATTTAAAATGTTCAATTAAAGACACATTTCTAATATCTGCCGCCAACCTACCCCACAAAGTGGGGGCTGCAACACTAATCGCTCAATCACCATATGACTTGAGCCGAAACACTGGCACCTGCAATAGTATCTGACTGGATGACCTGAGTTTTCTACACTTGACCGGATCAAGGAGAATTAGACTAATGCGGGTTCTCGTTGTTGGCTATTGTCATTATAAAACAGTTTTGTGTGTTCTACGTCATCCCCATGAGATATTGATCCAGTATTTATACTGATCATTTGGCTCCATAATGGTTCGATATAGTAGGCAATTATCAGCAAATAAATAAACAACAGATCAATAACCGAAATAGAAACGGGCCAAGGACGGTCCCCTCGAGAACGTCAGACATCACATGTCTGTCGTCAGAGTACTCACCATTGACAACGACGACGTCGACACTTTGATGACATGCCACAAGAAAGGTGCTAATCCAGCTATGACAAATGAATTTATTCCCAATTGACATGTATATACCTTTATAACATTAAATAGGTATATGTCCCCCGTTAATATCATATACTATAGGAGAGTTTATTGGAGTAGTTTATGATTTTGGACGGTGTCAAAGGCCTTATTTAGGTCCAAAATAGCGACATCGATCGTAATCTTGTTGTCATACATAGTATGACATAATAGGTCATCAAGAGTAATTATAGTAACTAAATCGTGATAATCTGATAATGATTACTTGGTGTACCTCGGCATTGATACGACATGGAATATTTGGCAGATAGTCTACTGTGTCGATAAATGATATGATCAAACTGAAACATTTCGACAAAAGGGTGTATGTGTGTGTGCGTGCCTGTGTGTGTTAGTATCTATAAGTATGTCCAAGCCATTAAACAAATTAAATGTTGCTGTTTTACGCCCACTTTTGTACACACATTAAGCTAAAGAGACGAAATGGAAGATGAAACGCGCGAACACAGCTCGTGTGGTTGGTGTGTTTTATATAACAACTTTAGTTGTATATATAATTCACCTTAGTTGTTTGTGGGAATATAATTATCTTTCCTAGGTCCAGTTATGTCCAGTCTGTACTATGACATTTAAGGCTAACTTTAGTCTCCTTGTCATTAATAAAACCCTATATTATAATTATAGTTTGTATAGCAAACATTAGGTCTGATTTGAAAATGTTAATATATAGAACGGCAATTCCGTCATAACGGTCTGCTAAAGCTCCGATGTAAATTGTTATAATAGTGACGAGTAGGTCATAGTATTTATTGGATTTGTATGTTTATGAGGTATTTGACCGTCCAGCAAATATCACAAGGCATATTATGCTGCGGTTGAGAAAGTTCCGTTTTCTATGCGTGGAGACCATATTTACCGGTCCCTGCATTCAAGAAATGTTGATCTGGAGCTGTATAATCCATGTACTATTTGCGTCTTTGGGGGGGGGGACGCCGTTTAGATGTTTGGCCTGGTTATCCAGCATTTAAATGACTGTACGCTCATATCATTCAGTCTGAAGTTTTTGCTACTGACAGACCTCT
The DNA here is from genome assembly GCA_025642065.1 of Paralvinella palmiformis. Classification (NCBI taxonomy): domain Eukaryota; kingdom Metazoa; phylum Annelida; class Polychaeta; order Terebellida; family Alvinellidae; genus Paralvinella; species Paralvinella palmiformis. The sequence continues at coordinate 400,831 of JAODUP010000365.1, forward strand.
GGCTTAGATCGCTGTTCACAATCGGATAACCGCTGCCTTGACCTACTTCTACGAAACTCAGCATATCGGATTACCGCCGCGCTCTTAGACTTCGCTTTGTTTTCGAAAGGTAAGTAAGTTATAGGTTACTATCGCTTACTCTATCTATCGTGGCTTGTGTGTGTACACACCAATCCGCGCAAACAGTCTTTTATCAAAACTAATTTCTATTATATATATTATCAACACTAAGTTCTATTATATATTTCATCGTCGCATACGCACACTCCACCATTCATAAACACACACCAACATATAAATCCTGAATATATGTAACATTCCACAAAATGCGCATACGCACACACCACCAGTCAATAACACACTCTGCACACATCGGCCGATACAAATACACACACACCCCAACATTTAAATCTTAAATATATTTAACACTCCGTAAATACACACTTCTAGTTCTACCATTACCTGTCAATTGTTTTATATAACTCCCTATTCCCCCTAACTTCAATAAACATACACTATTATAAAACCAATTATAACTACATTTTCACACCTATATACAAACACGGAATCACTTCCAGTCACAATGGAAACAGACAACACCTGGCACACCATATCAACAAAAAAGAAACGCTCCTACAAGAAACACCACCACCCGGCGCCCCACCGAAGAAGCGCATCACTGCGGAGACAATCCAGACGCCACCGAACCAGGTAAAGCAGGTGTTCCTGCTAGAGATCGTGTTGGGCGGTCCCTGGAAGACACTGTTCGAGTTGGCCGTCGCCCTAGATGGACTCAGACCAGCGTACCGATAACATCCATAGTCAGGGATGGAAAAAGACTGATACGAACAAGCCAGCGATTGTCCGACATGAAGGAACTGGCGGGAAAGCCGGTAGAGTTCCGGCCTATAAACAGGACAATAGGGCCACAAAATACGTAATCTCAGGTGTGCCTCAGGACATCCCCCTAGAATTTATCGCAAAAACATTCGGGGTGACGGAGGTCACCAGACTCCTCAAGGGGGATACCCCCACCAGATCCGTTTCTTTCATGACGGAGAAGAAACAGGAGGACTCCTTCAGGATCCCTCTGTGTGGAATGCTGCTGCCCGTGAGACCCTTTGTCAGGGACCCTCTACAGTGCTTCCGGTGCCACAGGTGGAACCACACCGCGAAGCACTGCAGGACCAGAGCCACTGGAAAGCAGGGTCCGAATGAAGCGGGTCAGCATTTTGTGTGCTGCCAGAAGGCCGGAACGCCGCGTTGCATCAACTGCGGCGGAAGCCACATGGCAGCATACAAAGGGTGTCCGGCCAGCCCCGCCAAAGACCCCCCCAGGCAGCAGTTACAGCCCCGGCTCCGTGGGCATTAAAAACAAAATCACCCCCACAAACAACTACACACCGACCTTCCCAAATAGCGCCGGCACTACTGTCGGAGACAGATTTCCCCACATTACAAAAAAAACCTCACAAACAACACAGACAGACCCCACCACAGCAACACTCTCGGCCATATGCAGTCCATATTCATGGCTATGCGAAGCGTCCAGGATCTGATCCAGATACTGCCCAAAGACCTGCTGTCAAAGGCAGAGAAGGACCTAACCAAGGTCCAGGAAGAGGTCGGATCGAGCCAGGCCTTGGACTCGATCCTGGAAGTGGCGCTGGAGTCAGCCAAAACAACAGCCCAGACAAAACCAAAACCCACAAAACAACACACCCCAGTGAAAGCAAAGGACAGCTCGGGAGAGATCTCTACTTCATCTCCTGGAACATCCGAGGCTTCCACTGCAACAAAAATAGCCTAATTGCAGCCATCCAAGACAAACAACCAGACATAGCTATTACTACAAGAAACTCTTACAAACACTAAATATTCAATAAAAATTCCCGGATACACTATCTACCACAGTCCTCACACAAAGAATTCATAAATGCAATACATAATAACTTACCACACAACACGTCCACCCTAATTAACTCCTCCAGTGATTGGCAATCAATCACCACTGAAATAACCGGCTTTAAAAGCGGTCCCTTCCAATTAATTAATACATACGTCTCCCATAACCACCTATATGATATACAACAAGCAACAAATTCATATAAACATTACTTAATAACAGGCGATCTCAACGCCAATACTACAACATGGGGCTCAAAAAACACCAGACCAGGACAACATTTACAGCAACAAATAAGTGACTGTGACGCTATATTATTAAATGATCCCAAAATCCCCACCACTGTCTATGGGTCGACCCTCGATATTGCCATAGCTTCCCCTGAAGTTGCGGCCATAGCAGACTGGAGCCAATTAGAAGCTCTAACCTCAGACCACATAGCCACTGTAATAGTACTATCCGACGCTTTCACGAACGTACCAGAAAGCCTAGGACAACCCAAATGGGACACCGACAAAGCAAACTGGAAACGATTTGCAGACAGACTACACGAATTATCTGCCGACGACAGCGACAATAATCTATCTCTAGATGACCTACTTCGTAAATTAACTGACGATATAAACGAAGCCGCAACAGCAGCCATCCCCATAGTCCTCCAAAATCGCCCAAGACGTCCTCGCTCCTTCTTAACACCAGAAGCAAGGAGATGGACCAAAGAAGTCAGTAAACTGACAAAAGTTTTTAAAGCTCACCCGACATCTCAAAATAGAGCAAAACTAAGAGCAGCCCAACGAGAAACGAGACGACGACTTCACACAATTAAAGAAGACCAATTTGACAGTTGGTGCAAACAACTCGGGGACATGGGGTCGGCGCAAATTTGGCGCGAGATAAAAAAACCGGGGTAAATCGTACGCTCTTAAAGCATTATAAGTACTCCTGACTCAGGAATAGAAACATTGCATCGCATCTCGAGCGGTGGCATTGGACACGGCTCTTGTCTTCTTGAAGTAGAAACCCCTGGCTGTCGCGCGGTTGGTGTGTTTTATATAACAAGTTTACTTGTATGTATAATTCACCTTGGTTGTATGTGGGAATAGAATTATCTTTCCTATGTTCAGTTTGTACTATGACATTCAAGATTAGTTCTAATCTGCTGGTCATAAATAACATTTAAGAACTACAATAGTTAGAATAGTAGACGTTAGGTCAGGTTTGAAAATGATAACATAGTTCAAACAGTACGGAAGCTATGACGCGCTATTACGGTCTGCTTCAGCGCAGATGTCAGTCTTTTAATAGCAATTAAGCTAAACAGTTTTAATAGTAGGCGCTTCATGACACCTTCCCGTTGTAAAAACTGATCTTTGAAGATAGTGACAATTGGGTTATATAGTTTATATAGTATTGCTTTGAAGAAAGATACAGCAATTGAAAAATAGCTATAAATAGGGCTGCTTAGATAATTAAGCTAACACTCATAGGACGTAAAACACTCTGGCAGAGACCACCCTCAGGGTATTTCGGCTCCATCTTTCCGTACTGCTCCCCTGTGAGTTGTGGGGGAGGATTTTCTCAACCACTCCAACATAGAGGCTGTGCTGATTAAGCGACAGCCTGGGGGATTCTCCCCGAACAACAAAATCATTAAGCTAAACATTCTCACTACTCCCATGATGTGACTTGGGTGTTTTACACCCAAACTCCACGGCTGTAGGCGATTCGCATTTTGATTTTGCTTGGCGGCTTAGGGACTGGTGAGACATTACACATGTCTCAGCAAGAAAAGTCGCCACTCTGGATTCAGTCCCCTGAAGAAACGTCCAGAGTTTGAATTCACGGTTCGAGATTCTCTGTGCCTGTGCCTTATTATACACAGCTAAAACACACATTGCCCGTGCCAGAGATTGAGGTTCGTGTTTTCTTTTTACCAATTTCGTAATATTTGATATAAAGGGTTAGTGACGAATAGGTCATAGAATTTATTGGATTTGTATGCTTATGAGGTATTTGACCCTCCAGCAAATATCACAAGGCATATTATGCTGCGGTTGAGATGTTCCTTTTCTGTGCGTGGAGACTGTATGTTTCCAGGTCGATGCGTTCTAAGAAAAGTTGATCTAGAGCTGTATATTCCGTGCACAATTTTTTGCGTCTTTGGAGGCACGCCGTTTAGATGTTTGGCCTGGTTATCCAGCATTTAAATGACTGTAGCAGACACAGTACGCTCTTAAAGCATGTACTCCTGACTCAGGAATAGAAACACTGCATCGCATCTCGAGCGGTGGCATTGGACACAGCTCGTGTGGTTGGTGTGTTTTATATAACAACGTTTAGTTGTATATATAATTCACCTTTGTTGTTTGTGGGAATATAATTATCTTTCCTAGGTCCAGTTATGTCCAGTCTGTACTATGACATTCAAGGCTAACTTTAGTCTCCTTGTCATTAATAAAACGCTATATTATAATTATAGTTTGTATAGCAGACGTTAGGTCTGATTTGAAAATGTTAATATATAGAACGGCAATTCCGCCATAACGGTCTGCTAAAGCGCCGATGTAAATTGTTATAATAGTGACGAGTAGGTCATAGTATTTATTGGATTTGTATATCACGGTTCGAGATTCTCTGTGCCTGTGCCTTATTATACACAGCTAAAACATACACACACACATACTATATATATATATATATATATATATATATATATATATATATAGAGATAATGAAACAACCTTCATATATGCCCACGCCGGGATTCGAACACGGATGATAGTGATCTATGGTCCAACACGCTACCGCTAGACCACGGAGGCGCCCTTATATAGATAGATAGATCTGCACTGATTCCAATCCAAGTGCTAGAAGTCTGGGACCAAGAAGGTGTCACAATGTTCCAAATTATCTGATGTCGTGTACATTTATTTTACCCAATATAGTATTTACATCCCTCACTGAACGTATTGTCACGTGTTTATCTACATTGATTCTGAGATCCTGTTTTGTTTTCGGTACAATTACAGTGGTTTTTTTGGCGTACAACTAAGTTTAGTAGCCTTTATAAGGGTCAGTTTACGTCATTCGTGTGCATTTATCCAAGGAAGATTGAGAAAACTGTAAGTTTTAATATGAACAGACAATATTCACTGCACATGCGCAGAGTGTAGCATTAGCATGTTGTGGGCCGATATCGATGGGCCTACACTTAAAAATGCATCAATTTAATTATATGTGTGTGTGTGTCATCGTACTCGTCCACAGATGATGCTGAAGTCGTAACAAGTCGTCATATATCAATCGTATATTCATTATGAACATATCCTTAATTTGAACTGTGTAAACATTTGAGTGAATGCAATCTTGTTTAAGGCAATATATTATCTTTGTGTATCCTGACGGAAATTATATATATATATATATATATATATATATTATAGTCCTTGACAGAAGGCTACTAGTTTAGTTAAGCCATTGGCATTTCTTTAAATACCTTGTACGGATACACCAGGCCGTTGTTAGCTTATCTCGTTTACGAGTACTGGTGATCCGTTGGGCAATTATCTACTCTCGTAGACGACGTAGTCGTAGACGTGTCATCAGTGTACTTGGGAGGTCATATAAGAGAGCGTTACCGTAATCCAGCCATGCTATTACAAGGGCGGATGTGCCAATACCTTGTAATATACCGCCTGATATGACCAAAACCACGAATATTGTAATGACAGACTTTTGATATTGCATTTATTTGCCTCTACGTGGTTAGGGAAGTATCAAACTGTAAATGGATTACTTCAGTAAACGCCATCTGGCGGTTTGGTGTGAAGTTGATGAGTTCTGTCTTTTTCTGGGTCAACAAATGTATATTTAGATTCAGCTGGGCACTGGATCAAGGTTCTTTTTAAAGATGTTTAATCATGTTTGTTTCGCCATCATAGCCAAATAAAATTGGGTATCACCTGCATGACAATGATACAGCAAATTATGTCGTCTGCATATTTCACCAATTAGTTTTGAGTACAAACAGAACTTACGTACCTACTCCGAGTACCGATTGTTGGCGTACCCCCAAAACCAAGCATTAATTTATTACGGTCTAAAGTGCTCATTCCTACACCAACACACTGATATATGTAGCTCAAGTAGGACTCGATCCAGGTGAGGGCACTAATTCCGGTCACCCGAAAAGAATATTCGAGATGCCTTTGAAGGATTGTATGATCAATGACGTCAAAAGTTCAAAAGGCTCCAAAATAGAGCTTGGGGGGGGGGGAAGAATTTCCACATCTAATAGGCAATTGTGAAGGATATCCCTTTTCTAAATCATTGATCACCCGACGAATATCATATGAACTTGATTTGTGCCAAAGAATGTCATGGCTGATAACATCAAAACCCTTGGGTTGGTCGTATAAGATATCGGATAAGAAAAAAGCTCGCATGCTTCACTTATTAATTGGGATGAGAGGGCATTAATGTACAGAAACATCTTAACAGCATTAAATCCACCCCCCCCCCCATCCCGGGCAAAGCAGTGCACAGGGGCCCTTACCTAAACAACCATCCACAGCAATGTAAATGGTCGAGATCCGTACACATACATGGAAGTAAAGTTCCAGAGGTGACCGTGATATTACATCAGATGTCCACAAGTCACGACATACATAGATTAGTATTGGGCCACTATGCTCGTGGGAGCCCCTGAGTAAGTGTCTAGCGTGCCCATGCGTTAAGACGGCCCTGTAAGTGTATCCTACTCGCGTAGAGCCCGGAATGGTGTCCTGGTACTGCCGCAGCGCCATATTAAAACATACGACTAGAAAAATCATGAAACCCAAGCTACATGTGCACGGTCAGTTGTTGACCACGTTTAATGGCTCCATCCCCCCCCCCCCACTGAATTAATTAAAAAGTGGGGAGCGGCGGAGTGTTTAGGATTCTCTGATGGCGTAAAACATTCTGGCAGCGACCGCCCTCAGGGTATTTCGTCTCCATCTTTCCGTATTCCTCACCTGTCAGTGGTGAGGGGAGAGATATAATGATTCAGACACCCAATAAAATAGTGTTCATTTCATGATCCTAACTCCAGGAAATAAAAGAAATCCAAATCCAACGATTTGGCCAGTCACAGTCTTCAATAATTAATTAATTTAGAACTAGAATTTTTATTTTTGGTAATGACGCAGTAAGACACTATCTTCAGAATGACCATATATGTTCAAAGAGCCATACATTAAAAAATCGACATATTAATAGACTATTATTTCCGTGGAGCCGGCACGGTGAAGGAAAACGCAAGTTTTGGTCTTGATGCGAATCAGATTTTTTTGTGACTAGAAAACTGAATATACTAATTTAAACAAATTGATCGTGATACAAATGAAGTGTTACAGATAACCAAATAAGTGAGATTTCTCCCCTCAAGTACCAAAATAGCCAGTTTATTGCATAAATCAATGAGTCGTAATTAACTTAGCTACACCCGAAGGCTATTTCATTCCCGAGGGGAGCCTTTGTGTATTTCATTAAAATGTTATCCCTCAACCTGTAATAATATATCAACCTTATGAATATGGAATGTGTATACTTTGTTTTTATTATGCAGCTTAATTATTATGGCTCATAATTCCCATCCGATGATAAGATAAAGCGCATTATTTCACAATAATATGATATTGTTTACAATCTGCTATGAGCACGTGGTCGTTGCAATGGTTAGAAGTATTGAGCATGTCGTTGTTACCTATTTAATAATAATAATAATAATGTATATTTAATAAAGCGCCCTTACTAGCAGGAGCCATTCAAAGGCGCTGTACAAATAATATGTAATATAATAATACCCCAAATAATGTCTGTAAAAACCCTGTAATGATTTAAAGATAATAATTATTTATCTGTGAAAGCGACCTTAAATAGGATTATTTTTAGAAGAGATTTAAAATTTCCAAGAGTCGACGCATTTCTAATATTTGTCGGCAACTTATTCCACAAAGTGGGGGCTGCAACACTAAATGCACAATCACCATATGACTTGAGCCGAGACACTGGCACCTATTTACGCCTAATGTTTGCATAGATAAAATATGAACATTTTAGCTGTATATCCTGGAGGGTTTTTGGGGTCCTTCACCCAATCTTAATTATTTCAATTCGGGATAAGAACCATTTTTACTCAAATTTCTTTGTTTTTGAATGTGTTTCTATTGTGTTTTAATTTTTTTTAGTTTCTTTAATCGGTTATCATTAATTTAATTATTTCACGTCTTTTTATTATGACGTAGGCGACGTAGCTGAGTGACGTAACGTCTGACGTACGTAATGACGTTCGTTGAACTGAAATTGACTGTAGAAAAGTGGCATAAAGCCGAATTTCGTGACTCTCCCTCTCGCCGTAATGATGACTATACACCGGTCAAGGATATATATATATGTATATATATATATAGAGAGAGAGCCATTTTTAGCAGTTTAGTTCATGGATTATTTAACGGTTTGTTGTGGTGTGAAAATGTGCTTTGTCAATTTCAGAAAATTATGTACCACTTACACATAATATTATAATATAGCTACTCAGATAAGAAAACAGATAGGTTCATACCGTTTCTAGCCATGGAGGGGGAAATAAGTTGCTATTTCTTTCACTTAGAACTAAAGGTTTATTATCAGATATCAATAAAATATGAGCCATTATCGATAAGAACTCTAGTTCCAAATCAGAATTATAACAAAAGACTGTTTCTATTTAAGCTCTCTGTTATAACGAAATAGCAGAGAGCTTACATCTAAACAGCCAGAAAATAGCATAATTCTAGAGATCATAACGTTCTATATATTTACTACCCTGTATAATATCGATAACAACAGAAAAATATAGAATAGCGTACTTTTACCCATTTAGATCTACTGCAGCGATATCAGACTTAAAACATTGTCCTCCTTTTTTTAATAACACAGATATAATAAAACTTCACCATCGATACATGCACAGATTTTAATATTTAAGTTATGTATAATTTTTTTCAAGGTAGTTTCAAATTTGTACAACAATAAACGCATGAATAAAACAACAACAACGACATAATAATAATAATAATAATAATAATAATAACACTAATTATAAATTTTTATAGCGCCAATAACCTCGAAAAGAATCGAGCTCAGTGGCGCCACCTAGTACACTCATAGTCCAGATACAATGCAAAATTCATCATCAAATGGATGGAGTGGAAACTTAGGAAGGATAAGCAAGTCTGAAAAGGTGAGTTTTCAAATGGTGGCGGAAAGAAACTATGCTATTTGATGACTTAACATGACTTAGTAGTGAATTCCAAAGAACAGGCACTGCAACTGAAAAATCACGACTCTCAGTATGAGTTTTAACCCTGAAAATCAGATGAACGGAGTTCTCTGGGCTTGGGTGCTAAAGAAAACATGGAAAATAGATATGAAGGTTCTCCAGAAGAAAGACTTGGATAGGCAGTGACACAGAGTTTGAAAATGATGTGAGATTTAACAGAGAGTTAGTGAAGAGATTTCACGAATAGGACAGTGAGAAAACTGAGGAGACTGTGTGACAACCCTAGCTAAGTTTTATTTGAAATATTATAACCATTATAACACACACACACACACACACACACACACATATATATAATACAATAATATGGAATATGTATGGAATTCGATATATATATATATATATATATATATATAATATACAAAATTTATATAGTGCCCTATATAACCTGTAAGAATGTTACTCTAAGGCGCTTGACAATAAATAATTCATATGGATGTAACAGATTTACATCTTTAAAAATACATAATTCTTTCCTGCCAAATATATAATATATTCAGCTAGGAAAAGCTGAAACAAAAAGTTTTATCTTCTTTTTGAAGGTATCAAGGGTCTTGCACTTTCTGATGGTTATTGGAAGATTATTCCATAATGTTCCAGCAGCCTTTCTGAAACATCTATTATCGTATGTCACTCCACGTGTTGTTGGTACGGCTAAGAATGCTCCAGACTCAGACCGTAGAGACCTTGTCGGTTGATACGGTACGACAAGTTCCTCTAAGTACTGAGGGGCAGTCCATTGAATAGCCTTAAAAGTGTACATCAAAATCTTGTACTGCGACCTATATATAACCGGAAGCCAATGCAGGGACTGAGGGAGTTCAAAACTGATGTTATATGTTCTCTTTTATGAGTGTGAGTGACTAACCCGGTAGAAGAATTCTGTATTTTCTGTAGTCGTGTCATCAGTGTGCTTGGAAGACCATACAGGAGAGAATAGCCATAAACTAGACGAGATGTTATCAGGGCGTGTGACAGTGTTTTGCAAGCATCCAATATAAATATAACATATGCTTCTTAATTTAGTCGTTAACCAAATCCTTGGACGAAAATTAGTGTTAATTTCAGATACAATTTACAATCCTAATTTATTAATTGATATAACAGTGGGACGTAGTTAATGAATTTGTTGTTCGATAGTTATTTATAATAGTGATTGTTTCTAATTTGTTTTAATTGTCGTTATAAAAGCGGATGGTAAATAGTTTCGCCGAAAGCGTTGCCGTATTTCGTCTACTCCGGGAAAATACGACAATCAGTTGGTTTTGTATTCGGCGAGCGTGATCGGAATTTTGTTTGTTTTACTTCATTTACAGATCGTATGATTATTGTGAAACGGAATACACTACCAACGCCCTAACGTAGATTATTTGGAATAATGACTGATGGGTGAGTCCTCACAATAAATAAAAAAAGTTAAAATAAACAGCGAATATAATAATAGCTTAGCCTTAGTTAATGATCAGTTAATTAATCATTTAATGTCACTTAGTTAATCATAATGATATTCAACATATTCAGAGATATTGATAATGAAATAATCATAATGTGAGTTCTTATGAGTTATCTAGAACTGTCACCGAGTAGATCTAGTGTGTTAGGCCTTAGGTTTAGCCTTCGGGTCCATATGATCTGTGGATTAAGTGTAATGTATTATAATTTAATAAATATAACCAGAATGTCCAGGACCAGTCACCAGGTCGGCTTGATATTGTATTATCACTTAAAGTTATCATAAACAGTAACGTCCTTGACACGAATTAAAGGTAATTTGTTTACGAATGTCTCTTGCTATTGACTAATCCACTAATGATCTAATATAATCATACTATTAATAACATTTATTGTTAAATGTATTATAATCTAGTTTAGTTACTGAGACTGAGTTAGTAATTGAGTACATCTCTGTCATTACAGTCTTGTGACTTCTCAAATATTTCTAATCATCTTTAATCCGTTATATTCAAGACTTTAACATGGATATTATGATACTTGATAGTAAAGTGGAGGTTCAGCACGCTTGACTTGACCTCTAGTACATGGAACAGATGGAGCTGTATGAGTGGTCATAGTATCAACAGTGTGTGCATCTGTGCAATAATTGTAATTCTTCATTCTAGCTACAAGTCCCTGCAGTTCTTAAACATTTACTCAATAATGCCATAAATGCATAGAAAATAAGTGATGTCGGATCATCCCGATTTCATCCAATTTACAACATTGAAGCAGAGTGGCTTCACTTGACACCTACTATTTTGTTGATCTCCCAAGATCATCCTAACCATAGAGTTTAGGAAATTGTCAGTCAACTGTATCACTTGTTACACTACATTACATGTGGTGTTCAAATATAATTACAATTCAGTTATTAATATATGTAACAATTGATTTTTAAAAAACATATTTTTTTTGTCCCGCAAGTTAATGGATAAATCACGTTTACATAATAATTAATAAAAATAAATGCACTAATCATCAAAATCAAATGAAACATAAAATCAAAAATGATATCAAACAACTCTGGTTCATGGTATACAAGTTATATATATATTTTTTGCAATTTCCATATGCATTACAAAGATAATACAAATATGTACATACACACATATATATATATATATATATATATATATATATACAATTACACACGTATGCCCATGTGTATTTACACACGAACACATATGCATACATCAGAGTATATTCAATAATTATAGTGGAAATTCCAGGGACCGGTGTGGCCTAAGCTGTCTTCCTGTTGGCCCACTAAATCTAGAAATAGTAGAATAGAGAACCTGCTGGAGAGCTAGTATGGTTACAATTATTTTGTTTTATTCGTGAATGAATTTACTGAGTTTATTTATAAGTACGCTATGTCTATAATTAAGAATGTTAAAATATAAGAAAATAATTTTCATCAATTTAATTTTTTGAATAAAATAAATATATAATAACAATTATATGTGATGCCTTTTTAATCAAATAAAGTTTCTGAGTTCAAATCAGATATGCGAAAATAGTGATCCTTGTAAGCAAAGCTGTGTATATCTAATAGATCTAGCCAGTAAAATTATCTTGTTTCCAATTCCGGCAAGGAGAAAAATTAAATAATACTAATATATGTTAACAAATCAATATCAGTGCCGCTGTGTGCTCATGGATTAGAGTATGACTCCTTACCCGTGGTCGTGTTGTGTCGGAGGTTTATTTCTCAGCCGTGGCACTGTAGTAGGCAACCTACAGGGTTTTCTCCTCTGAATATCCCATCTATTCTAAATTCCAAATTTGTTTAGAATTAGTCCTAATGGTGAAGCTATAAATTACAGCCCATATGCATCTATCTCATTTGATTTTGAGGTAGACTGTCATGTAAAATAACTGCCATTGTTTTATAATATATAAATTATATATATATAAAACAATGGAAGAATGGCAGTATATATATAGCTTATAGTTAAACTTTATACTAATTTTAATTTAATTATTATTCACTTTTAGAACTATGGACACTAAATTCAATTAAGTGTCTAGAAATAAATCTATCAACCTACCACAGTACCATCTTCCAGACTTCTGATGAATGAGCTGAAATGTGCTGCTTATATTTATATATATGTTAGAAACTGCTACAATTGCCTCTTTGCTGATATTTAAATAGTCTTTTATCAAATTAGCTTTGAACAACCAGTTTGATTTCTTCAATTAACTGTCGGTAATGGATAAATGAGCTGAAATTAATTTAAACTGTTATGATCAATAAGGTAAACAAACTCATTGCATTAACTTTTTTGGCACCTGCCTGTGGTGCATGTGGGCCCCAAAGTTCAATTGCCCTGATTTTTTGCACGTTTTTTATCCAAATTGTTTTATAAATTAACAAGTATTTATAAATATATATAATATAAAACAAATTTATGTTTTTAAAGGTTTAATGATATATTATTATGACGTATGTAGTGCAGGTATACTAAAATGTGATTGTAATCCACAACTTGTTCTAAGCAAAATAGATCAAAAGTGAAAGTTTAACAAAATTAAAATCACAAAATATAGTTAATAAAGGTTTACGCTAGTGTATGACGTCATAAGGATATTTATGGTGGGTTTTTGACACTTTCGTGTCAAAAATAGCTTTATGGCTGTCATAAACCCAACCCGGTTACCAGTGAAATAACGTACTGCGCTCAGGTCATGGGATCAGTTCAGATTTGGAATGATTGATGGGTAATTCCAATTTTGGGATTGATTATTTAAAAAAAATCAAATTGAAATTGAAGTTTCCTACAAAAAAATGTATCCAAAAATTAATTTACCATAAAAAAAATTTATTCAGAAATATTTTTTCCCTGACAATCCTCCTTGGAATATAAACTACTCGGTGTAGATATTCCAAGTAGGTACTCTGGAGTAAAAAATGGAATTGGAATCGATAAATTTGATGTGGAATTGCCCCCATGTGTGGTGTGAACTAGTATAACTGAAACAGTCTGGTCGTGGACTGAGTTCAGATGATCTGTTTTGACATTTCAAATCCAAATTGAAAACCTATCTATTTGATATTGCTTTTGATGCCATCTACTAGTAATATTGATTATCCGGTATTATGTTTTATATATGTATATATATATATATTATCAGGTATGGGGTCAAATACATTGAAATGTATTTAAATACAAATACTTTTCTTTTGGTCAAATACATTCATCTGTAAAGTTATTTAAATACAAATACGGATGTATTTCAAATACTTTTCAAATGAAAAGAACAAATTCATTATTCTGATACACACATTACATAACATCACAGCATCAACTAGATTTGTCACGTCAAGTTATAATTTTGTTGTTGATTACACCTGTCAGGAACTAAGATGTTCAAAATTCTCATCAGTCAGATGATGAAAGATGAGATCTGCTCATTGGATTTACTCACAAGATGTTTCATATTATCCTTTCATCGTCGGAGAAAACCTTGCCAGTTGCATGGCTGGATGAAAAACTGCTCCCATTATATTGTCACGGGTGGGATTCGAACCTCCGACCTCCAGCACAGCATGAAGATGAGTAAGAAAGTCCCATGCTGTTACCCACTGGGCCATATTAACCTAGATGTAGATTGGCTTAAAATAGCTTATCTAGTTTTGGTGCTTTATTAAGTATGCATCGTCAAAAACAAAAGAATCAGTCAAATGTATTCTTCAAAATTAAACTGTTCACTAACTGATTGTTATTGTATGATCAGTTAATATTTGTCAGGATGGTCCAAATAGATAGACTGTTTGATACCAGAATCTGGCCCTGACAATCTTGCTTGATCATGTTTGTGCATGGTAAATTGTAAATTAGATTATTGTAAATCACCAAACAAAGACCATTATCCATGTGACTCATTTTCTGTATTAATATATGGCCTACTGGCTAGATTGAAAAACAAGAACATAGCAATTTGCAAGTCAATGAACAAGCTTACTTATCCGTTAACAAAATATGCCATATTAATGGTGAAATTGGATGCAAACACACACACATAATTGCGAGATCAAGTTAAATTAAAAATATTTTTACTACTGTTTTTAGTTACAAATCTTCGTATGTGTAACAAACCAAATAGTTCCGACTCCTTTTCATTTTTGTTAGTATGTATGTCTGACTCGTATATAATGGATGTATTGACAGAAGCTGGACCTTGAAATGTTTTTGTGGTACTGGAATTTTATTGCCAAATATATGTATTATGTTTTTCATACATATGTGTGTATATATATATATATATATATATATATATATATATGATAAGCAAATTGTACCAACTGAATGCTCCATAACAAAGCTGATCAGTCTATTTTATCTCACAGTCATAGACTATATATGATGATAATTAATGAGTGTATGGGCCGTGGTAAACTGACATAATAATTAATGAGTGTGTGGGCCGTGGTAAACTGACGTAATAATTAATGAGTGTGTGGGCCGTGGTAAACTGACTTAATAATTAATGAGTGTGTGGGCCGTGGTAAACTGACTTAATAATTAATGAGTGTGTGGGCCGTGGTAAACTGACGTAATAATTAATGAGTGTGTGGGCCGTGGTAAACTGACTTAATAATTAATGAGTGTGTGGGCCATGGTAAACTGACGTAATAATTAATGAGTGTGTGGGCCGTGGTAAACTGACGTAATAATTAATGAGTGTGTGGGCCGTGGTAAACTGACGTAATAATTAATGAGTGTGTGGGCCGTGGTAAACTGACGTAATAATTAATGAGTGTGTGGGCCGTGGTAAACTGACGTAATAATTAATGAGTGTGTGGGCCGTGGTAAACTGACTTAATAATTAATGAGTGTGTGGGCCGTGGTAAACTGACGTAATCTATGTAGCTGCTCTGAGAAGTGTTGTGTTATAGACTTACATCTTGATGTGACAAGATTTCTGGTTCGTGTAAGATATTAATATAACAAAAATGGTAGCCCTGATTCTTCTTTGAGAAATCATTTGAAGTTTTTTGTCATTTAAAACATTGTTCTTCTGTTTATTCGCTGCTAGGATTATATTTGATAAAGTAACACTTCAGCATTAATCAACATTATTTAGAAGAAAATATATACATAATATATTTCTATATTATCAGGGCCAGCAATTTTCTGGTAAATAAGGATGTTATAAAACAACAAATATTTGTTGAAATTTATTAGGTTAGCCAACAGATAATTTTTTAAATAATTGTTTGTCCACAATCTATAATATTCTTGAATGTTAAATTTTTTACTGTTCAAACTCTACTATTCGTACTAAAATAAAAAAGCAGACTTGGAAAAAGACATCAAAATTTGTGTTTTTTTGGTTTTAACTTTATATAATAATAATAATAATGGCCAAAATTTTTTAATGTGGCTGCCAACCTCAAATGAGGTAGACTAATTTTGACTAATTTATAGCTTCCCCATGGAGACTAATTTTAAATAAATTTAGAATATACGGCATGTTCAGTGGAGAAAACGTTTCCAGTTGCCTGGCTGGATGAAAAACTCCTACTATAGTGTCACAGCTGAGGTGCGAACCTGCGATCTCCCGCAGAGAATGACCATAGCCATAGGTAAATAGTGTCACACTCTACCTACGAGTATGAGGCCAAAAAGACATAACCCTTAATGCATATTTATGTATGCTAATATATCATATATATATATATATAATATATATATAATATATATATATATAATATTCAGAAAAGGAGAATATTGATTTTGTATTTGTTGTTAGTATAATAACATGAGAAAGTTGAATGGT
This sequence comes from Paralvinella palmiformis, assembly GCA_025642065.1. NCBI lineage: Eukaryota > Metazoa > Annelida > Polychaeta > Terebellida > Alvinellidae > Paralvinella > Paralvinella palmiformis. Next base: position 417,384 of record JAODUP010000365.1, read on the forward strand.
GGTACTTATACAAAGTATTTATACAAAGTTATGTATCAATTTCTTACTATAGAATGAGAACATCTAGTTTTAGACAGGTAAAAAACCCACCTCAGCTATTATCAGAAATATTAATTATGATAATAATAGGTTTTGTCAGATAAGATCCACTTATTAATTAATTAATTATGATAAATAAGTCATAATATGTCAAGCGCAATACTTTTATCGTTACTCAAGGTCGATTTTTATCAATTAGGTTAATTCTGTATTGATTAGGATTATCGTTTGATGGCGGCTTTATTCTCTTATCACCCGTATAGTGTTAATCACATTATGCTTTGTTAAAACATTCGATAAAACTTGTCGGTTTATGATACATATTTGATGTAGTACATAGATAGTATGTCAACCATTGCAAACATCTGGGTTCTATTTGAGCGAGCTTATTTAATTTAATTAAAATCGTAGGCAACGAATCTCCTCTTAAACAATAACATTTTAAAACAAAAAGAAGTGTTAACTTGACGGAGTGGTTAGTTCATCAGTCGGAAATTACACTTTAGCGCCCAGCGTAATACAGGCAAGTACCAGTACTATGTTTATACTGATAATAATCTGGTCACGTTAATACAGGGTTCACACAGGTCATTGAAAACCTGGAAAGTCCTGGAATATTAAAATTTGGTTTCCAGGCCTGGAAAGTCCTGGAATTTTTGTAGAGGTCCTTGAAAGTCCTGGAATTTGGACATACAGATCTATATTTTTAATCATAAGCGTACAGGAATTCAGTCATTACACTTCTTCCGAAATATGGGTGATTTTTTGCACGTTAAAAGTTCGTGAATTCATTGAAACGGTCCTTGAATTTGACATTGGAAGGTCCTGGAATCTGACATGTCAAAATGTGTATGAACCCTGTAATAGGAGCTGGTTTAAAATATTGGCATATCAAATAATATGACTGTAGAGAGGTTTATCATGGCCAGATATTAAATATTTTACAACTTGTTGATTCGGCACAATTTTTCTCATTCTCATTACAGCACTGAGTTCTAAATGTGAAATTACTTGCGTTTTCCTTCCAATATTGTGTGGAATGGGATGAGTCTGTCTGTCATTTTTTTGTAGATAAAATGCAATAATGTTATTAAAGTGTCAACATACCAGTACCAGTAATGGTGGAGAGTGGTATCTGGCCCTTTTTTATAGACATTTTTCCCCCCGCAACCATTATTTAAAATATTTTAATATTTTCAAATGTGTATGTCTGCTGAGAAAAATATCAGTTGGGACCTTGTTATCACTGCAGGCCACTCACAACGAATGATTTGATCAGAGTTTTATCAGAATCTCATTTTTTTTTTATATTCTTGCCTGCCAGTTGCTGATATTATATTACAGACATCTCAAGGTGGATCACTTTACTATATTGTGTTTCAGTTCAACTGCTTCATTTACATAAGTTTGGCTCATATTGGCTTGTTGGTAAACTAGAAACAACGGTGCACGTTTTTTTCCCCTTCCAATCATGGTTAGCATTTCTTATCCATTAGTAGAATTGCTAGGCCATTATGGGAATGGAGAGGAAATGGCCGGACTGATTATCTGGGTCAGATCAAAGGTAGCACTGTTGACGATAACATGTTTGGGATTATAGCCTCAATGTTACCGAGTTATTCATCAAACACAGGCTGGTGTATATTTTCTGCTAAATTGTTAAAAGTATAACAGGATACTAATAATTATAATTCAGTTTTCTTTGTCAGTAATGATGACATTAAATTTGTAGCAACACAGGTGTTAAGCGTAAGTATTAGAAGTATGGTCTAACTGCTAGTGTGGTTGAGCATAGGTTTCTACCACCAGAGTTCAAATCTCAGCACGGCTATATTTAAATGGTGTTTCATCTGATACAAATATAAGGTAACACATGTTACAGGAAAATTGGTAAAAATGTTATAATGGTGGTAACACGCGTTGACCAGGTACTCCAATAACACGGCAATTAGAGCATTGCACGGCAAACCTCCAGGTTGTGATTTTCGAATCCAGGTCAAATATATGTTTGTGGGATGTTTCTCCGAGTGATCACTCAGAGTTATGTCTCAGACGTGACCGGTCTCAAGGTGAAATAAGCCATCCAGACATTCGTCAAACGAACATATCGCTTACTTTAATGGATATCTATTGTTGTTAAATGGTTTCCTGTTTCACCTGAAACTCTGTCTGACTCATCCACATTATTGAATGCGTCGTCAGAGATTCAGCGTTAGAGGAGAGACTCGAAACGTAAAATAAGTAAGCAAAACTGGTGTCTGGGAATTAGCTGACGATGATTTATCGTTAATGAAAATTCATGAGCGCTATTTTCTATTCACAGGTGTACCATCGGCACCGGATTGAACTCTGATGACGCATTTATCCATGGGAACGACGCCAACATGAAGGAAAAAGAGGATCACAAAAGACCAGTTTCTAATCCCAATCCTGTCACTGAAGCGAACTGGATATCAAAACTCTTCTTTTGGTCAGTTAATATGTCAGTTAGTAGATAATTTTTGTTTTGTAGTAGCGTAGTAACATGGAACAAAAAGTGTAATTCACTAATTGTTTGTAAATTTACATTTTGGGGGGATTCGCAGAACTAAATCGATCTTGTACAATTTCTTGTACAATTTTCCTTTATCATTAAATATAATGCAGAATTATTTTTACTAATACTATTAGTAAAAATAATTCTGCGTTATATTTATAGATAAGATTATTTGTGTGGGGAAAGTTGACAGTTTATTTTTGCCTGAAAAATTACATGTTATTAAAAATAAATCATCAAGTTGGGAATGCTAGATGGCGCAGTCATTGCAGAAATTGAATATTATATTAGTGGTGATCCTTGTTGATGTGTGTGTGTATTGTTGTATATTTGTTGATTGCTGTGTATTTGTGTGTTGTTGTGTATGACATTATGTGCCAGTGTCAGTGTCATCACATGACAAAACAGTAATATTGGTAATAATGGAGTATCAATATGGTAGGTGTAGTATTATAAACAGAGTTCGGTGTTTTAATTTTGTCAGATTTCGTTTTGATGTTTTAGGCTTATCCTCGCTGATTGCCATCATCTATGAAACCAATTCTTTAATTATTCCGTGCGACAATAACATATTTACTAGACGTTACAGCTGTAGTCATTGAGCCGTGGTAGGGCAGTTAGTTAGACTCAGTAAGTTAGAGCATATGACTTGTAGCCGGACAGTCGCGGGTTCGAGGCTCTGTGAGCTGCAATGCCGTCATGTGGTTCACTCATCCATAAAAATGCGAACCTGACGGGACGTGGTGGCTGTGTGTTTGAGTAAAGCTTTGTGCCTATAATGCCAGCATGTATGCTCCATTGGGGGTTGAGACGTGTGCTGGAGTGGAAACAGGTCTGAGTCGGGGATGCAATATTGTAAAAGCACCTTAGAGCAGCTTCTAGCTGAATAGGGCACTATATAAATGTCACATATTATTATATATAATATTTGTTCAATAATTGACCCGATTGCTTGTAGAGATCAATTAAAACATAAAATATGAGAATGTGTGAAGTCATAATATACCTCAACAAATAGAATGATATCACTAAGTTCTACATGCTACTAATAAATGCTTGTAACTAAATATGGATCATAGAGCTTTGTGTGACGCACACACACACACACACACCACACACACACACACACACACACACACACACACACACCTGTGGACGTGAAGTGTCTAATCTACTGGTATCATAAGTCCTATTATGAACCCAGTCTCTCTAAAAGCTTAGCCATGTATATGCTAGATCATTGCTGGATGTTGTGTTGAGCCTTCTTCTGATGAAAACATCCTTTTTTACCAATCACAGAATCATAGAGGACACAAATTGTCTGTAATACTTATAGTTCCTAAATTGACGACAGAGGGGCGTTTCATCCTCGACTTCGCTTCATTACCTTTGGAGATTGCTCGGCTTATTTAGCCTACCATTTGGACATAAGTGGCTGTGAAACATCAATCATCATCATCCTAAATCTTGTTGTTTTAATAATATGCAGGGGTTAGAGTTTTCCGGGTTTTACAGAGCTGAAACTGGCGATTTGAAACAAACTCTCTTGCAAAAGTCCAGTTTTATCCTCACCCCAGTAGTCTCCGAGATTGTCCTAAAAATGGACAAACCCAATTTTGACCCTGAGCACCTTGGTGCATGTGGCTCAGTTCGGTCTCCGACTTCCTTTCCTGCCTTTCAAGGCCACTCTCATGCCTAAATATGATATATTTTGCTGATAAATATAGATTTGGTTGCCAATGTTTGTTTTGTACAATGCTCGTTTACATCGTGGTGCATTCGTCTATTTTATTTTATTATTGCCTTGCCATTTAATCACCATGTCGTTTCACAATTCATCATCCTTAAATTGGAATATGTCGTATTTAGCGCTGTAATGTCGGAGTGAAATTTTTTTAAATTTGTTATTGGGGCAGCCAGTGGGTAAATGAATATTCATTAACCATGTTGGCATGTCTGACAAAAAAAAGATTCAAACAATGATAATTATGTTATTACGTGAGAATAGGAGACTTCTACTGAAACTTACATACCTGATATAATTATGTCTTCTTGGTGTTTTTATCACATTGTTCACTATCAGAAATGTAGAGTTTATTATCATAACATCTAATCTTTAGTGTAATACTAATAGCCATTGTCTTGCATCTTCGTCATTCTCAGGTGATTAGAGCTGACTTTTCTTGACAAATAATTATATCTAACAGCCAAAAATATACAAGAAAATGTTTTATTTAACATAATGGATGTTCCATAAAACTAGTACTTGAATTTGTAAATCGATCTGGTCACTTGAACCCAGAACAAAATGTGACTACAAATGAGTATCGAGTTTTGTACCTCACTATGTACCCGGAGGTCACAGCCAATCTAAGAATCATGCACTGCACATTTGTTGCAGATATCATCTGTTCAGTATAATTTGGGGGTTTCTCTCTGGCTATCACAATTGGTTCAGGATTTGAGGTTGAAAAACTACACAATGCACTTGCATTCTAATGTCAAGCATTTCTGGCTTTTTGATGACCACATATTTTTCCGTATTTCCCGTTTTGATGATAAAAACAATAAATCCAATAATCACGAACAGTCACAACACAAAGATGATACATTTATAAACTTATCAGATATCAACGATGTCGCGGTTGCATCAGAAATGTGAATATTGTTTTCCATGTTGTTGAATTTTGGGACAGAATCGAAGCCACAAACTCTGTGATTTGTAAACACAACAACAGTAGCTTTGTTCTTGATACCAGATACATGTAATAAGTGGTATATCTTATGACTAGGGGTTAAACAATTAGTCTTAAAAAGTCATGGTCATACACTCGACAAGTGTCATCTACATTGAGTGATAGAGGTATTATTATGTCAATCGTGATTCGATGTGATTGGTGAGATTATTAATTGATTCAAAAACAAAACACTTACTATGACTTAGTCTGACAATATACTATACAATGTGCAGTATTATTAAAATGATGCTGTTTATGAATAGACATTAACTCTACTACATGTAATCTTATATTAGTGTCTTGATGTAATTGTGATGTTTATAATAAATATCACGTTTGCAATAAAAGGGCGTTTTTTACAACTCATTAATTGACTCATTTTAAACAAATGTAAAAAACCTGTATTTACATAATGTTAATTAATCCTCCAGGGGGGGGTACAGAATTATGCTAGAGTCAGATAATTAATTTAATATTGCTTCCCTTTTATGCTAATTAATATAGAGACAGTTGGTGAGTCGATAATTATTTAAACTTTCCCATGCTAAAATATAAACAGTTGGTCAGTCGAGGGTCGTAAATACGATGCTAAATAAATTATCTTGGGGTTTAAATATATTTTTTGTTTTTATCTGGAAAAATATTAATTATTATGTAAATTAGTTCTAATTTTATATTATATTTGGACGTTGTCATATTTATTCTCTCAACATCGTGGTCTTGTCACTTCTACAACTTCTCCCTTATATATATATATATATATATATATATAACAATACTGATCTGGTACACAGATATATCAGTCACATTATATGAAATATTTAACATTGTAAATTCTATCTTATTCTTTGCTTCATTAATTATTGTCATAAACACAAACATAAACATAAACACAAAACACACAATACTTCACTCATTCAATCAAAGTAATTAAGTATAAGACTGCATTCTCTCACATACACATACAATGATTCTTATAAGAATAAAATCTCTTTGACCTGTTTGTATACTAACATTAGTATCAATAGTTGATGGGGTTAGTAAGCTTTAGGATAATGTACATTTTAGTATCTGGATCTAGTTTGCTTAATGCAAGCTGACTGTTGCATAACAATACAGAGATGAGATTCTATAGAAACAATTACAGACAAAAGATAAATACATTAACAAAGGTCCTCCTAAATTATACTGACTGTAGTTTGAAGGTTATGTCACCTTACGGTCGAGGATAACATTTTATGTAATATTAATGGGGAAAGGGGGCTTTGTTTCAATCGCATCATCAATAAGTGTGGGTGTGTGCGTCAATACAGCATTAATGAGTTTGCCAATGGATGAATTCAGAATGTGTCATACTATCGACTAAGTGACTCGTTTACGTCACGTGTTGGCCTGCTACTGATGGGAGTAGTCCAACCAGGAAGTCAGTTATCAGGCACCAGGAAGCTGTTAATGACAGATGAATCAATATTACCCTTACCACCAAAAGTTTGCTCACCCATAAACACGGATACGTCTGACCAATATTCAACGATCATCAATCCTTATTTTTCCGTATTTTAGCACATACCCGCCTGTACCGAACCAAACGTACACTGGTATTAATGGTACCGAGTCAATTCATAAAATGTTCATTGTATTTTGCAAGGACCAAAGTATATCGAGTGTGCTGCCATTCACATGCTGTGCTCGTCTCTGTAGCTTTTCTACATCTAAATTTGTCTTGCATTTCCGCATTTTGTCCTGCGTTAACAACATTAACATAGGACATAATGTTAGACAGTTTCAAAAGTTTTTCATTAGCATTGCCATAACAGGTACATGTTTCCAGTAAGACAAAGAGCCTTATCTCTGTCAACACTGAGAGGTAATTGGTTTCGTAACATTTCAAGTTTACAAGTGACTTCCGATATTTATTTCTTGGCTGTTCAGCAGTTTCTGAGTGGCTGGCCATATTAAATGGTCATCAATTTCATGAACATTAAAACTGGGAGGAGTACTGACATGAATGTATTCCTTTTAGTATTGGAAAGTGATGAATTAATTGCTCTCTATCTGTCCCACAGTGTGAAGATGGGTTAACGACCTTCGGAATGACTACTAATGGTACTGGACAGATGGTGCCAGTAGTCATTGTTCAAAAACTTCCTAACATTTAATCATCATTTCAATCAAGATTTACATCTGTACACTTTCTACAGGGAGGGGAAGTGTATTTGTTTTATGATTATGGATAATATAGAAACTGTTCATGATTACGACTGTCCCACTTGATGACAGATGATGATGATGAGAGATGATGATAAATGGGATAAAGAATAAAAGACCTTTCTGTACTGTTATTGTTAAACGACATTCACTCTCCAACTCATTCATTCACTTACTCACTCACTCTAATTCACACACACACACACACACACACACACACACACACACACACACACATTTGAGAGAGAGAGGTGGGGGGGGGTGTTTGTACTATTAATACTACAATAGTTGTTCTTTCTCTATCAAATACACTACCAATTTAACTGAGGATACCGAGTTTTGTCATGGTATTATCTGTTAAGTAATAGGTATGATATATATATATATATATTAGATATATTTATTTATTTGTATAGCTGAAACTTTCCAAATAATCATTCTTTTATGCTAAATATTGTTCTATCATCATCAATGGGACAAATGGTTTTTCACTATACTGTATGATGGGAATATCTGATCAATGTTATGATGAAGTTCTGTCATTCAGTTTATAACAGTAATTGAAATTCTTCTTTTTAATACAGTTTGTTTTGTTTGCATTTCTCCAGTGAGCAACTGAGAAGATAGTATCATCGTAATGCCACCATTTTGTTGATGGAGTATTGTTATCTTCGTAGCTTTGTCTTAATCTGTTTTCCAAATTATATATTTAACAATACCCTAACTTTGGAACTATTTGACTGACAACTTCAAATTTTATATCATTGTAATCAGGATAAAAAGATCTACATTAGGAATTAGAGGGACAGTCCACCTTCAGAAAGTTTTTAAAAAAATGTGACGCTTAGAGTTAGAACAGTAACCAAAAATTCCACAATAATAATCATGAAATATACCTGATATCATAGATCATAGATATGTTCTGGAATAATTCTTTTCTCACACTTGTTTACGTGCTTTTGTACGGGCTCTACAGACTTCAGGTCACCCGGATGCGGTGAAGTGACATCAGCATTCAGGAGCTTCCTGTCTCTGTCTAGCTTCAAAATGGTGGTGTCCACAGGCCATTAAAAGTCATCTAATCAGCATTTTGAACTGGATTATTTAATATGTGGGTGATCGTTTACACATTTTGATATTATTTATGATATTTGTGAGAATAGTTGTATTAGTCCTGAAAATTTGAAATGAAGGTGGACTTTAAGCTCGTATTTCCCAAAGAGAAAATCAATTTATATGCGGCCTGAGATTGTGTTTCCTCCAAGTTTAGAGTTAAAGTATTCCAACTCCTAATTAAGGTATCAGATGTATTATAGCCTTATTTGGGTTTATTTTTATGTATCATTTTATTGCGTTGATACTAATTTTTAATAGTTAGCTTATTCAAAATGATATATTTAAAGTACAGTTATTAGCATAGCTAAATTGATTTTAAATAGCCACCATAGTTAATAATGGACAACACATGTTAAAACAGTTGTAAAAGCCAGGTTTATCTTGTTTCTGTTATTAAATTGGTATTTACTGAATGTAAATATCAGAACCTGGACTAAAAACCAGTTTTGTGGTACCTGGTGTGTGTGTGTGTGTGTGTGTGTGTGTGTGTGTATGTGCTACAGCAACTGTCTTTCTGTAATAAAGTAATACGGTGAAAGATCAATATCATTTATTTAAAAAACAATTCACCAGACCCAGCTTTTGAAAATAGGTTTAATGTATTTAATATCGGCACACTTTTAATCTGTGCTGGCCACCAATTCCACCAACTGTGTGGGTGGTGGGGGGACCACTGTTCCAGCTAGGCCATTACACGGTGGCGCAACGCCCTGCCCCTATTTAACTCCGCCCTGTACGCTCGGTGTTATTGGTAATTATGATACTGTCACAAGCTCCATTTCATGAATATTAACTAAACGCCGAAGTTAACTAAAAAATTTCAAATGATGTGCCCTCAAAAATATCTTTCACACGTAAAAGTGCCCTCCATCTGCCAACTGCACCCTGTACTTTTCAACACCTAGCTGGACCACTGCCGGGAGCTACCTGTACTAAAAGGTATCTCTAGTCAAAAGATATTTTATCAAATTAAACACCATTTTCTAAGATTAAGAATTTGATTTTATCTTTTTAACAACCTTATACGTCTATACACCAACGTATTGTTTACATGTTTATCCTTTATATTTAACAGTTTACATTTTAGCTTATAAATAGCTTTTATCAATGCCAGTAATCCGGCTTGTTAACCTTTTATACATAATCTTCAATACGGTCTTATTTTCAAACATTCTAGGACACTGAATGGCCTAAATTGTGCCAATGTGTCATTAAGCAAACATCCATCCATCCATCCATCCATTGACTGAATGACCTGCAATTTGGTGATGATTTTCTGATTGACTAGAGATTACATAGATATTTAAATGTTATGTCATTGATAGATTTATACATTACTACTGGTCGAATTGGGACACCTCCGTGCCTTAGCTGGTAGTGCGGTAGGCCACATATTTATAGCACCTGGGTTCAAACCCTGGATGGGCTATGTCAGAAGGGCATTACATCTTTCACTTTACCTCATTACTTTTGGATGTCGCTCGGCCAATTTAGCCTACCTTGTGCACAAAAGTGGCCAAAAATCAGCAACAGCAACTACTGGTCAATTCTTGGAACCTCTCACCAGCTGCCAGTGTTGTTTCTTTAGAATTGTATTGATATATTTATTTTTAATTTTTTTGAATATTTGTCATAATATAATCTCTGCCATTCTCAATTCACTGAAGATGATTGAGATCATAATTTGGTATACCATAAAGTAATAGCGAGTTACTTGCTTCAATAACAGTTTTTTGAGTTGTGGATGATCTTGAGATGGTATTAGAAAGCTCAGCATGATGTTACACGATGATTGTTCCTCCTCACCCACTATGGATGATGATGGATTGAACAACTTCTGTTGGCTTACACCTCTCAGCCCCTTGGATAACATCCACTTTACAACAGTTCCTCGGCTTATTCACCAGGGTTCGCACGCATCCTGGAATTCCTGGAATATACTTGATTTTAATACAGGTCCTTGAAAACCTGGAAAGTCGTGGAATTTGAAAATTTGGATTCTAGCCCTGGAAAGTCCTTGAATTTTTGTAGAGGTCCTTGAAAGTCCTGGAATTTGGACATATAGATCTATATTTCTAATTATAAGCATACAGGAATTCAGTCGTTACACTTCTTCCGAAATATGTGCCTTAAAGGTTTGTGAATTCATTGAAAAGGTCTTTGAATTTGACATTGGAAGGTCATGGAAAGTCATGGAATCTGAGATGTCAAAATGTGTATGAACCCTGTAATAGAAGTCCTGGAATAGTCCTTATTTTCCAATACACCGCTGGAAAAACCCTTGAAAAGGGAATTCACCCTAAACATTTTGAAAACTCCGCCTTTGGCTTATCAAGCTGGGAGCTTAGATGTAACAAGTAGCATGCATAGCTGTCAAAACAAGTGATTACTTTATATGGCACAGCCTTGAAGCCTGGTATTCCAAAAATGATGTTGCTCTTTCCCTTTTTTTCTGAGTGACGTTATGTTTGGAAAATAACAGGAATCTATATAGCGTTGGCGGCCATGAAAGATTAACATCACCGCATGTTACAGGATACTACATGAATGAGGATCTTTGAAAACTAATCAAATGAAGGATGCACGCACCTATGCACAAACTGTGCTTGGTTATCTTACAGTAATAGTCATGTTTACCTTTTTCCCTCAGCACCCAGATCGGTGTGTGATGCTTGTTGACAAAATTAGTTAGCACTGGTAGTGTTACTCTTACTGTGTTAGTGGAATAAACTGACGTAATTTACACTTTTACATATCAGATGAAATGAACTTGTTTAACGCTGTCACTGATCTAAAGTGAGATTTGTGGATCTGCCTACTTATTGTCTTACATTCACATATAAAAATGGCATCACATATCTGTTCCATTAATCAAATACCCCTGGAAAATATTGATAGGATCCTGGAAAAATTGATATTTTTTAATAAAGAAATGTCTTGGAAACTCCTGGAAAACCATACATGTGAAAGTGTATGAACCCTGATTCACTAATTTACAGCTTTACCTTTCAGTACGATGTTGATCCCTCTCATTATCCATCAGAAAACTTGACATCAATCAATTTTACTATCTCTATTCGATCAGGTGGATGAATGGACTATTCAAAACGGGATACAAACGCCGTCTCGAGGTGGATGATATGTACGATTTGTTGAAGCAGGATCAATCCGAGTACTTGTGTGATCTTCTAGAAAGGTTCGTTACGATGATTTCATTTTATTGATGGTTTAGATAAAGAACAAATGAGTGTTCTATTGAATTAGAACAGAATTCGGGTATTTATTTTTAAATTTTTTAATTTTTTTTTATTTTTTCATCTTCATTTAAATGATATAAATGATACTTGCTGTATTTTTGCATTAGGTTCATTTGAATAGTATTAATAATAATATTAATAATTATAACAATAATAATAATAAAAATATCTCAATAGTGTCTTTTTTTAATACAGCAGGATTTTAGGACAATGATTAAACGTTTTAAGTGAGATAAATAAATACATATGTAAGGATAAATAAATATACATAATGGGTTATACAAATACACATGTAGGGATACAAAAATACACATGTAAGGATAAATAAATATACATTTAAAGGACTAGAAGTTTAACTAATTTATCTTGTCATCGTTTATTATACAAGTTTTGGTTCAACAGCTGACTATGTGCCATCTCCTTTTAATTTATTTATTTGTAGAATGTGCCAGTGTCTTGTTAGATAATAGGTGATATATATATATATAATAATAATAATGGCCGAAATGGTAGTTTTTAACGTGGCTGACAACCTTAAATGAGGAAGATGCATATTGTCTGTAATTTATAGCTTCCATACGGATACTATTTCTAAATAAATTTTGAATATATGACATATTCAGTGGAGAAAACCTTGCCAATTGCCTCGTATATAGTGCAATGACCGAGGTGCGAACCTGTGACCTCCTGCACAGAATGATTATAGTCATAGGTAAATAGTCTCACACTCTACCCATGAGGCTAAAGAGGCTGTATTAATATATATATATATATATATATATATATATATATATATATATATATATTAGAATACCCCTTATTGTTAGTACACCTGAGATATTGATACAGTAAACTATAATTGTAATATTTTTACAGGGAATGGAAGAAGGAAGTGGTAAAGATGAAATCAGGTCAACAGCCAAGTCTGTGTAAGGCGATGATGAGAGCTTTTGGTAAAGAGTATATGGTGTTGGGATTAATTGCATTTCTTGAGGTAAGGAAGTGTGTGTGTGTGTGTGTGTGAAAATTAACTGTTTTATAAGGTTAATTAGCAGGAAAGCAAAAAATGCAACATCCTCAGATGTGGATGCATTCTGGAGGCCTACATATAATTTAAGCCGACACAAGAAACATTTTGGAGAATGTCCCAAAGTCAAATTTCAACCTTTTATGTATTTTTATAAACACACGACCAATTTATTAACATCACATTAGCCTATTTATGCAAATAAGACACTCGGTGACTACATACATTCTGGCAATATTTTGATGGAGTATAAAAATCGAAGAAGAGAATATCGAAATATGAAACAGTCAAATTTATTATCGTCACTTGGAGAAATAAATGTAAAATGGCATATAGTTTTGTTTTGGAGACAGATGTATAAACAGGCAAAATCTTTGTCTATTAACTCTATGTAAGAAAAGTTAAGAAACAATAGTAAACTTCACCTTCTGAATTATTTAATTAACAACAAACATATAATTGTTTAATACTACATTAATTGCTTATATATGGTTGCAAGTTAATAATTGTGTAACTTTTGGGGTCTGTTTTTCCATGAAAACCCCCCAGATAATTTGAAAGTTTGCGATATCTTGCTGAATGAAATCCATATCTCTGTGTAAGTACCAAATATTGGGACTAATTGGTTGCAGAGTATTATTAATAAATTCATGCCTAATTTGTGAACAAAAGATGTGGTTACTTTAACATAATATATAATATAATTCAGCCAATCAATTTATATTATTGATTATATCTGTGAAGAAGAAACAGTTATCAATTTTGTGTGTCTGTAAGTTAAATATTTTATAGTTACATACTCTTGTAATAAAAGGTGAGTAAATTAAGTACATCTTAAGTCAATGCTGGGATTAATAAAAAAGGTAGTTTTAATGCACGAAGGAAATAAAGTACAACAGCAAATATCTATCTACATTTGTACAAAAATTTAAAGTAATGATCATGATTTAATATGGAAACTAAAAACGAATAAAAAACTAAAAAGTGTTGTTATTATTTAGATTAACAATACTATAATTGATGGTCTGAAAACTGATATTAATATGCTAATAATAGTCTCCTCTATCTTGGTACATTTCCAGAAACAAAACAAAAGTCAATAGTATAATTTAATAATCGCAGTTGAATTACAACAAAAATAATATTCTATTATTTGTTAAAATTTCATGGAACCTTAATACTTAATAGTCATTTTATATTATTAGAAGAGATGTCAGTCTTTCAGTCAATAGGAACATTTCTGTGTGTTTGTTAAACTTAGTATCTACACTACCATTCCAAGTAATATAGTTGGGAATGTTAGTTTTCTCAGCTGATCTCTCTGTCTCTCTCAAAGATTATATATATATATATATATATATATATATATATATATATATGCAAATAAGATAATAACATGGCCTAAATATGGTATCAGACCCTGATAGAGTCGAGAAAATGTAGTACTTCACAATATGTTGGCAATACTATATTATAAATATTTTAAGCAGATGTCAGCATGTTGGAGATGGCGGAAATACAATTGCATTTGGCTGTGTAGTGTTTTAAAGTGCATGTGTAATGCAGCTAAGCAACTTATTCAACTAGGGAAAGTTAGACTAGAAATACCATTTTGGTAGTATTATTGTATTACAATCTGATTAATATAATTGTGTATTTAATATGATTTGGGTCAGATGTTCTTGGTCAAATGTTTGCTCCGCATTTATAGATGAAAGATTGAATTAATAATAATGTAGCACCTGAGTCCAGGGTTTGTCACGAAATAATGTTGGTTGAAGAAAAAAATGCTGATAATAATTTGCTGGTAATTTCCGTAGTCAAATGTTTTAAAATATATTTAAAAGTCAAATGTCTTAAAATATATTTAAAAGTCAAATGTCTTAAAATATATTTAAAAGTCAAATGTTTTAAAATATATTTAAAAGTCAAATGTTTTAAAATATGTTTAAAAGTCAAATGTTTTAAAATATATTGATATGTCATGGAGTTTTATTTTGACAGTTATCTCGTAGTTAATATGATTATTAATTTTGTCCGTATTTTACCAGGAGACATCTAAGATGTTACAACCATTGTTAATGGGAGGTTTGATACGTTACTTCAGACCAGACTCGGAGGTCAGTCTGACCCAGGCCTATCTATACGCTCTCGGCGTAGGACTCTGCGCAGTATTGATTGCCATCACGCATCATCCGTACTTCTTCCAGGTCCAGCGAATAGGCATGTGGCTGAGAGTGGCCGCGTGTTCGCTAATATTTAAAAAGGTAGGTAACGCTATGTTTTTCGAGTTCACACGATAAATGTATTATGATTCCAGATTTAGTTTTATTTCAGAGAAGAAAGATTATAATATTTAGTTATGAAGTTACTAGATTTTAACTGGTAAAAATTGGGTTATCATTGGGGTAACAATCACCTATCAGATTGAGTTATCTGATTGAGTCTTATTATTTTGACCTGTTCAGCAAAGCACCACTGTATTGCTTAGGATAGACGTTACGATAAAAAAATGTCTGATAAATGGCTATTTTGAAAGTTTTCTATTGATTTTTCTCATTACGTATCTCTGATGTGTTTTTTGTTGAATATTTGCATTGTAACTAACCCTAAAATCGATGATGATATTCATACATTTATATTTCAATGATAGGAAATGAGCGTTCTAAATTTGTCGGGTTGGAAATATTTATCAATAAAATAGAACAGTCTTTTTTGTTGCTGATCAAAATTGTTTTATTTTTACAGTCATTAATTGTTTTATTTCTACAGTCATTAATTGTTTTGTTTTTACAGTCATTAATTATTTAATTTTTACAGTCATTAAGACTGAGTAATAAATCATTCGGAGAGACAACAACGGGACAGATAGTGAACCTTATGTCTAATGATGTTGTGAGGTTTGACCAGGTAATTATGGTGTGTGTGTATGTGTGCTCACATGAATATATATATATATATATATATATATATATATGTTACAGTTAATCTTTGTAATCAGTTTATATTTATATTACCTGAAATTATCGGTCAATGTGTATTAAATCTCATTTAGCAATAGACGTATTACATGAATATTGCAATATTGCAATATTATATTATATATACACACATACATATCTATTTTACATTGTATAATGTATTATTATTCATTTTACTAAGTAATGCCGATGTATTAATTCTATATCGTTGCGTCCATTTCCAGTCTGTAATATTTCTCCACTACCTGCTCATTGGACCGTTACAAGGTATAGCTGTACTCATTATCCTGTGGTATGAGTTAGGACCAGCCAGTCTCGCAGGTTTTGCCATATTACTTCTACTTATACCCATCCAAGGTTTCATGGGCAGACTGTTTACAAAGCTCAGGTGCGTTTCTCGTTGCTCCAGACAGCCCTTCGTATCTTCCTCGTTTTTTTATCCAGGACTGCCAGTCTAAAGAGATTTTACATTCTGATTAAGTTGGTGGCACGCTTTATCTGTGTGTGTTATAATTACCTGAGGGTGTCACCATTTGCTTTAAGGGTGACCATCACTGAGGGTATATAAAGTACTCACTCACTCACTCACTCAATCAGTCATCATTTGATTTCAAGTGGTAATAGATACATTTCATGATTGTGCTGAACTGCATATTTTTTTTGTAATAATTAATTAAATGAAACGATCTCCAGTAAATGACCACATGTGATAACTGATACTTCTGGTTAATCTGCACAGTTTGGTAATCTGCACAGTTCGTTAATCTGCACAGTTTTAATGGGTAACCAAATATGTATACAGGTAGTCGTCAACTTATGACCTTAATTGATTATGACCTTGACCTGTCGTAACTCGTAAGTCGATCTGGTCATAAGTCAGCATATGTTAAAATTGCCATACATATATTATACTGTGTAAGGATATTATTATCATAGTTGTACTGCTGGTCGTAAGTCGACCAGTCGTAAGTTGCTTAGGGCATAAGTGAATGATTCCCTGTATAGATTTTGGAGGTTTCACTTTATGGGACTTTTGAATACCTTTTACTGGTAAGGGAGCTTCACCAAACACAACTTGTTGTTATTATTATTATTACAATTTAGATAATCAGACCTCCCATGTTTCTGATTTATGTGTTGTGTATATATATATATATATATATATATATATATACATCTAAGAAGTAACTAAGGATATTTATTCTGTTTTATATATATATATATATATATATATATATATGGCTCTTTGTTTAAGTTGGAATGGATAAGTGTCTCAGTGACAGTAAGAAATTGTGATCCAGCTGAGGATTAAAATCGTCCTTAGTTGATTATTTGATGCTTTGATAATTTGGTTGACCTGTAAGAAATGACACCCCCACCCTGAAAATTTCAGCATTCTAGCTCTCTTTTTGTGCACACAATGTTTGATGCAGAAATCTCATGACTGGTGTTACACATAAACAACAATTTCAATGCACAAACTATCAGGGTGATATATCTGAAGAAATTTCAACTCTAATAATGAGAATCCCTGACATATTGTCTGACATATTGTTAAAATGTGGTATGAAATAAATCCTTATACTCCATGAAATAGGACATAATATAATAATGCATGTTTAAATAATCCGTCAAATTCACCAAATTAAAACAGTCATCAACATTTGGCGATCTAGAGTAATCATAAATCAGTATATCGTAGAATAAGACAGGTTAGTGTTAATCCGGCAGCCTTATTAGGCGCCTAGAATAGATAGATACAAGTGGCGCCTCCGTGGTCTAGCGGTAGCGTGCTGGACCACAGATCACTACCACCCGTGTTCGAATTCCTGGCGTGGGCATATCTGAAGGTTGTTTCGTCTTTCGCTTCGCCTCATTACCTTTGGAAGTCGCTCGGCCCATTTAGCCTACCTTGTGCACAAAAGTGGCCGTAAAACATCAATCATCATCATCATCATCATCCTAGAATAGATATACTCCCGGGACAATGATATCTGCACCAAACCTTATAGGCCAATTAATAAATAATTAAAGCCTTTTCACTCATTATTTTTTTTAAATCCTGGGATTAGCGACATTCATTTTGGACATTAAGAGGTATAAATCAAAATGCAGAATTTCTTTTCACGTCTGCCAACTGTTGTGCGAGAGCAAGTATTTCGTGAAGACCTAAGGCACTGATACCGGTTTGATATAATGATGTATGTTTTTGTTATAGGAGAAAAACTGCCATCCAGACTGATAAACGTGTAGGCTTAATGAATGAGATCTTATCAGCAATGAGGGTTATTAAGATGTACTGCTGGGAAACTATGTTTGGTGAAGCTGTGTGCAGGGTTCGACGGTAAATATGCTATCTTGTATTCGGTCTGTTGAACTTACTAAGTGTGCGTGTGTGTGTGTGAGAGAGAGCAAACAATTTTCATGTGAATGATGATCGCAGTGATATTTCAGAAATCATATGTTTAAAATGCATGCCTTTGTATTAATACATATGATATTAAATATTAGGCTAATACACGTTGATAAATATTTATTATTTTAAGCTTTTCGCTAATGAGTATTTTATTATTTTTGTTACTCAGAGCATTATATTTATCGTGTAAATTTGCCAAATATTAATCCAGGTGGAAAATAGTATGGCAAACAAGGGATTTCCTTAGGAATCATATTTTTGTATTCGGTCTGTTGAACTTACTAAGTGTGCGTGTGTGTGTGTGTGTGTGAGAGAGAGCAAACAATTTTCATGTGAATGATGATCGCAGTGATATTTCAGAAATCATATGTTTAAAATGCATGCCTTTGTATTAATACATATGATATTAAATATTAGGCTAATACACGTTGATAAATATTTATTATTTTAAGCTTTTCGCTAATGAGTATTTTATTATTTTTGTTACTCAGAGCATTATATTTATCGTGTAAATTTGCCAAATATTAATCCAGGTGGAAAATAGTATGGCAAAAAATATGATTCCTAAGGAAATCCCTTGTTTGCCAAATTTAATTCACTCACAAGTTCAGTATGCAATAGTTTTATAGTGAATAAAATAACTGTGATTTTAATAAAATTTATGTTTGATATGTCAACATTATTTACACCTCACTGTATTCTGTGTATTTATCACACTTGTTCTTATATATGAACGTCTTAAAATTTATATGGTTCATTTTTGTTGGTGCATCATATGCCAAGGACTGTGTTGATCTCATTATCTGTCATAATCGTATCGATGCCTGTCTTAGTAATATAGATATTCCCATCATAGTCTGTTCCTTGACATGTGGTGAGGTGGCTCATGTGTCTCAGTGACCCAGAGAGCTATGTCAGCAGGAGTTTTAGCTTCTGTTTAGGGACACCCGAGCTCGACTGGTCAATGGGTAGAGGCTCGACTGATATGGACTAAGGGTGAGGCAACCCTAAATGAAACCTCGAGCGCTCAAGTTAGAGGTATTGGGCCTCACTCACGGCACACTCTAATAGACCACATTGACACAGCTATAGGTTAATGAAATTAATAATTAACAACTTATAGAGATATGGTTTTGTTTAATTTAGGACTAGAGTAATATTTTATGTAACAGCTATTTTACTTATCTGATGACCAATTTTGACAACATTTTCCTGTCCAAAACGAGCAGCGCATTTAGAAGTGTTCTCCATTTTCTGTTATCATCCATCATCCTCATCATATTTAAATAATTTGATTGATCGGTTTATCGTTATCATCAATCGTGATGATAATATTTCCTGACACTTAGGGCAGCGACCAAGTTCCGCCGTTCTCGTCTTCCTTCGGCCAGACTCTCTAAGATTCTCCGGTTGTGCTGTACGCTTTTGAAATTGGTGCTGCCATCGGCCTGCAGCCTCCTGCTGTTTCAGACTTTAGAATTGGTTGACAGTACCCCCACCAAATGTCGTAAGAAAGGAATAAAAGGAAAGTACAGCAAATGACTGTTTCCTTTCTCCGTGAGAGGTTGTCTATAGCAGTGTGGTCCCCCTTTCCATCCAGTCTTGTGTATTACTATAACAAAGAATTACTGAAATTTGAAGTCACCTCTGGAAATCTTTTGAAAATAATTTTGCTTCTATAACTCATCAATTTACATTCACTATAATCTGCCGTATGATATTGTCCCGCCAATTTCTGGGGTTTTTTTTGGTCTGATTTTTCCTGTTGATAGTTTAACATCGAAACCACTCTTCTGGAAAATACTTTTACTTTGACAAATTTGGATAACATTTTCCTGTTTCCGTAGCAACCAATTTGTTATTGTAATACAGGCTTGTATCTATTATCAAATATAAGATGTGTTTTGCACCTTGATCGAAACTGATTATTTTTTGGTATCTATAGGTCGGACCCTACACATTGTGTGGCACACCAAGCGCCCCCCCCTTCCAGCTGATATCCAGATGCCTACAACAGCTCAGGTCCTATAACAGTATATATATATATATATATATATATATATATATAGGATGTGGCTCTGAGAACAGGAAACGTTTTTCATCACATGTTATTATTAACTGTTTACTCATTTGCAGCTGAGTTATGTTAATTGGATATTCATATTTCCAGTTATTAATCCCAGGATACCAATTACCTGTTTTATTCATATTTCGGTTCAATTAGCCAATCTTATTTTAATCACTTTATCCTGTGTTAGCGATTTAACAGCTTCGGAACTCTTCTTTAATTGTTTGGAATGTGATGATGATCAAAGAAAGAGCCTTTCATAGGTCAATATGCCACATTATTTTCATGGTTTTGTATTAAATCGTATCCGCGGTGTATTGGAGATTATTTTGGTTATTTCATTGTTGGTTACGCAGTCTAGCTCCGGTTACTGTCACTGACACTTATCTAACACAAGACCCCAAAAAAAGCATCGAGCTAAAAGATGAGTTTTATGTTCTCTTCTATGGCGTCGTTATCTGGATGACTCATTATCAACGATGACATCACGATTAAGAAAACAAATCAAGTAGATCGGTGTGGTTGTTTTTTTCCTGCTGATACTGACCTTGAATAATCCTTCTTTCTCACAATTATAGAAATGTGATATGTAATATGATAATTTATAATTTTGAACAGCAAGGGATTGGAACATTTTTAAATACCTCCAAGTACAAACAACTCGTACTCATTCAGGTGTTACTGAATTTTTTAAACCACCAGAAATTACTGCAGCATATATATATATATATATATATATATATATATATATATATATACACATACAGGGCATGAGACTTACACTTGAGATCCACGTGTCCTGTAGGACAAGTGCTGCAAAATTTTACTTGTCCCATCTGAAATTTAATTGTCCCAACAAACCTCCACAATATCACTGAATTACGTGAAGTTACAATTTATTAGCAGCGTTGAATAAAGAATGGTGTTTTTGTTTGTTGTATATTTATTTGTGAAAGACAAGCACATGGAGGCAAACCGGATGTAAACACAAGCACATGGACTGAAACTTCCCTGACCAGGTGACATTAACGAGCCAACCACAATCAACTTTAAGCTGGCTAAACAACCGCAGACATTGATAACACATGCTGTGATTGGCCCATGCATTCGACATACGCAGTTGGTTTCAGTCTTTTAGCAAACTTCCGGACGGTGATCTGGGAAAAATGACACGTAAATTGAAATGTCAAGAAATGACGAATAAACAGTCGTTTTCGATATGCTTCAGTTTACTTGTCCTGTCGGGCAAGTACTTAGGACGATCTACTTGTCATGCATGCAAAACCACTTGTCCCGGACAAGCGGACAAGCATTAATGTCCTGCCCTGATATATATCTAGATTTTATATATCAAGTTTGATCTCTATAATGGCTAAAATGAGACTTGACTGTAGTAATAATACAGATGTCCGAGGTATATATCGTTCGTTGATTATGGAGATAATTTTACTGTTAGAATTTTGTGCTTTACATTTACACTGAATGTGGTGAATGACTTCAGACAAGTTCATTTAAATCTTGTATGCCGATGAGCAGTTATCTAACCCAAAGCCTCAATGGCTCTGGTATGTATACTAAGAATCAGCCAGGTATAAAATTATCTTGACCTAAACCCAGATAACGCCCAACGAGCACATTATTGTAACTGGTGTCGGCTTTTATTATTAATCTTTATAAAAGACATGTGATGTCTTGCACTTTATCATTTGAAGTAGGGAGATATGTTGGCGATTTTATTTCCGTGGGTTGTCTTTCCTTTGCACCAACTCGGACAATCTCCTCCCACCAACAAAATCTCATATTTATTATTGTTTACTCTGTAAAATCAACAGGTTACAGCAATCGTTAGTTTGCAGTTCGCAGGCCATATTAGAGCAGAACTTCTGCCGGATTCCATTCTTTTGGAACATGATATACCATTATGTGTCGTGTATGATTTATATATTAAACCCCAGACACTGCGTGTTATTCAGTCAGCTTAACATCATTGAATTATTGTTATATTTACTGAGCATGATGATGGTGACATTGCGGCATCAATATGAAGATAACTGCCAAGAACTATCATCTTCATCTGTTTGGTTGACCTTTGCCCTTTTTGACCTGTTCCAGTTTGGAGATCAATCGGGTGTTGAACTGTGGCTATGCAAAGGCCTCGACCTTTGTCCTCTTCTTTTCCTCAGCCAAACTCATTGCCTTTCTGACCTTCATGGTCTTTGTTCTGCAAGGTCACGCCCTCCGCAGCGAGCAGGTGTTCGTTGCGTTGGCACTGTTTAACCCCGTCAGGCTGACTCTGACGCTCTTTGTGCCGTTTGCCATTCAAATGATGTCCGAGACGAGCGTGACCATAGCCAGATTACAGGTAAGACCGATCCGCATGGTAATTAGGTAAACTGTCGTGTTACTGCCTGTTACATCCGTAGTTGTTGTCTTGTGTTTTCATTCTTTATTCTCCTGTATATATTCTTTATACCTTGTTACTTTCTGGTGTTAAGAGTTACTGTTTCTAACCATTAACAACATGTTATCTCCAGATTCGCACGTGTTAATAGTTATAGTTGTTAGTGTTTAATGTAAAGTGTTACTGGTTTTCCTGAATGCATTCCGATATGCCGTCTCCACTTATAACAAATACCTTGTCTCCTTCATGCAGCTATGTTTACGTGTACGTGTTCGTCGTATCAACCGGATGATGGCATTAAACGTGTCTGGTTTCCTCTGTCTGTTTTGATATATTACTTCCACTAAACGTAAAGATCCCGCTTGCTTCATCTAGCAATATTTACATGATTATCTCTGTTTATTATTTCCATTAGATGCTGATGGCTTCCACTCGTTAGACATGCCTTACCTGCTTCATCTAGTAATTTACATATTTTTATGTGTTTATCTACTAGATGCTCATCATAGCAGCTGTACAATATGATCGTGTTTGTTTCTTGTTTCTAGAGCGTCTTTATGAGAATTGTCTTTGGTGTGCGTTTTTTCGATGTTCTACTTACCTGTGTACTCATTATAATAAAAAATTATTATAACGTTTCTTGACAGATATAATTAATGTCATCAGTGGTGGTGTTTAAAAGAATACTTTTGCAATTCGTTCAAAATACGAAGTGTATCATATTGGACATTTAAAGCATAGTCGGCTACTCTCTTATCATCTGAACTTTTTCACGTCAGATGAATTTGGACAATGACACATTTCTCACAGTAATACTAATACTAATATAGTAATTACAAACTTCTATAGTGCCAATATCCTCAAAAAGAATCGAGCTCGGTGGCGTACGTAGTACCGGAGTTTGACAATCTCATAATCAAGGTACCATAAGTATTCATTGTGCTTACTCGCCATTCCAGATTGAAAAATATTTAGTAGAATTAATTAAAACAATTATTATAAAATATATTGCTGCATTATAGTACCAGATAATTCTCAGATATAAGTTTAGTTCGACGTAAGACTGATTGTATGATTTCTAATTCATGCCAACAACAGCAGCAATGACAATTTAGATGAATGAAGTTATGTTTAAAGTTGTGCATCTTGAAGAGTTAAGACTGTTCCGTTTCTACTTCTTAAATGGCTAAATTACCATCAAACTCTTTACGTTTTACATCGATTACAATTTTACAAAGTGCAGATGTGGCATAATCCTGCCAACAAATAAAGCCATTAACTGTAGAACTGATCTGAATAGTATTACCGAGTATTGTTTCAACATGAGACAGGTAATCTATGAATAGGAGAGTAAACCTTTTATCTCCACTAAATGTTTTGTTGTTGGCAAAAATATTTTTATTAATTAAATTTAATACTATTATTGTTCTTTTGCAAAAGCTAATTAAGATTCACACCCACGATATCCATATAGATTAAATATGACAGTGATAAAAAAAAACAATTCATTTAAATGGAAAGAATCAAGTTGTGCTATAAATTATATTTTAATAAATAAATGCTTCAATAGAAATGTTGTTAACTAAATTAGTCTGGCATTAACAGTAAATTAATAGTGAACTGTAAACGTTAATGAGCGATATAATTTATTTTCTTTTGTAAAAAAAGAAAAAATGTCTGTTTTTACAAATCAAATTTGGGGGCTTTGTTATGTTTTTATTAATATGTGGTCTCTGTTACATCCCTGATTAATGCATCTAAACGTCTCTTCCATGTCTGACTGACCCTCCTCAAAGAAATTAAAATTCCAACAAATGCAATATTTTTCATCATTGTGTACCGGTAGATTAATTTCAACTGTTTTAGAATCCGTATCAGTTTATGGTCTGTTTTATTGTTGACTCTAAGGGTTGTTTTTAAAACTAAACTTATAGTCAGTACTCAGCCCCTGAAACATAAATGAGATTCCTGTGTGTTTGTATAGAATTCTGAAAGTGCAGGATTCAATTTTGAGTCACTCTGATAATCGAGGAAGAAAATCTCCGAGTTTAGGGAAAACGGGGAAAAAGACCCACAACAAACAAGATGAAGGAAATTGTCGTTGATCCAGAGAGACATCCTCAGTAGTTTCACATAACATACATCTTGCGTTGGATTGGTCGAGTGTTGTCTATTGATTGACAAACTATGTTGAATATTTCACATTTATGTAATATTAATATTGTATATCTTCGCCAACAATAATAATTGATTCTGCTATATGTAATTCAAATTTCATAATCTAAAACACTAAAGTGACCTTACTATCAAGAACTTATTAAACATATTATTTCGGGTATTATTATATTACATATTATTTGTACAGCGCCTGTGAATGGCTCCTGCTAGTAAGGGCGCTTTATTAAATATACATTATTATTATTATTAATTAATAATAATATTAACTTAGTTACAAAGAAATTCTCATCAGATAACAATGAACTGTTTTCTGATTCATAGACCATAGTTGTCTCTTGAGCTAAAACACAACATGTTACAACATCCAGTCAAAAAGTACTGATATGTTTGATGCTGACAAGTTTCTTACAGCAAGGTTACAATGGACATCAGACAGTGGACTGATGTTAACATTGTGATGTCCTGCTTGAGTGGTTTCTTTATTGCATTACCTAATAATGAGTGGTGAGGATTAAATTCTACCCATAATTAATGGCGATTGATTGTAGCGGTTGTTAGCCATCTCCTGAGCTTATAGTACCGCAGTTCTGATTGGCCAAGGGATTGGTTCATTAAGCGATGGGTCTCTTTAAGTCTTCTCTGTGATGGAGCAGTGACGGGGCTGTGTGAGGTGATACATAAGGGGGATCTTGTGGCATGACGGACCAAATCTTCCAGGTCAGGGCTAGAATCAGACAACATTATCTATGCTTATGGGATGCCTCTCCAGAGGAATACATCTTACCTGCATATATCAGATATGACCAGTGCTGAAGCTAAACAAACAACGTATATATATATATATATATATATATATATATATATGTGTATGTATGATGAAAGAATGGCTGTAAGAGAAGATGGGAGGTCTACACATCTATAAATTATATGATTTACCATCAATATCTCAGCTGCCTCACTGCAGTTACCTCTGGACTTTCTAGTTGCTTCTTTAAAATATAATATTTGTGTGAACATTTTCTCAAGAAATGTCAGCAAAAACTCAGAAATGTTTTTATTTATCACTTGCTGGAAAACTTGGGGAGAAGGCTAACTTATTATATGGCAATATATTGAGAAGATAAGAAATTTGGATTTCACCCCCCCCCCCTCTTTATTTATGACTACCGGTATATACTTAAAATATATAATGTAATTTACTTAATGATTGCACTTGAGGTGCAACTCATGCATTCATCTACTCGAGCAGCAGATGAAGGCACAATCTGTCTAAGTTGAGACAGGTCATATTTAAAATATCAAAGTGGGAAGTGTTTTATCGTTCTTCACCAGACAGCTTTCAGTCAGACTCCATAAACATCACTGAGATATATATATATATATATATATATATATATATGATGGTGATGCACCAGCACTGAAAAAATGATCTTTTCTCATGACAGACTCGAACGCAAGACTTTCAACCGACACGTTGGACTCGAAATCGTTGTCAGTGCCACGTCAGTGTCTCTGTACAAGTTAACGACATATGTTACCATGTTGTTAGTGTTCATGTTTAACAACACCTCATTCAAGCCGCATATCATCTATATGTCGATCGCACTGATAGAGGTGTTTAACCTGAGATTGCGTGGAATGAACAAGGGCACCTCCTCTGTGGCCGATTTTCTAGCTAGCGCCAGGAGAATCGAGGTATTTAAATTCCAATGACCGAGTTTGGAGACCATACCACACCGGGACTGGGATTTCTACATCGTCTCTTAAGACCATTGAAAACGTTTAAAAATATTTATTTCGTCTCCGTCGTATTCCTGAACATTTTTAATGATGTACTGTTTTGAAACTAATTTTGTCTCCGTGGCTGATCAATTTAATTTGAGTCATTAAAATTTCATTAGTTAGTTTGATTTATTTGGTTTCTGGCTTTCTGTGACAATTTAGGATTAAAAACTGTTGAAAATTTTATTTTTGTATTATCCATACAAAAATATAATTTTCAACAGTCTACACAGTTTGCACACTGTACTCTTGAAAACCCTTAAAAATATTTTATTTCCCTGAGCCACTTTCGACATATTTTCCATATTTTCGTTTAGACTACCATGTTTGTCAGCAGGATCTAGGTCAGGTTATGAGGTCTCGGTTGGTATTTCTACTGAATAACATAGGTTATGTTAGGTGTTTATTCTGAACTCTCTGTGTTCCCGGGTAATGTTAACCATGGAATCTAGGTCGGGTTATCTAATTAATTGAAATGGACCATTGATGGTTTTAGCATTCCATGTTGTTGAAACCCTCTCTTGCTGTCTCATTAGTTTGATAATCTAGGTCATAATGGATTCAAATCAAGATGACTCTTTTGCATTAAATGTGTCAAGTTGTTTGTAGGTATTTATAGGAACCAGAAACAAATGTATTTGATAATTTATTGTTTTTGTTCTTGTTGTAATATAACCTAATAGTTAGATCACAGCTTCTAGGAATGTTTCATATATTGTCAACTGAAATGTTTGCAGAAAATAAAAATGCAGGCTATTGGGGGACAATTTAAGTCATTGATGCGATTGTTTTTGGCATTCTTTCTCCCAGTAATTTACATCTTAAAGAACAACAATAACATTATTTAATACAGACCCCCCATTTTATTTCACATCTTAACACAACTGAGCAGACTATACGCTTCGTAGTTTTGTACTGATAAATCACTGTCCTGTTGTGTTCTGGTCTCCATATGGATCGAGCTTAGTCCGGATCACCTGATAACTTCTCATAAGGTGTCGCTTGAAAGAAAATGGAAATGAATTGATGTGTTCAGGAAGTGTATTACTTTGTTTTAGATAATTAAGATGATCTGTATTATATTAATTAATGTTTTTGGTTAATTCCATACAGATATAGTCATATCACATGATCAATAATTATCTGTAAATAAATCAAATTTGATAATAATATTTAAAAACAAATTCTTCTATATCTGTGTTTATCATGCATCTTATGATGATGATGATGATGAAGCTGATCTTATTAATATTATTATAGCAAATTCTAGCACTAATCTGTCAGATTCTGCACAGTACATATGTTATGGAGGGGTGGGGGGGGGGGTTAACTGATGATGATAATAATAACAATGGTTTATTTCAATCATATAATTTTATGTATGAATAATTAGTTGATTGGAAATTATATCGATGTGAGTAGAAAAACAACGCATCATTTTGCTTAAAAGTTTGAGGTACAGAGGTACTGATACTGTAACTATAATGAACCAGATGGAAAGAAATTATACATTAAAAAAAAATTATTTAGATTCTGTCAGCGATTACCCGAATAATTTTGGAGGAGGACGGCTGACTAAAAATTAAAAAAATTGAAACGAAGAATAAAAAATATTTATAAAAACATTCCACTTAAAATATATAATTCTGCACAACCGAAAAATGACATGATTTGAAATTAACTGTAAGATCCAAACATGATCGGATAGCTAATTATAGAAATATTATTTTTAGATAATAATTAATGTTAAGTTTAGGATCTATTATAATATTTACCTGAACCTCTTTCTTGTCTCGTTGTTTATATATTTGTCTACCGGTATGTGAGTTATTGCTTGTATTTTGTTATTATATTGGCTTTGATGTAACCTGCAATTATCCAAGCCCCAGTACTATCTTGTGTATCATACGTAGGCAGCATTACAGCTGTATGAATTTTGCAGCTGTAATGTAATGGTGGACTGCTGTAGATATCAGTTGGCATGCATCAATCCTGTTGGCCAAATTGTGATTACGAACTAATTATGTTGCACCTGTATGGACCTGCTTGCTGTTATGCTAACCTGATGGCACCATTGTTACAGCTTGTGTGTGCATGCATGTATGCATATGTGTGTGTGTGTGTGTGTGTAATAATTTGAAATGCCTTGAAAAAAAATTTGCACTCGTTTTCAAAATTGACTTCATTAATCTTATTGAAGCCAGAAATTGTTTATTTATGAAAATGGTCGAATTTGTGATGCATTATTTAGATTGACGTTCTTATCATTTAGACAGTCAAACAACTTCAGTAATTACTGCAATTAACTTACTAATTATAAAATTAACATACCCAGTCAGGTAACAACTCTACATGGCAACTGCGCAGAATTATGACAATGATAAAATCACTTAACTGTAGAGATTATTCAGTACTTTTTTATTTAGAACAGTGTAGAACAGTGTGCATGATATATATATATATATATATATATATATATTAAAAGGAAAATCATTAATTATGTTAACCATAATTCCATGCTGATATACCTTGAAACTAACTCACTAATTGATGCTATATTGCTACTAGGTTGCTTGTATGTGACCAACCATTTGTTAATGATTCATAAATCCACCCAAAAAAAGGGGGATGTTGTGATACAACTGACAACATACTTGTACTGATGTTGAAAGCATTGAAACCATGGATGTAAGGATTTTATCAACAAACTGCGTAAACAGTTGAGCATTCAAGTTTGATAAGGC
Source organism: Paralvinella palmiformis (assembly GCA_025642065.1). Lineage (NCBI taxonomy): Eukaryota > Metazoa > Annelida > Polychaeta > Terebellida > Alvinellidae > Paralvinella > Paralvinella palmiformis. The sequence continues at coordinate 446,875 of JAODUP010000365.1, forward strand.
CCCAAAATGGTGAAAGTTAGAAATTGTTATTTATTGTCCGTAAATAAGTAGGTGTTTACCAAATGTGAAACCTGAATCATGTGTTGGATCTCCTCTGATATAAATTTCAGTCATTCTCAGTAAGTTGTTAATCCCATGGATATTAAGTCCAAAAATGTGTAAATTGACTTCCTGTTATATTATTCTGTCATTTATGGCTTTGGAACATATTTGGTATTACCTAGTAGTGTAGCAGCTTTATCTAGTTAATGATTATTGTTAAGGTGTCCTATCAGTTAAACAACAGAATATTTAATAATTAACAGTTTAATTTACATTTAGCCTAACACCTAACTACTACTACAGAAGTATATGAAGTGTTAATTATTTTATAAATTACTGATGGTGATAAAATAATCTTAACTCTGTCCATCAGTTTTAGGGGGTGGTGGGTGTCCGGTTCGTATTTAGAGCAACAATTTAAAAGCTTCAGCTCCAGTCGTTTAATATGGTCGAAATAAAGCTTAATTCATCTGCTACTTCACAGAAATTTCTGATGTTAGAAGAACTCGGTGATACGTCGTCGTCGGTCGTCCTTTCTGCGGACAAACCAGATCTGAAAGATTGTAAAATAACAGCATTTCACTTAACAGCCATATGGGATAAGGTAAGTGCTGGTTAATGGGATGGTTTGTTCTAGATCTAATCTCTATCGTGTTTATGTTTTTGCTGGAAAACGTATATTCCGATGGTTGAGATAAATGTTTTAAAATTTTAATAATCTTTGTGGTGTTTTGAAGAAAAACAAAATTTTGCAGTAAAATTCAGAAATTTTGGAAGTTTGGTTGGAAAATAAAATAATGCCAATTGGGATAGTTGAGATCAGTATTTGTGTGTTTTTGATTGGTTTGTTTAGGCTGAGTAGTGATCACAAGTCTTGGGATCTAGAATATATTAATCAGCTTTTGGTCTTGTATATGGTATAACTCATGTATATGCCACATAAAAGCCAAAATTAACTATGCTCACCAGTTTCTGATCGGCTAACTGCAACAACGCCATCTAGCAAACTGTTTCCAGCAAGTTTTCTCATTAGCCTTGAGTGGTTTTTTGTGGGGGGGGGGGGAACAACACAGGGACACTGTAGATACTTGGTTTACATATTTTTGTCAACTTTGTCTGACAAGACACTAACTCAGATTATACCATGTTTCTAGGTTACCAACTACAATTAATGTTTAATCAATGCCTGCAGGCCACGTAGGTTTTACGTTTGTGACTGTGAATGAATGTTATATTTTATGTTGAAAAGATGTGCCTATTCTGAAATATTACCAAAAACAGAGATCATAGTATTTTTCCCCCTAAAATTACTTAAGATGCAACCCAAAGTTGGCTCCATGCAGTGTAAGTCACTACTCACTGACTATTTAAAGGGTCTTCGATGGTGCAGTTATTAGAGTGCTGCACTATAAACATTCGGGTTATGGGTTGAAGTCCACCTTGTACTTGTGTTTGCGAGATGTGGCTCCCTACAGTCTCATTCCTCAGGCACACCATGCAGGTTTCCGGTACCAGGAATAAACAGTTCAACTCAAAAGCAACTTATTAGCGTGTTGGATCACAGATCACTACCACCCGGATTCGAATTTTGGCATGGACACATCTGAAGGGCATTTCATCTTTGACTTCGCTTCATTACCTTCGGAGGTCGCTCGGCCCATTTAACCTGCCATGTGCACAAAAGTGGCCGTAAAGCATCAATCGTCATCATTAGCTGTTTAAAAAAAGAATTCCCATTTTGTCTTGCAATGGCTTTGTAATATGTTCAACCACGTAAACATCGACGGATGTCTCGTCTATTCCGTTATCTCTTGAAAGTGAGAATTAACCGATAACAAATACCATTCATTCCAGAGTTTATCTATGAACACCCTAAACGATATTAACTTTGAAGTGAGACCCGGAGAGTTATTGGCAGTTATAGGACCTGTTGGTGCTGGTAAGGTAAGTGTCATAACAAGTTATCTGTTATAGAGATATGATTTGGGGATGTAATCATTTATGATATTTGGCTTCTTGTCATGTTATTATGATAGGTCCATTAATCATAATGCCATTTTGTTCATCCGTCACGAACATTTGTTTTCAAAGGCCTTATTTTTTGGCCCGGCCTGTAGTGTTAGAAATGTGCCTCATAATTTGACTGCAATTGGAAAGGTTAATACTGTGAAATCCAACTTCCATACTTTTCAAGGGAGTGCTTCGCATACACCCGAATGTTGGATAATTTTAGTCAATTACAGGGATGCCAGTGTTCCGCAGATTTCCGAGTTCTGCCTGTTCTGGATTTTTTTCTTGTTTTACATTGGCATCCCTGTAATTAGCAAAGCTAACGTCTCAAATTAGCGTAATGTTACTACCGCTAATGTCACGTTTGCAACTGAATATCAACACAAGATATTTTGTTTGGGTAATTCGTATTTATTTGGCCAGTCATGCGGAAGTTAATTTTTATGGCTCTTTGTAAGGTGGATCTATTTGATAGCCAAAATGATCCGATGAACACAATCATTTTATCTGTTGTACAAGGATCAGAAATTAACGGTCACTGATAATAGCATCTTGGGCCAATTTGAGACATTGTTTTTGTGCCATTTCTCTGGTGGATCTTCAGCTATCACTGGAATATCTAATAGATAACGTTAGTCAAATCAATAACATAGACATACAAAATATAGCAGCCGAGATTCAATGAATTAGTGTTCTGCGATATTCCTTCTGTCTGGATCTGGCAATCCGTGTTCCTGTGTGTGAACATCCTATTGATATTAACATCTCGGCTAAAATTTGATACTAGAAGAGATCAAAATGAAACCTTTTCTTGGTGGTCTTACACTCAGATATTGCTATTTTTGTTCATTACTCACTTTGGTTGCATGTTCACGAATGTGTGTGTGTGTGTGTGTGTGTGTGTGATTTGGTTGTCGCAGTAGTTTTGTTTCTTTGGATATGTAATTATTTGCTTATCCATTTAGAGTATATATTTGTTTAAGTCCTGAATTTATTATTCATAATGCAATTATATATTAAGTGGATCGACATTATATGAAGACAGGATTTTGAAAGCCTGTATAGATGTTTATTATTATTATTATTATTATTATTATTATTATTATTGTGTTTCTATTTTCTACAGTCTTCCTTATTAATGGCTCTCCTATCTGAGCTGCCATTATCCCGAGGAAGTATTAAGCTAAATGGTCGTGTAGCCTACGCCTCCCAACAGCCGTGGGTCTTCTCTGCTACAGTCAGAGAAAACATATTATTTGGCCAACCGTTTCAGAACAATCGCTATCAGAGAGCAATCAAAGCAGCAGCCCTTAGCAAGGTAAGTTAGTACTGTTATAATAATGATAAAACTAGATATTTAATATTATATAGCAATTTATTGATATGGTGCTCCTTTTCTATAAGTATAACAGCAGGGATGAGAGTTTTCTGGGTTTTGTCAGATTTCTGGTTTTTCCAGAGCTAAAAGTAAATTTTTTTTAAATGGGAGTCGATCAAACTGGTGGTTTGAAGAAAATTTCTTTTGTAGAAGACATATTTTTATCCCCACTCAAGTAGTCGGTGTCCTTAAAGAAAGCACAAAACCCAATTTTTTCTCACAGACCTTACATCTACCCCCCCCCCTGCTGCTTGTGGTTCACTTCGCTTTGTGATTTCCTTTCCTGGTTTTCAGATTTGTTTTCGAAAGGCCACTCTCATGCCTGTAACAGTAACTGTTAATAATAATAATAGTAATTATACATTATAAAATTGAGACTGATAATAAATACTTATTTAATTAATAATAATAATATACACAATTTAATATAGTACTGTGTGTTATTTATAAAATATTAACCTCAGCTAATAACATATTTAATCCAGTCCACTCTTCAATATCAGAATGACTAGAGACATGTAATTATAATTTATTTGTTGGAAGTTAAAGATAATCTATGACATCTCTTGACTATACAGTGTCATGGACTATGTCATTGTAGTAAGCCATTCTATCACTTTTTTCTTCATTGTTTACTAACAGATTAGAGCTGCTACATTTTATACTCAATCAGAATTTTATTTATACATATTCATCTCCGTGACAAAAATATCACCTTTAACACGAGACTCATTTGCACATACTTGATAAAATGAAATGTAGCGGGAATCTTTTGTTTTCCTGAATTCTGTCTCTAATGTGCCGTATGTGTTCAGTATTTTTCTGTACCGAATGTTTCATTTTTCTGTTTTGTTATAAATAGTCAAACTTTCAACTTTATTCTAAATCATAACAAGAACAGTCCAAACTCTGTAAATAGACAACGTCACACATTTGTTTTTCACATTTTTTGATGATATGACTGGTGAACACTCTAAAATATTTATGCCTACATTGGGAATGATAAGATCGTTCGCTGAAATGTAATATCTGTGTAAAGCACATTGATCTGAAACGCACATTATATGTTCACAATTTAAGTAATTTGTTACAAATTTTATTCAACAGCTTGTGTCTGTGAGTGTGTTATTGTTAATTGTCAAAACATCGAGGTAGTAGTATTTGTATTTAATAATAAATATCAAGACAATAATCATTTTCACATATTTTTAATGGTTTTTAAAAGAGTAGATTTAATCTGTGTAAAAACTTAATTTTTTCATTCATTTGAGGTGAATATCTGGGAGACATTTTGTGATCTGGGTGATAAATTTTTTTATTTGATTGGTATTTGATTAATTAATAAGCAAGTATATAAATATATATATATATATATATATATATATAAATTAACTAGTACATGCAAATCCCAACTGGACAATCTTTTTTAGAGATTCTCCAACAAATTCAGACTTGGCTAAAAACAATAGAAACCGCCCAACAGGGGCAAGCCAGCCAACTCCAGGCTATCGTGATCCCCAAAACAGCACAAGCCGAAATAGCACAACAAGGCAGTGCAATATCAAAATGCCCCAGCGATATGGCCAGGGCAAGGTTACCAAGCCTAATATATGCTAACATTCAGGATCTTTACCCAAAAAGCAACCAAATTAAAATACCCTTTCTCCAAGATATGACCAACTACACAAACACCACATTTATATCCCTCACCGAAACGCCCCTCAAACCAGATATATAAAACAGTGGAATCCACCTAGAAGGATTCACCCCACACCGATCTGACCGTATAGAGCGTAATAGTGGAGGGTCAATGATTTACATACATGATAGTCAACCTGCATCAGAAATCATGAATATATCCAACAAATACTGCAGTGGCATATCAATGTACGTAATAAACTACAATCTTATATATATCGACCCTCCCTGACTGCCCAAAACAAGCATTCACAGAAATACTGGATGCTGTAAAAACCACCACAAATGATATCAACCATTTAAAGCCAGACATACTAATCATGGGCGACTTCAACTTCTCCCAGACTACAGTGGCCCAATGGTAAATTAATATCTGGTGGTACAAAAACTGAACAGGAACAGGTTAAATCACTCCTCCAACTCATGGAGGCATTATTTTTAAACCAATACATCCTAGAACCAACCAAAGGTAATAACATCTTGGATCTAGCCATGAGCAATAATGAACAACTGATCCACCACTACCTCTCAACACCAACAGTGCTCTCTGATCACAACATTCTAAACATAACTCTAAATTATAGCCCGAAGCAGATTACCACTAACCACATTGAGGAAAACAAGGCACCGTTGTCGAAATTCAACTACAGCAATGCTGATTGAGACAAACTGAACCAAGCACAAAATGAGATAAATTGGACCGCTGCTCTAGGAGAAGAAAGCACAAATAAAGTACCTAACTTCTTAGCCAAAGTGGAACAGGTTTTCAGAAATACTCCCCCCATTTCATTTAAGCGTAAAAATGCATGGTTTAAATTTAAAAAAATAAGTACTACAAACAGTCAGTAAAAAATAAGTCTACTGGACCGAGTTGATTCAGATAAAGTTTTTTTTTTAATTCAGCACTAATTCTCTTTCTTATGAACTCAATTTTAATATCATTATACAAAATCTTTTAGTTGGGATACCTACTGTTAGGATATTTCAGCTCCATTCTGTTTTTGTATTTCCATTTTGATTAGTGTGAGAGGTGTTTGTTTCAGCCACCTTTCATATAGTATCACATCAAATCATGTTTACACTTTTATCACATTGTATTTGTTTTGTGTGCGTAAACACGTTCACTGATCCAGACTAAAGAGATGAGTCTGTTTGTCATTGGTTTGATTCATCGGTAGATCGTATAAAACACTTTTCTTCATCTGTTACCAATAATAATAATAATAATAATAATAATGGCTGAAATGGCAGTTACTTTACTTGGGTTGGCTACCTGAAATCAGGGAGACATATGATCTGTAATTTACTGCTTCACCACAAGGACTTAAGTTTAAACAATAGATGGCAAATTCGGCACAGAAAACCTTGCCAGCTGCCTAGTTGCATGAAAAACTCCTACTATAGTGACATGACTTGTATTTGAACCTCCAGCACAGCATGACCATGGATAAGAAAATCCAACACGCTTACCCATGAGGCCACAGAGGAGGTTTTAGGCCAGGGCCAGAATTTTTTTTTTCAATTCAATTTCCCCCAGGCAAGGAAATAGGAAATGCACATGCCCAACAGATATTTTCACTTGCCTAACAAATTTTCACCTGATCCAAAATGATCATTTATTTTTAATCTCCTATATTTCACCTGCCTATATATAAACATGTATTTCCAACAAAAATCGATTACTTAATAAGAAATGTTTATTCAGTGAAGCCCATTGCTGCTTTGCTGACTTACCCGTAGCCATTTTCACTCTCACTATATAAATAAAATTTCAAATTACCAAGAACGCGTAGCCAGTAAACTGCAATGAATACAGCTTTTAATCAGTGACACCAATTAAATAGGTGGTGTGTTGTCTGGAGCCGAGATTCCATATACGCGGTGGAGTCTATGAGTTATGCGAATACAACAAATAATGGAAAACGTAAACGTACGAGCGTGATTCCATATACGACCCAAGAAAAATAGGTCACAAAGTGAGAGGGTGTCCGAAACAAATGGATACCGCAATGTCACATACACTACCGCAATGTTGTATGGAATCTATGGAATCTTGGTATGCGAATCCGACAAAAAATGGAAAACATGTAAACTTACGAGCGTGATTCTATAGATCTATATGCGACTGCATATGTGACAAAACGGACGGTTGAATCCAGAATTTTATGATCCGGTCATAAGATTCTGGATTCAGTCATCTGATTCGAGTGTCCAGACAGACTTTCCCAAGAAAAATAGGTAAGAAGGTGAGAGGGGTGACCGAAACATATGTATAACCCATTATTGCATCCACATGCCCGTATGTGAAATCTCAGCTTTGCATCGCGAATTATAAGTATAGGAAAGCAGCAGGAAAAAAACGATTATTTTAATTGGTTTGCTCATCAGGCATGCACACACACATATTTGATGAATTTTTGTCTCAAAAGGGCACTTGCCCGAGTGGGCAAGTGATCCGGGGATCAGCACTAGCCCTGCATGAAAATATACTTTTTAATTTTTGTTTTATTTTCTAGGATTTAGAGATAATGCCAGATGGTGAGAGTACTATGGTTGGTGAGAGAGGTGTCAGTCTGTCAGGTGGTCAGAAAGCTCGTATCAGCTTGGCTCGAGCGATCTATTTTGATGCCGATATTTATCTTCTGGATGATCCACTAAGTGCTGTAGATGCTGCCGTCAGCAGACATCTTTTTGATAAGTGAGTTACTTCATAAACTGTAGTGTCATGTACTCTGTGTGTGTGTCTGTGTGTGTGCATGTGTGTGTGTGTGTGTGTGTGTGTGCATGTGTGTGATAGTTAATCTGTATAATCAGGTAATATGTATATTACCTGAATTTTTCAGGTGATCTGTATTAAATCTCAGTTAGCAATAGTATACCTGAATATTTCAGGTAATATACATATTACATATAATAAAGGCGTGGGCTCAGATTTTCATGATGTTTATAAATCTTACAGAATTGTGATCAAATGACCACTACCTAAATAGAAAACAAAATATATATGTTTTAGTATATATGATATAATGCAGCTATATCTAGTTAATTCTAATACCTCTGACAATAGCAGTAATAGTAGAATTTTCATTCAGCCCCAATAACAGAAATAGTTTCCATTTTCATATGTATGTGTAAGAGAGAGAGAGAGAGAGAGTGTGTGTGTGTGTGTGTGTAATTTTTCATATTTATGTTGTCTTCAGCAATGAGCTTTTCTATATTCCAGATGTATTTGTGGTGTTTTACGTGACAAACCTCGTATCCTTGTCACTCATCAGCTACAGTATTTACAGAGAGCTGATAAAATACTGATCCTGAAAGAGGTGAGTATTCCATCAGATCCTGACAATTCTATTGAAGTAAATGTTTGAAATACTATGTTCCTTCAGTATAAGCGTATCTCTCTCTCTCTCTCTCTCTCTCTCTCTCTCTCTATCTATCTATCTATCTATCTATCTATCTATCTATGTATATATATATATATATATATATATATATATATATATATATATATATATGCCTGCTCTCACCAGGGTAACCAGGTTGGTTTGGGCACCTATGATGAGCTTACAAACAGTGGAATGGATTTTTCCACACTTCTGAAACATGAAGACAGCGAACCAAGTCTTTGTACCTCCAGTCCGACCGATTATATCAGCTCCTATCCTCACGGTGACGTTATAATCGATCAAGAGAGGACGCGGCTGGAGAAGTTAGTGGCTGCGGGCAACGTCTGTCATAAGTACACCGACAACTCGTCATCTATGAACCGAGAGCTGTCCAGATCTCTGGATACTGACTATCTCTCCATGTTGGGCGAGATGCCGCAGATGAGCCGGAGTCTGCTGTCCAAGTCCGGCGAGTGGCTTCATCCGGAGGACGATCCAGCTAAATCGTCGATGACCAAGAGACAGACCAAACCAACCGCGAATCCTTCCAAAAAGCACGAGGTCTACATCAGTAATGGCATGCACATGAAGTCTCTGGATAACCTGCCACCACATTTGGGATCACTTGTGTCATTCGAATCTCTGGATCCTGACATCAAGGTAAAATAATACTGTCCTCTGTGTGACTCTCAACAGGATGTTGTGATATCCATGAGTATTATTTATGTTTCTGGTATGTTAGGGGTGGCTATTGATTTGTTAGATATGAAGACTTAGTCAGAAAGATATCCACCCAACTAAATAAATGGCTGGAAATATATTTTAATGGTGATATATTTATGATGGCAGGTGTAGATTAGTATTGGGCAAATTTATTTGTACTGTGTGTGTGTGTTTTTGTGTGTGTGTCATAATAAGATTTTATATAGGATCTTATTCAACTTGAATTTCAGTAAGGCACTTTACATTTAAAACACAATTAAAACATGATCACAATCACACACACATATATATTCCACATCATAGTACAAATACATCCCAATTGTGCAAACATTAGTTCAGATCTGAACCTCCGACAAATCTCCAAGTTAATTGACCACAATATCCTATCTGGCTGAAAGCCTGGAGAACCACAGCTGACAATCAACAGCTGACAATCAGTAGCTGACAGAGTCAACTTGGGACTACAGTTTGATTAACTGGATCTTGGAGCTCTCAATCAAATTTATCCTCCTAATAACTCATAATTCTCAGATTTTCCATTCTTTCCGTAGCCAGAGTACGTACCACCGGAACAAGTAGAGGAAGAGAGAGCGGTCGGTTCAGTCACGACTAAGGTCTATGTCGACTATTTCCGGCAAGGTGCTGGCCCAATTGGCATCACAATCTTCTTGATCCTGAACATCGTGTCCCAGGGAGCATACATCATGGCTGATTGGTGGCTTTCGATGTGGTGAGTTGAAGAAAAGATTTTATTTTCGTTTCGTCATCAGCTGAATGTATTTGATTGTCCTGCCCAGATTGGGGTAATGTTTTTAGGGTTCCTACGCATTCTGAAAAACCTTGAAAGTAACAAATTAATTTTCCAGGTCCTGGAAATGTCCTCAATTTTGACCAAATCGGGAAATGTCCTGGAAAAAATATTGCCTGTGAAAAAATCTACTTAGAACAAAAAAGGTCATGAATAAATATTATTATGAATTGTAGAAGAAAATGAGTGCTGGTACATAGTCTTGATATGGCATGTTAGTTAAAATTTAAATAAAAGTGGGTGAATCAGACAGCTAAATATAACAAGTTAATTATTCGTCTGACTTGTTACGAACCTCACAAGAGGCTGTAAAAATCTCATTAACATTCTATTGCGCAAGAACATGGTGCTGTACCTAGAACATATATGGCTCAGCTGCACATGCAATATGTATATAACTGTGCGAAAATAACATTGTTGAACATAATGGGGAAGTAATAATTTAGATCTAGTCAGCTGAGTCAGTAATCTGTTTTGTTACCTAGTTAAATTATGTATCTTCAAATAAGATGATCTAAAATTACATTTTATATATTCAGATCTACAGTCGTGGACAAAAGTTAAGTCCACCATTGATATTTAATTAAAAAAATCCCCTACAGTTATACCAAAAAAAAAAAAAAACAAATTCTACAGCCATCTATGTTCATGTGTAGCTCCATCGAGAACTCATTGGTGACCAAGCGACTAGTCATCTTATGAAGTGGTCCTCTCTAGGTATGGTATTATGAGGTCACCCAAGTGTATTGTGAAGAGCAGACTTGCCACACTTCAGTATGTTACCTATCTGCCATTGGGAATTGCTTTTCTACTGGAGAATTACAATTTGTTACCTCTGACCTTCCATGGGAGATGCCTTTTTATCCAATATAATGGGATTTCAGAGAAGAAGAGAAAACAACACAAGAAATTTTACTGTAATCAGCGATAGTCAGCTGCAAAGTGTCCAAAATAGTCCAGCTGGAGCATGACATAATTATGAGGGGCTAGAAGAAAAAAAGTTTAATTTTCAAGCGTTGTCTCAAACCTTTTTCCATGACTGTAGAATCCATAGAACTGCATTTACAGCATGCCCCAAGTTTGTTTGGTTTTGCACTCCTCCACATGAAAAATCCAGGGGAGCTAAAAATTGCTCTTCTCAAGAAACTCCTGGGTTTAGCCACAGTGTATAATGTGTTCAACGGATAAAATTAATGTATGACCATTACAACAGAAATGCACAGTACCATGTAGCTGGTGTTGTTACTAAAGAAGTTTACCTCTGATATTCTTAATCAGCCAAATTATAACATTGTTGTTGGGATCCACGAGCTGGCCATCCTGTTACAAGTGGACCACTAAGTAAGATAAAGCACTGTCAGGGTGGGCGTAAATAGTGAGTCCGTGTATTCACCTCGTTTTGCACCATCCTTGAAGATTGCATAGAACTATGTATTTCATAAATGTTCCCAGTAATTGCTTGATCATTTGTTGACTTCAACATAAATATTACCTCAGTGTTTGTGTGGAAATTAAATGTTTCTGTAAATTTGCCAAAAAAGTTACAGCCATATTTGTTTGGTAATATTCACCCGCCAGAAATAGTGCATGTTCTCAGATGAAATTAGCAAATATATTGACCAATAAATGAACAATTGTAGGTGCAGTTTAACTCTTTTAATAACCTTCAATTTTTGTTTAACAGTGTATGAATTTCATTTTGGGATATTTTAGTAGCGTTGTGCACAAAGAATAGCATTTGAGAAATGATACATGTCAAAACAGAGGTCTTTTATACACAAAATATGATTCATAATTGCAATAAATAAAACATATGCAATAGCTGTGAATTAACAAACAGAATCAAACTTATTAAGTGGGTGGAGTCACACAATAAATGAGGGTTGTGAGAAGACGCTGGTCCAAGCTACCAAGTTTCTAATGATGACATGCTTGTGATCATGTGACAGGCTTGATGTGATGGTTTATGAGGATGGTTAAGCGGTGGGGCTCACCAAAAAATTGTTCTCCTGGAAGTCAATTTAAGCATGCAAGGGTGTGCAAGAGCGAGAAATGGAGCCCTGGTTTTGAATATCAGGTTAATTGTTTGAATTATTTAAAATGTTTTCATTATCTTAAACCTTTTTTTTATTGCTACACAAATGTATGTGTAATAACATGGTAAAATAGAATTTTTTTTCAAAACATGTTTCATTGATTTCACACATATCATATTTTATGTTTTGGTGAACAGAACCTGTTGACAAATATTTCCTTATTTAAAACTAGTTTTGAATCGTTTTACCAAGCAATATAATGCCATTACATAATCTGTTCCTGATGAATATTGGTTATCCTTGAATCAGAATGGAAAGTATTAAAAGATTTGAGTGTTTCTGAACTGAAAATACCCATTTATCTGTACTGTTGTACGGGCATACAAGTGTACAGGATATGCTTTAGTTGATCCAGTAGGACAATTATGATCAGAACAAAAAACAGAAATCTTACAAGAAATAGAGACTATGCTATTTAGATGTACAAGGTGTTTATGTACAATATGTTTATGTACAAGGTGTTTATGTACAAGGTGTTTTACAGTTTACAGTTTTTGTATGGTATTTAACATAAGGTGTTTATGTGCAGTGTGTTTATGTACAAGGTGTTTTACAGTTTTTATATGGTATTCTTGTCTCCAATACCTATCCAGCATGACTAGTTTGATGGTGATGATGATGATGATGATGATGATGATGAAAACTATTCTATTCCAGGTCGAATCTTGAGGAGCAGAGACAAACGTCAATAGATGAACACAATCAGTTAGTGGCTGCGGGTTACAACCAGACGAACATCACAATAATTGATGTGCCCTCGTATCGATATCTATACATCTACACCGGGATAACGCTGGGAATGTTCGTGTTTGGCCTGCTCAGGGCACTGCACGTCTTCTACATCCTGGTCACAGCGGCCAGACGACTTCATGACAAGATGTTTGGCTGTATAATCAGATGTCCGGTGCTCTTCTTCGACACAAACCCCGTCGGTAAGATTGTTTCTACTCAAAATTGTTTTATTTGATGTACGTTTCTGTTCAGCATTGACTGAACATATCACATCACCTTAACTGAATAATAATAATACTAATAATAATAATAATGTGTGATTTATTACTGATATATAAATCTACACTTGATGTGAATGATGAAATAATAACTATCAGTAAAACTCTATGATTTAGTACAAACACTGATGGAAATCATAGTGCATTGGATCACAGATCACTACCATCTGAGTTTGAATCTCGAGGTGGGCACATCTAAAGAGTGTTTCATCTTTGACTTCGCCTCATTACCTTTGGAGATCGCTCGGCCCACTTTGCCTTCAAGGTGCACAAAAGTGGCCGTAAAACGTCGATCAACATTATGCCGAGACATCTGTAATGTTTCACCAGTCCTGTGTGGATCTGTCTGTGTGTGTGTGTGTGTGTATGTGTGTGCATGTGTGTGTTTTATGTTACATATAATAAAGGCGTGGGGTCAGGTTTTCGTGATGTTTATAATTCTTACAGAATTATGACCAAAATACCTCTACCTAAATAGAAAACAAATTATATTTATTAGTACATATATAACGCAGCTATAATTGGAAATAAAGCATATATATCAGTACATATAATATATATTATGATAATAATTATAATACCTCCGACAATAGCAGAAATAATAGTATTTTTACTCAACCCAAAATAGCACGACTAGTTTCAGTTATAAGAAACCTTTATCAAGTGCATGTGTCTAAAGTATTTACTTTGCCAACAATATTTATACCAGAATTCCCTAGCTAGTTTTGAATTTCAAACCAGAATCTAGAAACTGTTAACCTTTGTAGCCTTTGTCTAGAACGAAGCGCTGTTACTATAATTAATCCATCTGTTTTGATTAGAGCAACTGAAAATAACCAATTTTTCAATTTTTCTTTCATAGCTGTAGAGATACCAAAACACACATATTAATAGTAATTAACTGTGTGTACTGAAATCTAACTGCTGTCAGTAATGAATGTTTGTTGCAGCTTCGGTTGAGATCTACTTCAGGAAATATTGCTTTGTTTTACTGAAGTAATTACTAGGGCTGAGAATTTTTGTAATTGGGTTTAAGTTGTTTTACTAGAGATGTGTTAAAAGAAAACCTATTCAGAGTTCCAGGAGACATTGTTTAATATACCTTTTTCTTACATTTTGCTAGAAACCAAGGAACTTACTAGATTTTTGTGTTTAGAATAAGCTGTGATGATTCTATATTCATAATCATTCAGCACTTATTTTTGTTAGAGAATTTTATAATGTTTTTTAATTATTCTTGCTGCTATGTTAGCCGTTTTTGAAAATGGTACCACAAATGGGACAACGTCCTCATTTTGTATAGGTTTTATAACATCTTCATATCTTTTCTTATTAAGACCTCCCGGTTCTAATGTACCTAGGGTATCTATCGAAAATGTTTCCCGAATTAATCTATTTATCTTGTCTTGAGTGTATGAACCTGTAGTAGGTAACTGCTCAATCAGAATTAAATCATAACCATCTAGAGATGGTTCAGACATGTCTTTATTTATCTGCATATGTTCTAGAAGATGCGTGAATAACCCAGAAAACATCGCTTTTGAATTAATTGCATATCTGTGGCCATTCATTCTAACACGAAGTTCACCATTACTCTCGCCTACATACTGTTTAGAGCAACGTAAACATTCACAGATATATATTATGTTAGATGAGCTACAGTTTAAATTTTTTTCTTTGAAATGTATGTATAGGGTGAAAGGAATCCTTATGCAAGAGTTGATGGGTGTCTGTCAGTTTAAAGAAGACCTTTGTTAATAATCCATTTTCATTTTCTGAATCTTTAAATATGGTTGTATCCAAGAAATCAATTTCCTGCTTATTTAATATAGCTTTAAATCTAATCGGTGGTTCGTGATTATTTAAACTATCCAAACATCTATAAAAAGCCTTTTTCCGTGGGGCCACACAATAAATACGTCATCTAAATAACGATAGTATGTATGTGATTTTAAAGATGCTTTATATAAGGCCTCCTCAAATTTAGCCGTGTATATGTCGGCATAATGAGGAGCCCAATCCCGGCCTGTTAAAGAGAATTTTTTTTAATGATAATTCAAGGTGTTGCATTATACCGTCATGTAAGGGACCTCGAAATAGAAGTGCTTCACTCACTGCATTAAGCCCTTTAGCATGGTCAATATTTGTATACATGCTCTCAACATCTAATGTTATAAGCAAGCATCCATCAGGTATGACTAGCTTTGCAATTTTATCTACAAAATCGTAGGTATTTTTTATATGAAGGTGACATTTGATTTGATGATTCCTGTACAGTGCACTTTCACACAACTACAGATAAGTTAGACTTAGTTGTATGTTTTGTGTTATATAATAAAGAAACTGATATAACTTAAAAGTAATTACAGCAAAACATTGAATTTCACACAAACTAATTGTTTAATTCCACAACCAACTCAGTTTTCCAAATAATCCGGCGTGTCAATTATACGTGTCACAATAAAATATTCTGGTACCATCCAGTGCAAGAATGCTGCCAATGACCTGCTTATCAAAAAAGATTTTAAAGTATTTACGAACAACAGTATTAAAACAGGACAAAATTAATTTGTTCACCAACGGAGCACTGTCACGGATGAGTTTATTCCAAAGGCAGTGAGCCATACCTTTAAACCCATAGTCTAAACGTATGTGAGCCATTATGTGCATGTTTTTATTTCTGGTTACGTGCATTATAGTTTTAATAGCAGTATCTTTAGTACTGGGGTCTAATCATACATACAATTTTTTCCCCATGTTAATGTACACAAGCTCTACAACTACGAGACATACTGCCGTATCTTAGTCTTTATAAGTATTGGAGATTTGTAGCCGTTTAATTTATTAAAGTTGTACGGTAATGAAATGTCAAAATAGTTTTATTAACTAAATGAACAAACGAAAATGACAAGATAGACACTGACTCACTCCGCCATTATTATTCAAGAACAGATGCACGCACATCCTCGCACAAAAACAGACGCGTGTGCATCCTCACGTACATTTAGACTACAGGTCTAAACGTATGGCTAGCGTATGTGTAGGCACTTCGTATTCCAAAACTAAATACAACGCCAGATATTGGCTCACCATTTTACATGACGCGTGTTAGGATTCCATAGTGATCTGTGTAACTTGTATAGCAATTCACGACACGATACTGAACAATCTACCAATGCTCAATTATTATGATTTTTTAAATTCCATAAAAGATTCATCTAGTATGATGTTTGCATAATTTCAGGTCGGATCCTGAACAGATTCTCTAAGGACTTGGGATCCATTGATGAGACATTGCCATTAACAATGTATGACTTTCTGCAGGTTCGTAAATAATTTATTTTGATTTAATAGGATGTGTAAATGTTATTGGTTTTATTGATCCGCATTATTTTATAGCCATTATGTGAGGGCACTGAATAAACATATGCTGCATGCATGCATGCACGCGATTGCTCATGAAAAACATAAATAATGCAAACACACACACAGAGTAAGAGAGAGAGAGAGAGAGAGAGAGAGAGACAGAGAGAGTGATGTTTTATTGATAAAAGATTTTAATCATTTCAGTGTGCCCTGATGATTATTGGTATCATTCTTGTTGCCGGTATTGTCAACCCTTGGGTATTCATCCCAACAGTACCTTTGGCCATTCTCTTTATATTTATAAGACGATATTACCTCAGTACGTCACGTGACATCAAACGACTCGAAGCTACCAGTAAGATGAATTTATTTATGATATTAATATCAGACCATAATAACATATTAACAGTATTGTATTGTTATGTCATTGTAATGAGGTGTGAACTAAATCAACCAGTTGTATTTCAGTGTAACATTTGAGTTTCTGTCCATACATTATGCATACATGAGGTCAATTCCAATTCCGGAATTGGAATTGCTTCTTCTAAAAAAAAATTGAATTGGAATTGAAGTTTGCTACAAAAAAATTAAATCCACAAATTAATTTACAATCTAAACTTTTAATTCAGGAATATTTCTTCCCTGACAATCCTACTTGAAATATAAACTATTCGAAGTAGGTACTCCGAATATTGAAAGCAATTATATTACCTAATAGTGTCATGTGTTGCGTTTAAAAAAAAAAATTATATAATTTTTAGGAGATTGATGTTCCTAAACATTGTGGTTTCTTTTATTCCATAGCATATTCCATTTCTCTCATAATTTACAGTTATCATTTAATGATAATTTATGAGAAGTGAAATAAAAGTTGTTGTGATTTATTGACTCCATCTACAAACGCTATCCAGAATTGATCTCACAATACAAAACAAACCTCACTCGTAGTGTATTTATGTTGACATTTGGCCAACATTTTCTGGTCAATCGGCCCATTTAGCCTACCATGTGTACAAAAATGGCCATAAAACACCAATCATCATCATCATCATCTACATATGTTTCTAAACATTGATTCTGGTGTGATTTATTGGGAATGTTGCCGGAATGTTCCCCATCCTAACAACTAAATACTCAGTTAAAGTATTTAATTTTTTTTCTTCAGTTTAAGACTCCTGGAAGAAGACCAAAATTTTATTGTTTACATTTAGCTTCTCTTATGCCAATAACATTGGACTAATTAGGATACTCCCATAGCACGGTTATTATTGTGCTGTGCTTCGGGTCATGGGATCGAATCTTGGTGCTGCCTTTGTCTGTGGGATGTTTCATCAAACAAATACCGCTTCAGATTATCTCATTTCCTGAAAGAGTAGCACCATGGCCATACATCATAGGTGTGACTAGTGTCATTGTTGTTGTTGTTGTTGTTGTTGTTGTTGTGGCTGCTATTTTTGTTAGTATTAACATTATCATTATTCGGTCTTTCAGCCAGAAGTCCGGTATTCTCACTCGTTAGTTCGAGCCTAAATGGTCTACACACACTAAGAGCTTATGGCGTTCAGAAGGACTTCCTACGCCAGTTTGATGTGTACCAGAACCAGCACAGCCAGGCTTGGTACCTCTTCTTGTGTACCAGTCGTTGGCTCGCCGTACGACTAGACTGGCTCTGTGCTTTGTTTATTACCGCTGTCGCTCTGTGTAGTGTGATGGCAGCTACTAGTGAGTGTCACGTTCATTCACTTTTCTGGAAATTCTACCATAATAAAGTGTACATGAGGGAATTAAAGTTATTATTGTTTTCGTGCTGGTGAAGTTTCTCTTTGAGGATGTTTCAGGTGATTTAACTTAAACATCAAAATAGACTGTGTCCCGCACTGTATTTAAATCAAAATAGACTGTTTCTCATACTATTCCAAAGTCCTAATAGGCTGTGTCTCGTACTGTGTCAAAGTTCAAGTAGACAGTGTCTCATACTGTATTAAAGTCCAAATAGACTGTGTGTCATACTATATCAAAGTCAAAATAGACTGTGTCTCATACTGTATCAAAGTCTAAATAGACTGTGTCTCATACTGTATCAAAGTCTAAATAGACTGTGTCTCATACTGTATCAAAGTCTAAATAGACTGTGTCTCATATAATCAAAGTCCAAATAGACTGTGTCTGTACTATATCAAAGTCCAAATAGACTGTGTCTCATACTGTATCAAAGTCTAAATAGACTGTGTCTCATACTGTATCAAAGTCTAAATAGACTGTGTCTCATACTGTATCAAAGTCTAAATAGACTGTGTCTCATATAATCAAAGTCCAAATAGACTGTGTCTGTACTATATCAAAGTCCAAATAGACTGTGTCTCATACTATATCAAAGTCTAAATAGACTGTGTCTCATACTGTATCAAAGTCTAAATAGACTGTGTCTCATATAATCAAAGTCCAAATAGACTGTGTCTGTACTATATCAAAGTCCAAATAGATTGTTTTTCATACTATGACATTGTTGGGGTGTTCTGATATAAGAGAAAGACCCAAACTGTATTAGATCAAATATTATAAAGGATATTTGACCAGCAGATGTTTGATATGATAAGTATCTTCTACACATACAATATAAATATTTATTTGACTGGTTCTTGGCAATAAGTTGACAAAGATAGATACTGCTTTACTAGCTCATTTAATGCTTCACACACCAAAAACAAAATCTTTAACACAAGACGATGTTTAGAGGTTACCTAATCCCAGAACAACAGCTATGAGTCGGATTTGAACACACGACCGTAGATTTATTGCACCGTACTGCAACCACTGTGCCATCAGAATAGTCCAGACCTTACTGTGGAAGATAAATGTAGTGATGCCACAAATATGTTGCAACTGAAACCCACTGATAAATTTGAACCGTCAATATTATGTTGTACTAAATGCATTGTTCAACGGGTTTTAAAAGCGATCACACATTTCTCAATCTCCGCTGAAAACTTGTTCTCCAAAGAATAGGATTGATGAATAATTAATAGGATTGATGAATAATGAATAGGATTCAGTGACTTCGTCCGTGTTATTACTGATGTTGAACGATGAATGGTTTTTATGTTATTGTTCTGTTACAGTGATGAATGGTGGATTGGTCGGGCTCTCCTTGACTTATGCCATCGGATTAATGGGATTGTTCCAGTGGGGTGTCAGGCAGAGTGCCGAGGTTGAGAACCAGGTCAGTTGAAAGGTTATTAGTTCATTAGATTCTTGGTGTTAAAACGATGCATGTCGTCGCCTTCTTCGTCCGAGTCAGATTTGTCACGCTGTTCATCCCACTGTATAGCATTTTCTGTGCCATTTAAGTCATTGGTGATAGAGCACTTCGTGAACAATTTGGTAATAAGTAGTTTATTAGTAGCTCCCATGTGCCAGCTTTGGAAGTAATTAACACATTGTTTGCTGTAATCGTTTTCCTTTGATGTGGCTTCTATGTCATTCTTTGCGTGGCTTCATTTGCCGTTCCGTTCAATTACACACATTCACACATTTAGATAGTAATGACACGTCTTAGATAGACCAAAAATAAAATCTGCCTCTAATAGTTTATGGAGGCGGCCATATTGGTCATAGTGCGGCCATTTTTGTATCACAGCTGATTTGGACCTATACCTTTTGTAGGATCAGATTGTTGTACTTTATTGGATTCCTGTGCTTTCTGGATCACTGTGCATCAAACAGATTAATTGCGATCCTGATCATTTGACACCTCTAGATAATAAATCACGTGCTGGCCGTCCCCATATGGCCTTGGTACCAGGGACAGTCTGACCCTGACTACATTACCCATAAATTATTACTTGACAACAGACCGACACCACACTACTCACTGGCAGTTATCATGATTAAGTTTGGCTTTGAAAGACAACAGTGAAAACACACCTAATTAATTTGTTTGATGTTCATATATTCATAATTAATGTTGTAAAACAATATTATTGTATTTCCCCTTAAATTATCCCTTTTAGTCTGACCTGCGTATAAGACACACTCGCTTTTGATGGCGTTTTTGTGGTATCAAAAGTGCGGCCTATACACAATTATATACGGTAGATATAAAATTTTATTGTTTAATGAATCATTTTAAAACAGATGGTGATGGGTTTTTTCATCTGTTTGTTTTACAGATGACATCTGTTGAGAGAATTATGGAGTATTCCAAGCTGCCATCTGAGGCTTCGCTTCAGTCAGAATCTAAGAAAAGGCCACCCAATGATTGGCCTCAAGAAGGTTGTATAGTGACAAAAGATGTCAGCTTTAGATATACGGAAGATGGTCCTGATGTCCTACATCATCTGAACTTCTGCATCAAGCCAAAAGAAAAGGTTTGTGTGTGTATTTGTGTGTATGTATGTGTGTGTGTGTTTGTTTGTGTGTGTGTGTTTTAGGATACATTTGTAGTGACACTGGCTCAGAACATCAACATATAAACATCCTGTGAGACTTATACCTCTATAAGTCTATACATAAATAACACTACGTACATCAATCTACCATATATACTCGTGTATAAGTCAATTGTTTGGGTAGGGAAAAGGGAGTTCTCAGAAGCAACTCAACTTATACCTGCGTCATATTTCCTACCAGCTGAAGGAAAGATGTTTTCAGCCATCCTTGACACTCAACATTATAGGATTCAACCCAATAAGAGTCAGAGTTGGAATAAAATTGTCACATCGCTCCCAACCAATCTATTATTATTCAATAAATAACAATTAATTTTCACCAAACTGTTATTTGGATCTTGTAAACATGCCAGTCTTTACGTAATAATACTTGATATTCACACGCCGTTAATTACCAGTACCTTCATATGTGCTGTGAAACAATGAATTAATAATACTTACTAAGTGACAATCAGGCGTGTTTGTGTGAGCGATAGTTGGAACAAAATCGTCACATCTCTGCCTACTAGTCTTAGTCAAAAAATTAAGATTCATTTCACCAAACTGTTATTTGGATCTCACAAACAATATAATACTAGATAGTCACGTGTTGTTAACTACCGGTACCTACAGATGATTAGTGATAATATAAAAATCACTGTTCACATTGCAAACCTTGCTGGCCACTTGCTGTGAAACAATTAATTAATAACACTTGCCAGTTGAAGTTACAATCAGTCGTGTTTGATGTGACAAGTTTGTTTATTAGTTAAATATAACATCGAAGTGAAATCTGTGTGTGTGTGTGGGGGGGGGGGTCTATCTCTCTCTGTGTCTGTGCGTGGTTGCTGGTGAAGAAATTGATACTGATATATTTACGATGCACTTGCTGACACTATGAGTTTGAAACAACTGGGTTAGCTTTTTCTGATTTTTAGACATTTTAAGCCAATAATTAACCTCGACTTATACAGTGAGGAAATGGGAGACCAGTGCCATTACTACACAAACATGGGAGACCAGTGCCATTAGTACACAAACACGGGAGACCAGTGCCATTAGTACACAAACACTGGAGACCAATGCCATTACTACACAAACATGGGAGACCAGTGCCATTAGTACACAAACACGGGAGACCAGTGCCATTAGTACACAAACACGGGAGACCAATGCCATTATAACACAAATATAGGAGACCAGTGCCATTAGTACACAAACACGGGAGACCAGTGCCATTATAACACAAATATAGGAGACCAGTGCCATTAGTACACAAACACGGGAGACCAGTGCCATTAGTACACAAAGCAGTCGTTTATTCAATTACTCTTTCATTTCTCAGGTCGGTATCGTAGGTCGTACAGGTGCTGGTAAGAGTTCGTTGATTGCGATGTTGTTCAGGTTGGCCGAACCTAAAGGCTTCATAATGGTAGACAACATCAATGTACTGGAGATAGGACTACACGACCTGAGACAGAAGATTTCCATAATACCACAGGTAGGATGTTAGTTACGATATCATTGAGTGCAAAGGCCACTCAATGGCCGAAATGGCCAACTTACCGAAGTACATTAACGTACATGGCTACTTCAAATGATGGCCGTATATTCTGTCTGTACGTCACTGCTTCACCACAAGAACAAATACTAAATGTATTTACAATTTATAAAGGATTTAGAGGAGAAAACCTTGCCACTTGTCTAGTTAAATAAAAAACATCCCTTACTGTAGTGTTGTACCCTCTAAACCATGGGACTGGAGAAGCCAACCATTAATGAGCAAGTTGTGGATAACAGAAACACGACCCCCAAGAAAATATTAATAATACTTTCATCCTTAGAAAAAGTGATAAGTAATGTTGTCATAAAGTAACTTCGTCTAAGTATTTGTTGATTAATTTCTTGTTTTGGATTAAATTCTGAATATTTTCCTGTCTAGATTAACTATGATACACTAGACAATAAAATGTACTGTCCACCAGCAATTAATGAAATCATTAGGTGTGTGTTGTGTGTGTGTGTGTGTGTTGTGTGTGTGGTGTCTTTCCCCCTCTCTGTCTGTCTTGTCCATCCATCCGTCCGTCCCTCCCTCTCTCGCTCTATCTCTACCTTTCACCGTCCCCCCCTCTCTCTCTCTCTCCTCTCTCTCTCTCTCTCTCTTGTTCTGTGTGTGTGTGTGTGTGGTGTCTCTCCCCCTCTCTGTCTGTCTGTCTGTCTGTCTCGTCTCGTCCGTCCGTCCGTCCGTCCGTCCGTCCCTCTCCCTCCCTCTCTCTATCTCTACCTCCCTCCGTCCCCTCTCTCTCTCTCTCTCTCTCCCTCTCTCTCTCTCTCTCTCTCTCTCTGTGTGTGTGTGTGTGTGGTGTCTCTCCCCTCTCTGTCTGTCTGTCTCTCCCTCTCTCCTTCCCTCCCTCTCTCTCTCTCACTCTCTCTCACTCAATCTCTCTCTCTCTCTCTCTCTCTCTCTCTCTCTCTCTCTGTGTTTGTGTGTATGTGTGTGTGTGTGTCACTGTGTGTGTGTGTGTGTGTGTGTGTGTGTGTCAGTGATCATCTTATAATGATAATTATGTTAATAACAGATGTTGTTAGAAAGCTTTTAACCAGAAATTAAATCATGGCAATCCAAGTATGATATCTTATCTATGAATAGAAGTCAAAGGATTTTCTTCCACACACAAAAGGCTTTATAATTTTTTGTTGTTGTTGTCATTTGTAGGTATTCTCCCATTATAGTTGTTGACATACCGGAGTTGTATTAGCGCTATGATAAATATGGAAAGTTTCTTTAAGTACAATTAAATTAGTCTTCACATGAGCACATCCAGCATCAAACCTCCTCATTATTTTGTCATGTAACTTTATTATTATTCATTCATTTGAAAAAAAGTCTTTACAATAAATTTTGGTCGAATTATTTGCTGAATGGCTGTTCCCATCTGGATCACATCTCTTGATCTAGTTCCTGTTTGTCTTGATCTGTCTCCTGGTAACTTCTCTGCTAAATTTCAATAGTTAGAGTTTTATTGTCTTCTGTGTGTATTATTATTATTATTATTGTTATTAATCTGCTTGTTTCAGGATCCAGTATTACTGACAGGTTCAGTTCGTAGAAATCTGGATCCTTTTAACCAACACTGTGATACAGCTCTTTGGAATGCTCTAGAAGAGGTAAGAATGACATCGTTTATAGGTCAATTATCGCTCTTTTCTAATTACCATGTGAAATTGTTAATTAATCCAATAATGGATTCTCCATTAGCCCAATCACTGTTTACATTTGGTCAGTTTGTGCCAGAATATCTATATTTGTAAAGATCGTGGATTGTGATCAACCATTGAATGTCTGACTTTGACCTTTCAGGTACAATTGAAGCCAGCCATCGAGGAGCTTCCCGGTCGTCTGGATTTTGCCATATCAGAAGGCGGAGTAAACTTTAGTGTCGGCCAGAGACAGGTGCTCTGTCTGGCACGGGCTATACTCAAACAAAACAAGATCCTCATTATCGATGAGGCTACAGCCAATGTTGATATGAGGTGGGTGTGTGTGCGTGTGTGTGTGCACGTGTGCATGCGTGCAATAAGACTAGTGATGTGTTTTAGAATATTTAGAAATAAGTAATATTCATTTGTGTCATAAAAGGTTGGCCCTATAACATAGTGGGCAGACAATTGTACTGGAAACATCCACTTATGAGTTTGATTCTGATTAGTACCGTATATATTTGTGTATAAGATGAGGTTTTAATCCTTTGAAAAAAATTAATTGTCTCCCTACTCGTCTTATACACGAGTCAGCCGAAAAAAAACTGTCTGTTCTTGTGAGCGATAATAGGTACAATTTGTTTGATGTTTCAGTTAGATCTACTCGTGTTTCTACTAAACAATTCACAATTATCAATGACAGTTTTCTGTTTTAATTTGTTTTATTCGATGTTTTAAAAACATAAAACAGTGAGTACCAGCAATAGTTAACAGTTTCAGCACAATTATCCATCTTCGATGATGTCTTTTGATCCATAACACTAGTTTAACATTCTTGATAAATTTAACATGCCAAGTCAAAAAGAAAACACCATTTTTCTGAAAATAACAATTCTGCCTCGTCTTATATTTAAGTTAGCTGGTTTCCCATGCTATTGACTGATATACTGATCCCATCTTGTATGTGAGATTGACTTATACACAAGTTGATACGATATCTGTATTTGTGTGATTTTTACCAAGACATGGAGTCAGTTCAGTTCCAGAGTTGGAATTGATGGTCAATTCCAGAATTGGAATTGATTATTTAAATAAATGGAATTGGAATTGGATAATGGGTCAGTTGGCAGATCCAGACAAACATTCGCTGGGAGCGCTGTCCTGACTTCCGGGGAGGTCAATCACTTTTTTAAATAATCAATTCTGGAATTGGAATTGATGGCCAATTCCGGAATTGAATTGACCCCATGTCTGATCACTGGTGCTCCACCTCCCAGATCTATCCAGACACTGATACGTGCATGTGGAAAAAACACACCCCTTTTCTGAAACCGATATCAACCTGACATGCATTACATTGTACCAGTAAACTCTGCAATTTTACCATGAAAAATCTTAAAAAGGCAAGTTAGAAAGCCATGTAAACAAGATAAGATAAGTGACTCATTGGCAGACATCCACTTGTATGTGGGATCATATTGGTCATCTTCGCTGCTCAATGTTGACCAGCGGGGAAGACATACCAGTACAAATGGAAATTATGTGTGAAAATATATATTTGTACGACCCCTTGCTAAACTGTCTCTGACAGCCCCCCCAGTGGCATGTGGTTTGACAGGCTGATGGATCAACAATCCTGAAAAACCCGTGTAATAATCCGGCAGTTACTCCCAATTATCAAAACTTGTTTGCGATTGACTACTGGTTTTGGATAGAATACCATTTAAGTTAATAGAAAAGGTATTTCCTTTTCGTTTTAAGTGCATGTCATTGTTGTTAACTGGTGATTAATAATTGTAAACAAACACGGTTGTCCGCCATCTCCGGGATTTCCCGTATATACTTGCCATTATAAACCGGGTCGCCGGGAATATTCTTAATAAATCTTCGGTTTTCAGACGCATGTTATTCCCTATATCATGTACATGTGGGCCCAGTCATGTGAGAAAAAGGTAGATATCTGTCTGTATATATTCCGTACTAGATCTAAATTGTAGGATTTGTATGTTGTTTTCAAAGTCTCTCGTTAGCCAATCTCACCGGATATGGCGAAAACGGGGCTGCACCAAGTGAACAGTTGGGAAAACTACACCTAACTGGCAACTAGTCCATTGATTAATTTAGAATTGGAATCGAAGTTTGCTACAAACGAAATTTAAATGCACAAATTAATCTAGCATTTAATTTTTTATTCAGAAATATTTCTTCCGTGACAATCCTAGTTGAAATATAAACTACTCAGAGTAGGTATTCCAAATAGGTACTCGGAGTAAGTACTTTGCATACCTACTCGTGGTAAAAAGTAGTGGGTAAAAAAGAGTCGGTAAAAAATGGAATTGGAATTGATAAATTTGATTTGGAATTGACGAAATGGAATCTGATGTCTATAGACCAAACAATAAAATCATCGCTTTATTGATACTGATAGTGACATTTGTTTTTGTAAACAGGACAGATGGCTTGATTCAGCAGACTATTAGATATAAATTCAGAGATTGTACCGTTCTAACCATTGCTCATCGTCTCAATACGATAATGGACTCCGACAGAGTAATGGTAAGTGTGACTAGACCAGATGATTGTTGTCCATCAAGTCATTTCTTGTTTGTTTGTGTCATATCTGATGTCGTTTTGTATATGTTCGTTTGGCTGACTGGGTTGTTCGTTACGTAATAATGTGTGTGTCTTCCTTTAATACATTTCTAACTCGGCCACAGATAAACCAAAAGCTGAATAGAGAGCTCTTCATCAAAGTCATGACTAACATTTATCGTATGATGCTGTTTTGTGCATCGTTGACTGTAAAGTCTTATCAATTAGTTGTTTTACACTTTCTAGAATCTGAAAGTGGGAAATAACGGCTTGATATTTAGAATTATTGACGAGTCGACAGAACCTTCGTCCAGAAGTGACATCCAGTTTGACACTTATGTCCCCGGAGACCAGATTCTGAACTCACAAAGATTCTAAAATAATAAAGTTTTTATGTTTTAGTTGTTTCTGTATGTGGGTCACTTCTGGAATATGAGCATCATTTTGCGGGTTGTTTTGATGTAGGAATGTATATATGTACGTCGTGATAAATGTAAGTTTTGAGGATAGTTCTTCATGTAGCATTAACTCAGTTTTGGCAAATTGTCTTTGATGGTTTTATATAACTTCATAAATAACAAACTAATTATTAGCGTTCTTCACCATCGTGATTATATTCAGTGCTAATGAAAAACTTTTGAAACTGTCTGACATTATGTCCCATGTTAATGTTGTTAACATGGGACATAATGTAGAAACACAGGACAAATGTAGAGGTGAACACAGTGTGTGAATGGCAGTGTGTGTGTGTGTTTTTTTTTTTGGGGGGGGGTTTTGCTGTAATGTATGTCCCCACAATTTGTTTAATGATTTCTAAGGTTTTTTGAGTGATTCTGACATACTTCAGACATGCTGTAATCTCATTTTAAAACAACATTTGCATACTTTTAATAAATTATGTATTTAAAAAATTATATTATTTGTCGATATTACTCAAAAGAAGTCACTGTTCTTATTTAGAATTGAAAAATCAATATGAGAACATAAAAAAGTGCACTCGATATACTTCGGTCCTTGTAAATCCGCGCCAAATACAACGAAAATATTATGAACTGACCCTGTACCATTAATTGCAGTGTACGTTTGGTTCGGTAGAGACGGGTGTATACTAAAATACGGAAACAAAAATAAGGATCGACGATTGTTGAGTGGTCCTGTGACGTGTCGGCCGTTTTTCTGTAACATCGATTATATGACATGTTCTTGTAACCACTTGCCGGTGATATGGCAAGAGATGCTTTAGGCTTCATCACACTTTAATTATAGGAACATTTAGAAAGAATAATCTTACCCTCGAAACGAAACTGTTCTATTTAGAAAAAGGATTGTTTTATGTTAGTATATCTTACAGGTAGGTTTCTTGATAAACAATAAATAGTATTTGTTGCCTTCAGGTAATGGAGAACGGCGAGATGAAGGAGTTCGATGAACCATTCGTCTTGTTGCAGAATGGTGAGTCTCACTTCTGCGAAATGGTGCGTCAAGTCGGCCAGTCCGAGTTCGGTCATCTGATGGATGTGGCGAGGACTGCTTATTTTAGAAATCGGACGGAATTCAGTGCTCAGGCACCCGTACAGCTGCTCCTCTCACAACCCGGAGAAGGCATGTCTCCGTCTGACGATCAGGTTACCAAAGAGGCAGACTCCAGATCCGATACACTGACAGATGATGGAGATGTAGAATTATTGTCACCAGATTCCAGAGATGTTAACACGAGGTTAGAGTCGACAGACAGTGATCAGGAAGTTACCGAAACAATGCCATTGAATGTTGATGTATGAACTGATTGAGTTATAGTAACAATGTTATGTAGTGTTATAAGTATCAGGTTGGGAATTGCCATATTGTGATTGGAGGCTTGTTATTCTGCGTGTGTGCGTGTGTGTGTGTGTGTGTGTGTGCACATGCACTCTTACTACATATAATGCCAGTACTGGGGCTGGAGTAGAGGTAGCCGTTGTTAGTCTGGAGTACTGATATTAGTATATTAGAAGTGTAGTCGTCTTCGTGCAATATAGCTAATACGATTATAACATTGATTCTGATTGTAGTCTATTTTCAGTATATTTCCGTACTCATAACAGCAGATGGCTTGAGAAACCAAATTGAAATTGGTCAAATGTAAATCGATCTAAACCTGGTATTCCATTAGCAGAGGTGGAAATGTGGCAAATTTTTCGACTAGTTTTCTGACTTGGCCCTTTGATGACAGATTAATAATTTTAGCTAATATTTAGAATTTTTCTTATCTCAGCTTTATGCATTCTAGTATTAAATTAATGAGAAGTTTTTTTAAATATTGAAGCGTTAAACACCAATTTTCTAATTTATCAATTACCCCATAAATATTAGGAAATTAGGGTTGGGTGGTAATTTATTTAAACTAAGCTCAATAAAAGTTTTACATTTGTTTTAACCATAGTAGAAATGTGGGTCATCAAAACTTGTTATAACTTGTGGGTTATCAGACCACGAGACATCGTACTGTAACAACTATGTGAGATTTACTAGATTAAAGAAAGGTACTTTCTAGTTTGAAGAGGTTTTTTTCTTTTCCATATCAGTGATATAATCTGACCTATTGAATCCCTTTTGTTTGTGATGAATTATAGGTTTTTTTTTCTTCCGTTGTTAGTCAGTAATTTGCTGTCATACTGAAGATCATAAGTTCAAAGGGAAATTATTAATGACTAGGGTAGTAGGGACTCTGACAGTGTATACAGCCGTCTCGCGCGTGTGTGTGTGTGTTATAACTACCGGTAGTATAGTTATTTTATCTACTGTTAATAGACACTGTAGGATACGGTCAGTAAAGATGTGTTCACGTTTAATATTATTATTATTATTATTATTATTATTATTATTATTATAATCAGAAGAAGTAAAATCAAAAATAAACAATGTCTCTTGTCAATTATTTTGGGGTTTATGGTGATCTCCATATTTGTGTATATATACGACAAACTATTTCCTGTGTACTGCAAGTGTTTATAACTCTATATATGATTGTGTGTGCGTGCGTGCATGCGTGTGCGTGTGTGCATGAAGGTTTTCCTTGTTGGGACCACACTAAACAAATGCTGGCGTAATGTATTGTTCATCAGGTCAGTCTCTAGCTATTATAGAGTACTATTATTGTTGTTGATGTTGTCATATTTTGATGTGTCATTTTACTATCATATACGCATATACTCGAATGTGACAGGGTTTGCACAGGTCCATGAAAATCTGGAAAGTCCTGGAATTTGAAAATTTGGATTCCTGGCCTGGAAAGTCCTGGAATTTTTGTACAGGTCCTCGAAAGTCCTCGAATTTGGACATATAGATCTATATTTCTAATCATAAGTGTACAGCAATTCAGTCATTACACTTCTTCCGAAATATGGGTGTATTTTTTGTGCGTTCAGAGTTAGTGAATTCATTGAAAGGGTCCTTGAATTTGACATTGGAACGTTCTGGAAAGTCCTGGAATCTGAGATGTCTAAATGTGTATGAACTTTGTGTAACAGTGATATGATAACGATATCTGGCAATCAGTTACCATATACAATGTTTATATTGGTGTTGAGAAAAAAAAATGATTGAATCCATCATTTTGGAAATATTTGTGATAGGAAAATAATAGGTAATCTTGTTCTAAGAGGATACGAGGTAGAAGTTGTCGGTCACGTGCCACTGCTTGCCTACAGATTATGGCAGTGCCGCAACTGACGCCACCTACCATAGGAAAATGATGTGCTAAGCTAAGAACTAGATGGCATTGCAGTGTAGTGGAAGCTTAAATATTATATGTAAGGAAGCGCATTTGAAAGTTAAAGTGTATCATTAGTTTAATACAGCAGCAATATCATCAAATGGCAGGGGGGGAGTTGTTTAGCCGAAGTTGTATGAAGTGTAATATTTTGGTACGATGTTCACATTTATTCCAATTAACATCCTGTCTTGTGTAGTGTATTAATTTGATTAACAACATTAGAACTTTGTATTGTTCTGTTCCTGAACTTGTTCAATGATATTCAATTTGCTTGTAATTTATTAGATGGTACCGATGCTGTGACAGTTGTGTGACAGCTGTGTGACAGTTGTGTGACAGTTGTGTGACAGTTGTTTCAGTCCACGTCATCGTGGCTGCTGCACTGCTAGAGTATCTGTGAATGGGATACCATTTAACCAGTGATCGTTTAGGGTAATCATATGTTTACTCTTTATAACAATACGACACAATCGGGTCTAAGTCTTTGTGCTGACGTCATTTTATACTGCAACTTTAAAAATGGTGCTTCAATGTGTCGTAGGGTCTCTAATATGACAAGGTCATGGTCAGTTGACTTTGTTTAAAAAGTAGCCGATTCATTTATCAAGTGTATTATGGAAGTAAATGAAATATTAATAAATCATAAACGTGAATGGCCGGTTTTGATTGATTTTTCTTGTGAATAATAGAATTTGTCGATGTATTATGGCGATGATAATGATGCTTCGCATAATTATTATCTGTGATCATCAAAAATGACGAGCCTGATTTTTAAAAATAGAACAGATCAGATGATACCATGACTCGGGTCTAATTACAAATTTAGTAATATCATTATTAACAGTTATTGTACTGAATCAGTTATAATTTGACCGGTAACTTACTTAATCAAGGACCATGTTACAGCCGGTAACTTACTTAATCAAGGACCATGTTACAGCTGGTAACTTACTTAATCAAGGACCATGTTACAGCCAGTAACTTACTTAATCAAGGACCATGTTACAGCCAGTAACTTACTTAATCAAGGACCACGTTACAGCTGGTAACTTACTTAATCAAGGACCATGTTACAGGAGACAGTTGACATACAGGTAGATATTTATGATGACACTGAAAGTTTTTTACTTTTTATTTACATCTTCTTTGGTTCTGAAGTGGGTCAACATTCTGTAGTTTATTGATTATGTCAATCTGTTGATGATGTACACACCCTTCTCTCTCTCTCTCTCTGTCTCCCCCTCTCTCTCTCTCTGTGTGTGTGTGTGTGTGTGTCTATTTCTCTCTCTGTCTCTGTGTGTGTGTGTGTGTGTATTTCTCCCTCTCTCTCTCTCTCTCTCTCTCTCTCTCTGTGTGTGTGTGTGTCTATTTCTCTCTCTCTCCTCTCTCTCTCTCTCTCTGTGTGTGTGTCTCAATCTCTCTCTCTCTCTCTCTGTGTGTGTGTGTGTCTCTCTCTCTCTCTCTCTCTCTCTCTCTGTGTGTCTCGCTGTGGATGTTTTGATAATGGAGTATTTAGTACACATCTCCAGTTTAGGGTTCAAATCTGACCCATTTTTGTGTGTGTGTGTGTGTGTGTGTGGCGGGGGGGGACTGTTTTTTAAGGAAATGCCCTCTGCTATGACCTCCACCATCGCCCAGGCTAAACACAGAACGAACACACACACTCATTTTGTGTGTGTGTGTCATGTAGTCGCCATTCTCTCGTCATTATAGCCCTCTACAGTTCGCTGTATTTATTCCCAGTATCATACATATCTATCTACAAACGACAACCAGAGATCATCTGTAACTTCGAGTCTCTGTGACGTCGTTTCCGTCGTTTCAACCATCAATATTGTTGTTATTGTTATAAATGATAACTTCCCATTTTATTCAGTACGTGGCCTATAAACACTACTTGTTGTATTCTAATATTGTTAATGATTGTTCGATTTCATCCGGCTGACACTCCAAAGAAAGGGGTAATCATATGGCACAGTGGTTACATCACTGAGTTGCAGACCTCACGGTTCTTTGTTCGAATCCGGCTGAGTCCTGTGTCTGTCGGATTCGTTTCCCTTTGTAGACTCCACTCGGCCACATGCCGAGGTGCCCCTCGTAGTCCTTTCGTTGACGTAGTGATGGTGGCTTGTGTATCTCGGTGATCCAGAGAGCTATACCAACAGGAAGTTTTACTTCCGTTTAGGGACACCCAAGCTCGACTAGTCAATGGGTAGAGTCTCGACTGATATGGACTAAGGGTGGAGTAACCCTAAACATAAACCTCGAGTACTGAAGTCAGAGGTATTGGTCCACACGGCACACTCTACTAGACAACAGTAATATACATCAACAACTACCATGACTATATTTCTAGACAATAATCACGTGATGGGTGACTCACCAGACAGGTACAGCGACGTGCTCCTTAAACCTTCTGGTGTGTTGGTATACATTCACTCAATAATGTGCGATCAAAGTCCACAATATTAACTTGAACAACAATGTTTATTTCCGACATTCGTTAACTACACTGGCGCTTTCTGGCGAATGCAAACACATGATTAAAGCTGGTTCTCAAACAATAACGATAGAGGACCCCCACAAACCTATATCACCTAAGAGAGAGAGAGAGAATGTCTGGACAAATACATCAACTCTCTAGAAGAAACTGTACGGAACAAGAAGTGATCTACAGAGAATAGTATCGTTCCTAGTTACTGATGACCTCGACGTGTTGTCAACAAACGAAGGAACAGGAAGAAGACTAGTGTCAAGGTTATATAACTCGACTGATTCCTTTCATTACTGAAAGTTTGAACTGATTCAGAGGTTGAACTGATCATGACATCAGTCACTGATAAAAGTCAAAGAAGAACAGTACTATCCAGAACCGATTCCAGAAGATAAAATATACACGTCACTTATACAAATATTTGTTATTGTCCTTCAGCAATAATTTAAGCAAAGAAACTGAACTGCAAAAGTCCCTAAATAATCTTATCAAATATTGATCCAGGTAAGCTTAGTATGAATCTGGTTTTGTTGTTATTCTTCTTTACTAAAGATACCACCCCGCTACAGTGACCACGTTAAAAAAAACACTCTTACGTGGTCGCTGTAGTGAGGTTCGGCTAAAGTCAACTGTATCAAATGCTTCGGAGTGGTCCTGAAGTACCAAAGGTATTACTATATCTTACTTAATTAAAATCATAGCTCTTCACCGTAAACTCAGGCTATTTCATACCTTTGACGACACATACACCTGTACACACACACACACACACACATATATATATATATATGTGTGTGCATGTAAAATATATTACGATGCCTTAAGCTTGTATTTTTTCTCCAAATGGACAACTGTCTTTTATAATAATAATAAATGATATTTATATAGCGCCCTCTTCAGCTAGAAGCTGTTTTAAGGCGCTTTACAATATTATTTACAATATTATTATCCCTGACTCAGACCTGTTTCCACCAAACACGAATCTCCGCTCCCAATGGAGTATACAACGCATGCTGCCATTATAGGCGCAAAGCGTTGCTCAAACACATAATAATAATAATAATAATAATGTATATTTAATAAAGCGCCCTTACTACCAGGAGCCATTCAAAGGCGCTGTACAAATAATATGTAATATAATGATACCCCAAATAATATGTCTAAAAACCCTGTAATGATTTAAAAGATAATAATTATTTATCTATTAAAGCGACCTTAAATAGGTGTGTTTTTAGAAGAGACTTAAAATTTCCAAGAGACGACGCATTTCTAATATTTGCCGGCAACTTATTTCACAAAGTGGGGGCTGTAACACTAAATGCACAATCACCATATGACTTGAGCCGAGACACTAGCACCTGCAATAGTATCTGACTGGATGACCCGAGTTTTCGGGATGACTTTCTAATGGAAACCAGTTCACACAGGTATTCTGGCGCCATATCATTAATAGATTTATAAGTTATTAATAAAATCTTGAAATGGATACGCTGTCTAACAGGTAGCCAATGTAGTTTTTGAAGAATTGGGGTGATATGATCATATTTTCTAGTATTTGTTACAATGCGAGCTGCACTATTCTGAATTCGCTGAAGGCGATTAATGTTATAATCAGATATGCCATATAACAGGGAGTTACAATAGTCTATACGAGATGTAACAAAGGCATGAACTACAGTTACAAGTGATTCTTGTGTCAAGAATGCTTTTAAACAGTGGATGTTCTTAAGATGGTTAGTAGGCAGCTCGGCATACTGATGTGACATGTTCATGTATGTTAATACATTGGTCAAAAATAACCCCTAGATTTTTTACTGACCCATTAGGGGTAATCGAAGATGCACCCATCTGTAATGCTGGTGTCTTTAAGGGATTTAACACAATGTGGTGATGCCAAATATAAAATATTTGTTTTATTATCATTTAGTTTTAGAAGATTTGGAGTCATCCATAGCCATCGCGTCCTAGTTTTAATGTAAATACTCGTATGAAGGTAGTTTTGATGGATCCCGGGAAAACATTGGTTGATAATATTTTGGTTAGACATCTTGGCATCCATTGTCAGTTTTGACGAAGTACGAACATGATTTTTCAATGATATAGCTCAAGCAATAACTGGTCATTTGCTTGGAGCCTCGATGCTGTTCGCATCTGCGACATATTTGACTGAAGAGACAAGTAAATGAGACGATTAGACTGTCGTTTGTTACAGATGAATGGAACGTCCTACAGATACGGCTGACGTCACGGGTGTTCCGTCCGCCAATCAGAGGGCGACTCGCTCCCCGAAAGAGACATCTAGCGACGGGAGCCTTAAAACAAGCAACATCATCCATAGTGGACGGCGTCGATAATCAGCGAGTGTTGATATTGTTGCCACGGGCGACAACAACCACGTATTGACATCGAATCTGGTGTAAAGAATATTGCTCTCCGCGATAGACACACACCGTGACACATCGAGACACACCTAGATCGATAACTTTACTTTGTGTCACCAATACACAACCACCACAGTTAGCTATAAAATTATTCTTGAATCGCCATCATCGTTTCGGGTTCACTTAACCGATCGACCCAACTATTAGCCTGAAATAAACAACTATTAGCCAAAATACGTACAACAGAAACGTACATAGCACGGAAACACATTTTGGGTAGCACATCTATTATAGCACGTCTGGAAGGAACGGGTCGATCGTTGAACTTTGGTTAAAATGCCCCATTATAAGTTGGTGTATTTCGACATCAGAGGTCGCGCCGAGACTATCCGGATGTTGTTCGCTGTAGCTGGAGTTCCTTACGATGATTACCGGATCAAGTCGGAAGATTGGTTGCAGCTGAAGCCAGGTAGGCTGTGTTATTTTTGGTGAGTGAGTGAGTGAGTGAGTGAGTGGGTGAGTGAGTGAGTGGAAAAGTAAGATAATTGATAGAATTGTCTCCTTTTAGATGTCTCTTATGACATACTGGAGTGTGTGTGTGTGTGTGTGAGAGAGTGTGTGTGTGTGTGTGTGTGTGTGTGTGTGTGTGTGTGTGTGTTCCTTTATAGCTGCCAATCCCTGAACTATATCATCTAGTGTACATTTATATTTACAATTTGTGTGTTATTTCTGTATCTTTTGCGTATAATAGAATAAAAGTATATATATATATATATATATATATATATATAGGTAGGTAGTTGTTAATTAACTGCCAAATAATTAAATTAATAACTGTATTTAAACTAACTGGGAAAGATTTGGGTGTTGGTCGGATATATTACACGAACAACGTAGGTTAGTAACCTACAGCTTTCTCTCAATGAGACATACTAGGAATCACCTCATCTACCAATGAGCTAGTATTATGTCGTATTCAAATGTCATTCAGCGACACCTTTCGGTCAAGTACCGATACTAGAAGTGGACGGTAGAAGACTAGCCCAGAGCAATGCCATATGTCGCTTCTTGGCTGATAAGTTCGGTCAGTATTGAATTGTTATAATGTGACAATGTTAAATCGATTTCATCGCTCAATCTTTTATTTAGATTCGCCATTGACGAGGCGAGGTATAATGTCTGGATGTGGTGACATTAAATTTTTTTGTAAAATTTTAAACCGAACCCAAATAACCGCATTTCAAATGCCAAGGTCATTCATTACCCGAAGGATGGGTGTTTCGTTCCATTGTTATGGTTGTCGTTGTAATTCGTAGGTTTCATGGGAAGGAATCCGATTGAGAAAGCAGCAATCGATGGCTGTTGTGAAACGATCACGGAAATACGAGAACACGTGATGGCTGCTCAAACAATGAAACAACCGAAAGAGGCAAAGGTAGAGTGAGTCGTGTATTTTATCAGTGAATTGTCAGTGACTGACTGACTGACTGACTGACTGACTGACTGACTGGCTGGCTGGCTGACTGACTGACTGACTTACTGACTAACTGACACACTAGTTCACTAACTGAATGGGTGACTGATAAGAGCAATTCCACTCACTCACTCACTCACTCACTCACTCACTCACTAACTCAATACAAATCTCCAAGTTTCTTTCGCTGAAGGACAAGGTGACGCAAGGTCTGATGGAGGTCACTCTACCACAGATATATGAGAAACTCGAGAAATGTCTCAAGAAAAACAAAGACGGAGATAAATACTTCTACGGCGACGAGGTGAGCCTGATGAACACCCAGTACACAAAACTCTACTCCATAAACGTCACCAATTGTGTACACACTCCCTCACACATCTCACTCGCCAATATTTCCTTTCATTATTTCCAGATCACTTTGGCTGATATACATTTCTTCGCTTGCTGTGAGACTGTCTTGAGACTTAATCCAAAATCATTCCACGACTTTCCTAAACTGGCAGCACTCTACGACAGAGTAAAAAATAATAACAAGATTGATAAATGGCTCGACGAAAGACAAGACTCGGAGATATAACCTCATCTTGTTTGTGGCTGAGTTGGTGAAGGATTTACGAATTGTTATATTTCGTTTTGTCCCGGACATAGTAATTGCTATTTGCCATAAACACGTATGCTAACAGCGTTGTCTTGGAATATACCCCCCCCCCCCTACCCTATATTTGTGCACCAGCCATATGCATATCTGATATTGTGTATTGTTAGAAGCCACCGTGATCCGGGTCAAATTGACCGGCTTACTCTGAGGTAGACATCCGGCTACTTTCGTTTTCAAGGTCACAAAGACAAATCCGTATAAACACCCGGGATGCCGTTTTGCGTTATTATAGGTTCTTGGGGCCTACCAATATCTGACCATGACCATGCCCCCCCCCCTACTATTTTATTCTTAACAAAATCACTGTATCGTGATATATGTCCGTGTCCTCTTGTTTTCACTCTCGAACTCTGAATCATCTTTAAATGCATTGCTTGTGTTCTATTGGCGAACGGTTATCGCTAACGTTTCTATTCCCCAAACAATGTTTTCTCAGCCAAAATGTTTGCCGGGTGTAAACGAGTTGAGTCACGTGACATCGATATTCCTACGTGTGAATGAGTGTTGCTATGTTTTATTATTATTATTATTATTATTATTATTATTATTATTATTATTCAGCCTCTGGTCAACATCTTTGTTTTTTTAGACAGATTAAATAATGTTTCTTCGACTTAATAATAAAATACTACTTTATAAATGACGGATATTATTAAATTTACGCTCGACTTCGGATAATTAGAATGACAACTCGATGAGAAATTGTGACGGGAAATATCGGATAGAGTTTTGTGAAGAATGAATGTTTTCAGTAATAATAATAATAATAATAATAATAATAATAACGGCCGAAATGGCAGTTTTTTTACGTGGCTGGAAACCTCAAATGAGGTAGACGGAAATGGTCTGTAATTTAGAGCTTCCCCACGAACACTAATTCTAAAAAATATTAAAATATAGAATAAATGACATGTTCGGTGGAGAAAACTTGGCCAGTTGCCTGGCTTGATAACAAAACATCCGCTACTCCCCCGCGACCTCCAGCACAGAATGACCATAGCCATAGGTAAATAGTCTCATCTCTACCTATGTGGTCAGAGTCGGTATAGTTAGCGTCTCATACGTCTGTATTAAATTATATTTATTGTAACTAAATGAAACATGAGAACGACCCAATCATCAATGGATACAATATTTAAATATTAACGATGACTAATGAAGAATGTTTTCAATATTTTTGATAAAACGTGAATACATTTCGAGATAATCTGACGTGGACTGTGCCACCTTTCTTGTACGAGCTGTATTTCTGTTCTTGTATTAGCTGTACATCATAATGTATTTGCACTCATTTTCTAAGTGAACCGCATGGCTAGAAGACGGTATTATATTATGCGCTCTATGATCACCATTTTGATCTCCAAAAATATCGAAATATCAAACGAGAGGTTACTCGACCCCGAAATAGATAAATATATTTCACTTTGTTTCACTGAACTGGCCTTCAGATAAGGCTTACCAATAAGGTTCTTTTATTAAATATGCCTTAATAATAATAATAATAATTAACTATTATTATTGTTGTTGTTGTAACTAATAGGTTGAAAATACTCTCCATTAGATTTACTCATTCGTCTTGTAGACAATTAATGTTGCAGATATTAATCCGATTTCGCTGCGATGTATCCCAATGCAACTTTTAACTTTATATTGGCTAACTAACTATTGTAGTAACTATTTATTTCATATCAGGTGTATGTATATATGTACTACATTTTAAAATTAACATAACACACACACACACCACTCCTGCGTGCGCGCGCGCGTTGTCTGTGATATAAAGAAATGGTGTATGTAGAAAGTCCTAGTAATCGATAATCGGCAGCCAATCAAGTTTAATTTTTTTTGTATTTATTTTTCACATTAAAATTTCATATAAAATCAATCCGGATTTTTTTCAATAAACATTGAACAATGAAAATGACTAATTAAAGAATATCAGGATACGACCTCGTTATGATTAATTTTAGTGGGATTATTGAAATGTGATTACTGAGATATATTGTTATTAAATAAAAAATATAATTGAATAAGTGGCCGTTGACATTTATTTTCACGACCAGGATGAGAGAGAGAGACACAGAGAGAGAGATTATTGTACAAATATACGCACAATATCAGGGGGCGGATCCAGGATTTTTTAGGTGGGTGGGGGTGGGAGTCTAAACAGGGGTGACGCCATTATGCGAGGCGCAAAGTGCAGAGGAGGGGTAAGGCAAAGGAGCGGTTCTCGCCCTTTCTCTGTGGAAGAAAAATGGAAATCAAAATAATGCTTAGATGTCTTCTGAAGCACTATAAAAGTGTATACTGAGTATAAATACTGGAGAAAGTCGATATTCCCGTAAAGAAAGTACCATGGTATGAGACTTGGTGATTGGTTCATTGCATTTATAGATTGTTAGGATTATTGGGGGTTAATTGTTACGAGAAACATGAAAGTGTCACCAGTCATAATGTGACATATTGTGCATTATGTTACAAAAATATTTACTAATCAGGCTGACCATTTATTTAAAGGAATACGAATTGATCTCTTGTAATAAAGAAGAGGTATGTCAACAGGTATATTCGAATTATTACACTGAACCCTCGGCATTTCCTCTTCTGTACCTATATATGAAGCCAGCTGCTTTGCTTCGTCGTACCATCTCTGGAATTCTACACCAATGTCATCCCTCAAACATTGATTCTCTGATTTGATATTGTCAATTATAGGATATGACTCAAAGATGTCCATCTCTTTTTTTTGTAGTTTAGCTGATAAACCTTTCAAATAATTCAAACTATTCTTTAATATTGTGAAGCCAACAATAACCCCCAAACTCTGCAGACTAGTTTTCATACCATGAGCCGTGGTCTTGGTGTCACTATCCCAATTCCAACGACTTTAATTAACCTCTGGAGAAACATGTGGATTGACCATAACATCAAGGCAAGTGACCATGTGTTCATAAAGCGTGTCTTGCACCAACTTTTAGGTTTCTCGTGGCGAGTATTAGGGCAAAATTATTTCAGAGCAAGCTCCAGGAATTTTGCCTCTTGAGAGAATTGTAAAAACAATGTACTTGCTAAGTTATTATTTAACATATCGATGTAATAGTGATTGTCATTAATGTTATTGTTACGCTTTTATCGACTCTAAATAAATTGTTCTTACATTTTAACAGACGAGTCACAATTATGCTTCATTTTATGCTAAGTAAAATGTCAGACACACAATACTCAATGTGTGGTTATTTAAGAATGACAAATTCGCAGTACTACAACTAGTTATTATGTCGCCAAATAATATATTACATTTAAAGATGGATCCCTACTAGAGATGGGGGTGGGATCTGACCCTCTGAGAGGTGGGGTCCTGACCCCTGTAGATCCGCCACTGCACCGTAATATTATCTTTAAAGATTCAAATTATATTTAAATTAAAACCAATATTACATATAGGCGGTATGTAATGCGGCATGCGAATGCGTATGCGACATTGGTCCATCTATGGATTTCTGCCCCACTCCATCCCCAACCTTATGATCTAATTTATAGTAAATTCAAAAATTGAATTTAATGAACTATCGGTCTTGGTCAAATATGATTTAATATATCTAAGAATCTGATAACGATAAATATCGATTTTAGACACCAAAACTACAACAAAAGAATAGCAATGCTAGTAGTACGTACAGGTACTCTCACCAAAACATGTAACTAATAAAAATAATTTACTATGATACGATAGAATATAAAGTTTGACATATAATATTCTGGTAACAGACTCAAAGCTTAAAATGATGGCACAAATTGTACAACAGACTTTTAATACGGAATGTTGCATTAACGAATAATTGTTGTGTACTTTACATCAAGTTTGGTATTAATAAGTATTTATTTTTTATTGATCAAGTCTAAACACGATACAAGTTATATTTGGGAAAATATAACAATATTCTTAATGCCATATAAACCCTGACTTTTGAAGCGGAAATAGGTGAAATAGCCAACCATTGACCTGAAAGAAAACTAGATCGAGCACTCAGTGGTGTTTGATTGGGCCGCCATGACCAAACAGTACTGACTTCCTGTAGGGGCAAAAAGTAACGTTGAACCTATGAATACGGACATGTGATGATTGTGATGTGTGCATTATACTTTTCTGTGGATCAA
Organism: Paralvinella palmiformis; assembly: GCA_025642065.1. Classification (NCBI taxonomy): domain Eukaryota; kingdom Metazoa; phylum Annelida; class Polychaeta; order Terebellida; family Alvinellidae; genus Paralvinella; species Paralvinella palmiformis. Next base: position 488,534 of record JAODUP010000365.1, read on the forward strand.
ACGCCAGAGACAATCCGGGGGTTGTCGAATAGGCTAAATATAATAATAGTTAAGGTTAATTTTCTGCCAAAAAGGCTTTAACAGCTATTTTAAATGTGTTCCTTATACTTACCGATGAAAAGATATTCCTTTTGTATTACTTCCATGCCCACAGGTTATGCAACCAACGACGCAACAAGAATTCACCATGTTGATAAACCTGATTTTAGTAGTCCGCGTTCCCTTTTGCCCCGACCGGAAGTTGGGACCTGTTTGTCATCAAATTGGCGGCCGTGTTCGTTCGTGTTTTCTTTCAGGTCAGTAATCGAAATAGCCAACTGATTATGACGCATTTACCCATTGTGACGTCACTTGGCCGTGGAACGGTTTCGAGAGAGAACGATCGTTCTTTTGGTTTGTATTTGGAAAATGTATTAAATACTGAGAGAGGGCAGAATATATAAATACATTTTTGGTCAGATAAATACGTTTTATGTTTAATGTCAACTTATTGTCTTAAACAAACTGACTAATTAATTTTGCCAGATTCCTTTCCTACGATACAATAATATAAATTAATAATCATTTGTAAAAGGTGTCTTGAATACTTCCCATGGAGCAAAACAGAAGAATACGCGATAATTATTGTATTTATTGGTTTGACTAAGAAATTACTTATTTTGATGGTAATAGCGTAAATATTTAATAATCGGAAATATAATATCTCCGGATGATTCATCTGAATATTGAATCCAGAGAAGCGACTTTTCATATCTAAGCAGAATGTCTCATCATCATTTCTAGTTATTTCTATGTGTATTCATCTATCAAGATGTGACTGGTGAGAAGATAAAGATATTACCATTGAAGTAAAATATTGATCTTATAAAACTACAACAATCATCTGATAGTCAACTCGACAGTTGGTAAATAATTTCAAAAAGAAAAACAAACTTTTTGAATTTCGGTGATTCTAGGGAGATATAGGTATGTTGGGATCACCGAATAAGGAAATACGTATTTTAATGCGGACAGCTCAGAATTGAGGTTGAGTACACATCTAAACCAGTGCTTGATCATATTTTAATCTTTTGATTCATTCCCCGATGCATCAGGTTTATTGGGGATGAATATAAAATTACGGTGGATTTTGAGGTATAATAATTGATATTTTCAGGATAGGAATTTCTATATTTATTTCACTTGAACCTTAAAGACATCGTTTGGCTCCACTCTGCAGTTATTTGTTTTCTTTCAACTTGATGTCGATCATGAAAAAAGAAGAGTTCAGTTATCCTGGATATGTCAACTCCGTCACAATTGTCTTATCTTTAATGGAGCAAATTAAAACAAAAAGATAAACATATATTTATTATAGATTATGATCAGTTACTATATTTGTTACAAATAAACAAGTGGAGAGGTATTATAAACGGAATATTGTGGTGTTTGTGGAGTTTCTATTTTATGCAATCAGGAAACATGGCGGTCTCAGTGTTTTGTTGGTACTTACATTGAATAATACACACCCTACTGAATTAATTGTCTACCATGTGTGGACATGTGACACATAACAATATTGTGGATCTCGCAAAAAGGAGTTAAACCAGTCTCTTTGTTAGAAAATAACACGAAAATTTGTGTGACGGTTGGTGACATTTAGTCAGACTGGTGACATCCACGAGCTACAACTTGTGAAGAACACAATTCTCATGATCTCATGTTAGAATGTGAAGCTAAATCCAATAAAACGTTTATTAACATCGCTGCCATCCAACAATGAAGCCAATTATTTCTGTGAAATCAGGAAACGAGGGACAAGAGTAAAATGGGAACTCTTTAAATTATCATCATTACATCGAGAAAATGATCAACTTAGTCTGGAACCAAGTCCAAGTGCTAATCAATTTATTAATGAGCAGTAAGTCTCGTTTTTTTGTCAACCATGGTACACGGGGCAAACTAAAACAATAAAGTTAATTAATTTCTTAATACCATCACCAACCTGTCACTCCATCACAATATTTCGTGACGGTGTGGACAACTGACGGTGTTGACAACTGACGGTGTTGACAACTGACGGTGTTGACAACTGACGGTGTTGACAACTGACGGTGTTGACAACTGACGGTGTTGACAAATTCTATGTATTTTCTCGCCTATTGGTTTCAATTAGTCTCCTATTATTTCCCATTCACGTTTCTGACGCAGATATTACCTACGTGTATTTCATATCATCTCTATATAATTGTCTCTTCAGTGGAGTGCATCAGTTACCATTCTAAAGATGTTGCCAGTTTTAGATTGCAGACGGTGACATATCATTAGAACGAAGAAATTAGATGCACGTAAAGTTTAAAATTATAACAAAAGTTTAAATCAGATTGAATAATATCCTAGCTAACTAGCGAATGGAATTTGATTATTTAAGTGAGCTTACTATATTCCATGAGAGGGATCGGAAAATAGTGACGGTGTTGATATAATCTATGGGACAGATTTATAATTGCATCTTTTCCATTAAATTGACGTATTTCACAGGTTAATTTGTTTGTTTTGCATTTGTGCTTAAAGGGATAGTCCACCATCATTTCAAATTTTCAGGACTAATATACTGCTATACTCACAAATATCATAAATAATGTAACTTTTTTAAAGTTAGACAGAGACCGGAAGCTCCTGAATGCTGACGTCACTTGAACGTATCCGGTCGACTTGAAGTCTGTAGAGCTCGTACAAAAGCATGTAAACAAGTGCGAGCAAATACTTTTTCCGGAATTAAACGGCATTATCTTGTTAAAATTATGTCATGAATGACATACAACCATATCAGTTCGAGCCAGAAGGAACCTGACAAGAGAAAGATGATTTAAAATGGCTCAGATATTAACGCTCAAGAGAAACCATAATATACGTCAGTCTAGAGAGCGCTCGTGTGACGTCAGAGCATTTAAGTTTTCTCTCTCTCTCTCTCTCTCTCTCTCTCTCTCTCTCTCTATATATATATATATATATATATATATATATATATATATATATATATATATATATATATAATTTAGTGATATCTACTGAATCACAACTCACCACCCACTTGATCACAAAATAGAAATTACATGTTTGGGACAAGATAAAAAGAGTACCCTTTAAGTATATAATGGCAGATATGTTGGCTTTATATAAAATATTTGATGTTACATGATGTTTAACGTTGAGAAAACTATCTCTCCTTTACATGTCTACTACAAAAATCCTCCTAAATGATCTAACATAAATATTACAAGGACACAATACCCCGAGACAGGAATTCCACCTTCATTTGATACTAACCCATTAACCAGTAGGGTTTTGTCTATTTCTAACCCCCCCCCCAACAACACCCCAACAAAAAACCTGTTTTCAAAGACAACTCTCTGTATCGGTCCTTATAGTAGCCACTCAATATAGATTTCACTCAGCTGATTCGTAATAACAACACCAGCTAACAGCCAGTTGGTAACAACATCATTAGCCAACAGCCAGTTGGTAATAACATTAGCTAACAGCCAGTTGGTAACAACATTATTAGCTAACAGCCAGTTGGTAACAACGTCATTAGCTAACAGCCAGTTGGTAACAACGTTGTTACAGCTCTAGGTTAAAATGGCGGGATTATCACGGTGTTATCCCTCAGCGGACCCCCCCATAAATCCCACAATGCAAAGCGCGGGTGGTTTGTTTTGGTTTTTGACGTCATCATGCTTCAGGCTTATTGTTCACCGCAAACCTCAGGCAAGTGTTTGCATATAATAAAACTGAAGTAATTGAGCTATTGTTTGATTATGAAAACCCAAATGACAATAGAGACAAACTTCTCGCATTTCGGCTTTCAAATGTTAATTAACATTTTGCCTCAATATCACACATCTCAGATGTACAATCGACGAAAAGTGCAGTTCCTGGTCGACGTAAGATATTCAGCGATAAACAGATCTAGCGATAAGAGGTTAAGTAAAGTGCTGAAAAATGCCTTTGAAGTTCACATAATGGATACTATATCATCAGATGAATAATGGATAGTACGGCTTCTTGATCTTGTGGATCTCACAGAAAAATGCATAGTATGTCACCAATGAAGTACGAATACTTCAGGGAAAGAGTTCAGGCCCAGAGTAGCAACTTTAATAAAGGATGCATAAGAATCCACACATCCCAAATGACATATCTGTTCGTAGTACATAATTACAGGGCTCTGGAGAAATCCCAGATCTTCACAGGGATCACGACCTTGTCCAGCAACTGGAAACGAAGATATCGCTATCGCTGACAGAGATGTCCTCATCCGTTCAACAGCCACTCCCAGTCACGATACACAAAATATCTGAAGTACACGAAGAATCAGAACCGCGATGCACTGTTTCAACAGCACAAAATTAACAGAAACAATTACGACGTGTGGTCTTGCTGCTGGATCGAACAACAGAATAACAATAAAGGGAAACTTTAACAATACTCATCATATCCGTGCAGCATCGAGCTGAAACCCCAAACGACAACTCAAAGTTGTATATGTAGAAGAGGTAAATAACTCCATATTGTAAAACTTTAGCTATTCTTCATTACCTCTGGATACACCGGAACAATCATAAGTTACGACAGTTGATGATATGAACACTACACTTCCGCAACACCAGGATCTTCTGTGGCGCCGGTACAGGACTTTTATTTGTAATCATAACCTAATTATGGCAAGTTTTGCATTTAAACAGTCCTCAAATTGTACATATTTTAGTTTTTAGTATGTATCATGCATTTATTTCCAGATTTTCCAAGCATCCAATCAATATATATATACTATTATGTCCAAACTTGATGATAATGTTAGCGATCCCCATCCACTGTATATGTCCATAATGTTAAAGATACCCAGTAAAGTCAGGGAATATACTGGTGTATAATACTGGCAATTAACCTGTATATCCTCGTATTGACTGGTCCAACACGAACAAATGTAATTTGTACAATGGATCAGTAGCTGTGTCTTTATTATAATTACTTGTAGTCGATCCAGACATCATTACCATGTCTGATAATTGACTCCATTTATCATCATTTGACTTATAATTCTATGTTCTATAAATATGTCAACAGTAAGTTGGTTAATAATGATAACTGTGATTGCGTTGTGTATTACGACTCCGTTCGATCAGTAAATGATAAATACCGGACATTATGATCACAGAGGTGTGATAAAGTAATAACATAAACTATGTTGACTAAGTATATTGAGGGTCTCGTTTGACATGGTCGAAGACTTTAAATACACCCTTGATACACGTATTATATTAAGTATCATATTCACGCTTTATGTGAGGCTTGGAGTTGTACCATCGACGTTTGGCTGGAGACTGCTTGTACCTCTCTTGAAGAAATCAACAATGAACCCCCCCCAAGTATTATCGATCTGTTAGCATATCTTCTCCACGATTATTGACCCCTATGTACTGGACACGATAGGTAAATATGATTATAGTAACCTGAAGTTCAGATTCGTTCCAGGTAGAAACACCTAAATGGCCAATGTTCTAATAAACGCTATCATTGTCCATTGCACTTGCCGTGGTTCCACAATGTACACCTATAACCTTGACGGTGATATACCGCATCTTGTATCTTCCGGAAGGTGATGGACGTTGTGTCTGATCATTGTTGGAGAACTGTGGTTTACTGATAAAAACATCTGTCAGTATAGATAAAATGGTAAATAGTTCATCAATAGTACATCAATCACTATACACAAGGGGACCAGGGTTGTCTTCTTCATCGTTATCTAATATATGTTATAGTGATAGGGCAGGTTGTCTTCTTCATCGTCATCTAATATATATCATCGTGATAGGGCGGGTTGTCTTCATCGTTATCTAATATATGTTATCGTGATAGGGCGGGTTGTCTTCTTCATCGTTATCTAATATATGTTATCGTGATAGGGCGGGTTGTCTTCTTCATCGTTATCTAATATATGTTATAGTGATAGGGCAGGTTGTCTTCTTCATCGTTATCTAATATATGTCATCGTGATAGGGAGGGTTGTCTTCTTCATCGTTATCTAATATATATCATCGTGATAGGGCAGGTTGTCTTCTTCATCATTATCTAATATATATCATCGTCATAGGGCAGGTTGTCTTCATCGTTATCTAATATATGTCATCGTGATAGGGCGGGTTGTCTTCTTCATCGTTATCTAATATATGTAATCGTGATAGGGCGGGTTGTCTTCTTCATCGTTATCTAATATATATCATCGTGATAGGGCAGGTTGTCTTCATCGTTATCTAATATATGTCATCGTGATAGGGAGGGTTGTCTTCTTCATCGTTATCTAATATATGTCATCGTGATAGGGCGGGTTGTCTTCATCGTTATCTAATATATGTCATCGTGATAGGGCAGGTTGTCTTCATCGTTATCTAATATATGTCATCGTGATAGGGAGGGTTGTCTTCTTCATCGTTATCTAATATATGTCATCGTGATAGGGCGGGTTGTCTTCATCGTTATCTAATATATGTCATCGTGATAGGGAGGGTTGTCTTCTTCATCGTTATCTAATATATGTCATCGTGATAGGGCGGGTTGTCTTCTTCATCGTTATCTAATATATGTCATCGTGATAGGGCGGGTTGTCTTCATCGTTATCTAATATATGTCATCGTGATAGGGAGGGTTGTCTTCTTCATCGTTATCTAATATATGTCATCGTGATAGGGAGGGTTGTCTTCTTCATCGTTATCTAATATATGTCATCGTGATAGGGCGGGTTGTCTTCTTCATCGTTATCTAATATATGTCATCGTGATAGGGCGGGTTGTCTTCATCGTTATCTAATATATGTTATCGTGATAGGGCGGGTTGTCTTCTTCATCGTTATCTAATATATGTTATCGTGATGGGGCGGGTTGTCTTCTTCATCGTTATCTAATATATGTTATCGTGATAGGGCGGGTTGTCTTCATCGTTATCTAATATATGTTATCGTGATAGGGCGGGTTGTCTTCTTCATCGTTATCTAATATATATCATCGTGATAGGGCAGGTTGTCTTCTTCATCGTTATCTAATATATGTCATCGTGATAGGGCAGGTTGTCTTCATCATTATCTAATATATGTTATGGTGATAGGGCGGGTTGTCTTCATCGTCATCTAATATATGTTATCGTGATAGGGCGGGTTGTCTTCATCGTTATCTAATATATGTTATCGTGATCTTGTAGACATTTTGTCAGAAACTGTTGGTAATATTTGTATTTTTCGTGTCTTTTCATTTACTGTCCTTACTCTTTATAATTCACTCCCTGAACATGTTAAGTCATCAAATAACATTAGTTTATTTCCGTCACCATTTCAAAACTCACCTTTACAGACTCGTTTATCCTTCCTAAGTTTCCTTTCCAACTGATCATTGTTGATGAACTTTGCGTCGTACCCGGATTATGAGTTTGCCCAATCCCGCTACTGAGTTTGATTCTTTTCGAGGATATATAACTTTTGTAGTTATTGTGTTACTATTATTATTATTATTATTATTATTATTATTATTATTATTATTATTATAATTAATAGATTATCCAGATAATCTTCTGGTGGCAAGTTTAACTGCTAGTGGGCTGCAGGGCACTTATTAATATTGTAACTGAATATATTACTTGCCACGGTTTATGTTTTAATCTTTCTAAAACAGACTGGACTTTCTTTGGTAGATCTCACCGTGTGACACACCAACAATGGTTTTTGAACGATGTACGTCTCTCTGAGAGTGATCAAATAAAATACCTCGGCGTAGATTTATCATATACAAAGCCGAATACTCGTGTCTACAATCATATCAAATCATGCAGAATTGTTTGTTATTCTTTGTAGGGTGTAGGCCTGTGTAGGAATGTTACGAGTGTTCATGCTATTGTTTGTTTAGGCTATACGACCCCTTCTCACCTATGAGGTACAATATCTGAATGTCAGTAAATAAACGTCATTGGCTTTAGAAGAAAAAAATACAAGCCAAGTTGCTGAAATCCGCTTTATGTCTGGAAAAATTTGGTAGAAATACTTAATTAATAAATGCGTTAAAAATACATAAAATTTAAACGTCATTAGATATTTGGTGCATGGAATTATTCCAGTCTGTGTTCCCTGTTAAATCTAGAGCAACGCCATTTTATAGACATTTCCCGAATTTGCATATTTGTGGTGGTAAGTTTAATACTAAATGTAACAATCTCATTGCTAGATTTCTCGTTTTATTTGTATTAGGCGTGATATATCATTCGTTAAGTACGATGAGATACAAAATACTCATCATTACAGCTATATCATTTGAAGATGATATATTGTTCTGTTAATGATAATTTTATTGATTTTCTCCATCAATTATGATCGAAAGATACTTAAGGTGATGCAGATTCTATATTAGATTATTAATTTTTTTACCATGTATTTTTATTGAATGCCAATATATCCCTATGCATACTATGTAAAATACCCCCCTCTCTCTCTCTCTCTCTCTATATATATATATATATATATATATATATATATATATATATATATATATATATATATATATATATATATATTGTACTCTCCTTTAGGAGGCTAATAAATAAATAAATCTTTGTTTGTGAATGTTTACACTGTTATAAATTGTTTGTAGGCAAAAGTGAACTTCGTGTTAGAATGAATGGCCACAGATATGCGATTAATTAAAAAGTGATGTCTTCTGCGTTATTCACGCATCTTCTAGAACATACACAGATAAATAAAGACTTGCCCAAACCATCTCTAGAAGATTATGATTTAATTCCGATTGAGCAGTTACCTATTACAGGTTCATACACTCAAGACAAGATAAATAGATTAATTCGGGAAACATTTTCGATAGATACCCTAGGTACATTAGAACCGGGAGGTCTTAATAAGAAAAGATATGAAGATGTTATAAAACCTATACAAAATGAGGACGTTGTCCCATTAAACAATGTCTCCTAGAGCTCCATATTGGTTTTCTATAAACAAATCTTCGGTAAAACAACTTAAGTAATTACTTGGGCTGATAATCTTGTAATTGGACTTTTGTAAAACAAAGAAATATTTCCTGAAGTAGATCTCAATCAAAGCTGCAACAAACATTCATTATTGACAGCAGTCAGATCTCAGTACACAGTTAATTACTATTAATAGGGGGGGTGTTTTGGTATCTTTACAGCTATGAAGAAAAAAAAAACAATTGGAAAATTGGCTTACTTTCAATTGCTCTAATCAAAACAGTTATTTTAATTATATTAACAATTCTTAGTTCTAGTCATAGACTAACAGTTCTTAGAGTCTTCTTTGAACTAAAACAGTAACTAGTGACTTCTAGTATAAATATTGCTGACAAAGTAAATATTATATATATATATATATATATATATATATATATATATATATATATATATATATATATATATATATATATACTTTATTTTCTATTTAGTTAGTGGTGATTTGGTCACAATTATGGAAGATTTATAAACATCACAAAAACCTGAGCCAAAGCCTTTATAATACGCAATATAAAATACACATACACTGTGTGTGTCTTTTAGGATACATATATGGAGGTACTGGCTCAGAACGTCAACGTCACTAGCCTGTGGGACCCAACATGTCCAAATATGTCAAGCCCACAGGCAAGTGGTTACACCCAGGCACAAAAACCTGAAGCACGCACAGAAAATACCAAGTTATTCTATAATAGTGAAAAATTAGGCCTTTTACGTGCTCTGAGCGCATCAACCAACAAAGCAGTTTGTTGAACACGTGATAAGATTTTGTTGGGCACACTGTCTACATATGGAAACAGCCAGGTGTGACTGAACTACTTTTATGCTGCCATCATAAGTTCACTGCGTCCACAGACGTGCAGATATGCTGCCACATTCAGTTCACTGACCAAATTCTTTGTTCAACTTCAGCAAAAGCTGATTATCAATGCCATTAAAAATTTAATTACGATTAATCTTAGAAAACAGTTGGCTTCAGCTGAAACATTGCCTTACACAGTAAGTCTTCAAAAATAGATTGGCAAAATTATGCCGAGTGTTGAATACCAAATGTTAGTATTCTTATAAAACTCATTCTCATACCACACAATATTAAAACAGGTTTAAGATACACAAGATGGTGACTACTTATAATGATAATTTGCGGCAAGTATATTATTTGTCGTTTAAATCATAGACCATGTTATGACTAAATAAGTAACAAAAAATATCGCGAAGTAAATGAAAGTAACGAAGTAAAAAGTAGCCTTACTGCAATTAAAACTATGTCATTACAAATAAAAGTAGTTAGTTGAAACCTTACTTCGTTACTTCCAGTTACTCTGGAAACAGCGAAGTGATCAATCCTGAGCAAATACTATGATTTACTCAAACCTAACAGCTAACCCTCATAAATTTCCGTTCATCATTTCATGAACAATCCTCTACGTCTAATTTAGCATCCCTTAGTATATACAGTTAGGTTATGCTATTTCTAAATTAAAGTATATTTGTATTATCTCTAGGTTCAGGTTTTACAAAAAGGTCAATATACTTCCTAACACTAATGCTATTAGTTTCTCGTTGCCAAGGTAATGACCTTTATCGATGTTATCTACAATTAATCATTTATCTCAGTAGCACATTATATGTTATCGATAAAATACCGTTTTATCGCCCATGGACTATTGATAATAACACATGTCGCTTATATCGATATATAGACTGTTATATTTCAGTGTGAGTCCAACGCACAGAATATATATATATATATATATATATATATATATATATATATGGTGTGTGCGTGTGTGTATGTATGTATTGCGTGTGTGGTATGATAGATATATAGTGGCACTGGCTCAGAAGATAAATATCTCTAAACATCATTTGAGACCTCTATCTCCATAAATCTAAATAAAATTATACATACATCAATCTAAATATAAAATCTTCTACACTTCCACATATCGATACATGTATACGTAGACCTATACACGTGGCACCCAGCTAATACGATTTGACACCACAACTCGCAGTAAACAACATGTGCTTGTGGTTAATTGGCGACTTACTACACACATAAGATAACTACTTTGACACCACAGTTTACATTCAACAGTATTTGTTCTGTGGTCCAAACGAAACCTGTATATAAAACATTTCGACACCACAGATGCTGACCTTTATTCTGGATTCGAATAACTAAATAAATCCTATGTATCAGATATTAGTTACCGACGCATGAGCGATAATTGGTAAAAATAACCCCGATTTATTACGGTTATTAGCTGATGTTTTGCCATGAATGGTGATATTCTCGCAGCAGCTGGGGGAGTGTGATGGTAGGTAGCTCATTGATCCTGTTCGGTCGTAGTTTTGTTGAATGCTACTTTAATTATTGTTCCGCTATATGGCACTTTTGTACTAAAACTAATACATATACAATAGAAAAACACCAGGATAACCACTGATTTGACAACTTAATATAATAATTTATTAGTAAAATGAAAGATACTTTGCAATGTAAATTTACACCGGTGCCCATTATTAAACGATGCTATGCTGGCATTTTAGAACTTAACGGTGGAACAAAAATCTTTATCTGTAGCATATAAATGTCATGTCACACAACACGTGACTATTCTAATTTGGATGAATATCGTAATGTACTAATGGATTTCATGTCAGTATGTAACAACTATACTGATGTCGATTATGTGATTTTAGCAGGAGATCTTAACACTGATATCAGTAGGTCAAATTCACTACATACTCGTGAACTGAACCAATTTATATCACAACACAAATTATATCCTTGTATATCGTCCAACGGTGCTGATATAAAGCATAAGTATAAGAATTTGCATACGGGGGTATTCTCAACCCTGGACCATTTCTTAATATCTGAAAATTTAGTGCAATTGTTCAAACCTTTCAGATCATTGTCCTGTGATATTACGCCTCTCCGTGAATACAGAGTATATGACCATGGGTGATGGTAGATCATGTGTCCCACGTCCGTCATGGAAAACGGCCAGTTGTCATAACGTTGATTGTAATAAGGCATATTTGGACTCAATTCTTAATTATATACATATACCTTATGATGCAATACATTGTAATGACCTACACTGTACTAGTCATATTAATGATATTAATACATAAAGTGAATGTCTCATTAATGCTTGTATTAAGGCCACTAAGTGTAGTATCCCTCAGACCCGCAAGAGAGGACGCACCGGTTGGAATGAACATGTTAAAGCAAGTAGAGATGACACTATGTTTTGGCACTATATATGGGTACAATGTGGGCGTCCCTCATCAGGTATTAGACGATCTACCCGGGCAAGATATCATAAAGCTATCAATTTACTCAAATCCCAAGAAAAACAACTCCGAGCAGAAAAAAATGGCTAATGCTTTTATGTCTGGAAACCAGCGCGACTTTTGAGATGAAGTCAAACATATTGATAATCAGTGTAATGCCATGCCAAAATGAGTTGATGGCAAACAAAGTGACCAAAAATGTGTTCGCTGAGAAATATAAAGATTTGTATAAGTTATGATAGATGTAAAATGCATGATGTATGCGAATCACTAAATCAGGGTATTAAATCACGATGTGAGACAGGTCTTTGTCATGATTAACATGTTATCAGCCTCAGTAGTGTATCGGATGCTATTATTAAATTGAAATATAACAAATCAGGTGTTCATGTACCATTGTCAGACTCTCTGGTACAAAGCTGTAAATCATTTCATTTACATCTGTCTTTACTGTTTAGTGCCATGCTGCGACATGGTGTCTCTCCTCAGAGTACGAGTCTGAGCACAATCATCCCAATACCCAAGAACCGGAATTTGTTTTAAATGACAGCTCCAATTATAGAGGTATCGCTCTTGGTAGCCTAATAGGCAAGGTTTTGGATAATATTATTCTGTGTGATAATGTGAATATTCTTAAATCAAGTGATTTTCAGTTTGGATTCAAACACTCAACCACGCAGTGCACTTTTGTTCTGAATGAAATAATAGATTATCTCAGACATGATTCGTCCATATAGCTTGTATTACTTGACACATCTCAGGCTTTTGATCGTGTTTAATATGTAAAAATGTTCGATTGTTAATACAAGTGGATATGCTCATTAACTGCCAGGCTTCTGGCTAATTTGTACACCACTCAATCACTCAGAGTTAGCTGGAATCGGCAGATCAGTAACCCATTCACAACAACGAATGGTATGAAACAAGGAGCAATCCTATCGCCTATATTATTTTGTATATACATGGATGTTTTATTGTTAGAATTAGAGAGGTTTTGTTGTCACATTGGTTCTAGATTTTGTGATAGTTTTGGATATGCTGATGATGTTTGTATCCTAACACCAAGTCATAATGTTATCCAATCAATGTTAAATGTTTGTCAAAAATTAACTGCAGAGTATGATGTAAAATTTAATGCCAGTAAAAGCCGTTTATTATTGTTCAAAGGTTCTACAAATATTAAAGATATTGAACTAAACAATATACCTATCAAAGTCTGAGAGTGGTGTTCATCAAGGTCACCATATTGATAAGAATTGTAAGTATGATTCCATAAGCAAAGGAATTAGCGATCTAGTGTACAGAACTAACTCTGTGACTGCCAAATTTGGCTTTTGCAACTCATTGATAACATCACACATGTTTGACATATATTATTGCATAAGCTTTTATGGTTGTCCCTTGTGGATCATGAACACATGTTACATCAATAGATTTTATGTAAACTGGCGGAAGTGTGTAAGAAGAATCTGGGACGTCCCATGGATGACTCACGGCACAATACTTAAACATTTAATGCGAGAACAAGGCCAATCTATTCAAACCCAGTTATTTAGTAGATTCCTGTCATTCTATTATGATGTTGTCCAGAGTGATAATAAGTATGTTAACATGTGTAGTTCACTTTGTACAAGATCAAGTACAAATATAGCGTTAAATCTTAGGTTACTTTTACATGCATTAAATAATAATGGAGATTGTTTTACTAATTCAAGTGTTTTATCAATAAGAAGAAAGTTATACAGCTCATCATTTTGTTCAGGTGAATACACATCAGTAGGTATATGTGTTATAGAGCTATGTTTAATGAGGGATGGCTATTACCTACCTGCCTTCAATCAATGTAGCTTGACAACTCTGTTACAAGAACTTTGCGTGAATTGATTTTTTTATTTACTTTCTGTTTAATCCTTTTACCTACGACTAGATATATGTCATAATGTATATGTATCTATGCACTCATAGTATTATTGTACAATGTTTGGTACGAAATAAATGGTATGTATAATAAGACATCATTGCATGTAACAAGGATTCGCAAATTTCTCGAGATCGCATATAAAATACATTTACGATCTGAAAACAATCTAATAATTCCTGAATATACCAAAGTAGCATTTGGTAAAAACAACTTGCGGTTGATACGAAGAAAGCACACAGTTAATATTGTTTTAAATCTCATATACGAAAAAGGTTAGCAAAGGGTTAATGTGTTTTTTGTATTTTGTGCAAAATAAGTAATAATATGTCATTGTAATATATATCCATTATATAATACATTATAAATACCATCGTCATTGTATTGTTGTCTATTCAATGACGTTAGTCATTATTGTTGTCTATTTTTACCATGTCAACTATAAACAAACTTTTGTTATCTGATCTAATTTGATCTCATCTTATCACCCGATTCGCCATTGATCACACAGAATTGTATTCTTTAGCAATTTGAGTCTTATTTTTCAACTTTTAGTCAACCTCGTCAAGAACTTGCAACTTTGTGTCAATAGATACTGATCTACGTTTGCTAGCCATTGCGACATGTTATTGCTGATAGACAATTGTCTCTATTTAAACAGGTTGGAAAGCCAATCCAAAGTTCAGTGTTTTTCATACGCCACAATACCCGTTGAAGTGACAGGTGTCAATATCTACTCACCATCTACTCGAATCCTAATGTAACAATAAAATTGCATGTTTCTGTGGTCAAAACAATACAATTAAATTTGATGGCCATTTTCATATTAATCATTGCATTTACGATTGCAATGATCTTCGGACTGACTGAAAATTGAAATTTAAAACATCGTATTTCGAAATATCCAGCGGGATTTATATTATTTTAATGCAGCTGGGACCGACAAATTTCTTCGAATTAAGCAAGTTTTCGTTTTATAAATTTCGTTATATCTCAGTTT
This sequence comes from Paralvinella palmiformis, assembly GCA_025642065.1. NCBI lineage: Eukaryota > Metazoa > Annelida > Polychaeta > Terebellida > Alvinellidae > Paralvinella > Paralvinella palmiformis. Next base: position 503,824 of record JAODUP010000365.1, read on the forward strand.
CTTTACTATGGAAGTGAATGGACATATGGCTGGATCAATTAACCAATTCCAGTTAAGCTACTATTTCATTATATCCTAGTTATTTTTACACCAACCTATACTGTATAAAAATAACTATTTGAGGCAAGAATTCATCTATCAAAATAAAGCCTGAAAGAAGAAAGAAAAATATTGCTAATTAGTATAATTGTATAATATGGGCATAAATCATAATAAATTCGGATCAATAATCATAGCACCGATACAACACGACTCAACCCAACAACAAAGACCGGTTTCGACTGATTCAAGCCTTCCAAGATAAAGCGTTCTTTGGTCAACTGAATGAAACGCTGTGATAGATCGAGAAAGAGCTGTAACATCGGCTTAAACTGAACGTATACCATTACATGAAAACTACTGTGAGTCATTCAGAAAATTATTCAATAAATATTGCGGTTACTAAATTGAGACAAACTGGTAATTTCGAACGTGTAATCATTGTTTTGCGAGACGGCTTTAAAAATAACCTATGTACGAGGAGGTAATAGAGTCCGTTCACAACCTTTATGTGAAAACCCGATTAACGAAAATGCTACAAAGAAGAATCAACATCGACCAAATCAGCAACATTGCAGATCATCATATAAACAAGTGGCGCCCTCTTCGATGTCCCATTTGTACCCAAAGAATGAGAAATCGCTTTCGTAAAAATCCAGCAATCCTTGTATCGTCCTCTTATCTATGTTTTCATACACTGTTTTGATTTGCTTCATTTTTTCTATGCCCTTTGCCGAGCGTACATTGTTATCATGAGTGATGCGATAGATGGGTTCAGATGCATTCAATCGTAGCAGATGTTGGTACATAACCTCTACGTCTTTTTCCAGTGTCTCCAGACGGAACACGTGATCGTAGTGGACATGGCATGGCTGACAGTGTTCGTAGTAACTAGCCCAATGAGCATTCCTAAAGCCCGCCTCCCATTTCTGATGTACAAGTTCGAGAAATGGCTCAAATTTGAGATATTCATCTCTGTAATTAAAAGTTCTGCTTCTCGATGAATCCAGGTGCCTTAAGTGGTCGTCTACGATAGTTTCCATACCTTTCAATATGTGTGAACTTCCGGGTTCCCCCATCTTGTGCAACCAAGCAGAACGCAGTCTGTCGAAGGGGTGTCTGACAACCATTAATTTGAAGTAACCTTTCCACACTTTGTCCTTCTCGAATTCAGAAAGATCATTGAAATATCTCAGCCCAGTCAAATTATAATATATCTTCATATTTACTGACCAACCGACGAAGAAGTCCGACCTCGATATTTTGCCGAGATAATGTTTGAACGACTTACTACCACATTTTGGTATCGAGCAAAAGATAATCTGGTGTTTGTCATCAATAATTAAGTTTCTGCTTAATCTGTCCCACTTGATGTCGTCCTTGTCGTATCCTCGTCTCTGGCAGAGATCTAGAACACGGGCAGCTCTCGTAGCCGTCGCACATACAGCTGGATTGTCTAATGGACTAATGATTGTAGACATCTCAGCAGGACTCTCATTTGAACTGTCGATAGGACTCCCGCTGTCGCCCGGACTCTCAGTTAGTCCGTGGGTAGTACTGTCGTCCGCAATGTAGATGGGACTCGGTTCAACGATGTGACTTTCAACTGGATCTTGGCTTGAACTATAAACTATAACACAAGAAAGATTAGACAGAATAGAGAATGGTTATAACTACATGTTAAATTGATTCAAACACGATTTAAAGAAATTAATGTCGAGCCAAAAGAAAATATCAATATAGATAGAAGGAACAAATGAGACAAAAATTAATCCCAGAAATTGGTTTATAGATAGTTCAGTATTCGTCTTCTTTATTTGTCCTAAAACCTATTGAATGGAAATAAGAACAGCAACAACGCAGCATGTTGATGGACAACGGATATTTTAAGTAGAAAATCGTTCTAGTGATATTTCTGGCGGCAATTTCGGCAACCTTTGATGCAATCTATCATCCGATGCTACTGGAGCATTTAGAATTGTCCTTTGGCATCAAGAAAAAGAGGCCTTAATTTGGGATAAAGTTGTAATTCACGGACAGAATCCACATCACAAGATGAATATCTTTATGTTGGTATACTACAGAGGCCTGTTTTAGGACCGAATAATTACTGTATGTATGCCAAATTGGTCGGTTAAATTATTAAACGACATAACATTTAGCCTACCATGTGTACAAAGTGGCCGCAAAACATCAATCAATCAATCAATCTCTCTCTCTCTCTCTCTCTCTATCTATCTATATATATATATATATATATATATCATGTGCCTCTGAGAGCGCACACGTGTAGATGTGTTCCTGCACACAAACGCACACACACGCATGCACGCACACACACACACATTGGACACATAGGTAGAGCGTGAGACTATTTGCCTATGACTATGATCATTCTGTGAGGGAGGTTACAGGTTCGCGCCTCTTTCGTGGCACTATATAGTAGGGGGAATTTTTCATCCAGCCAGGCAACTGGCAAGGTTTTCTCCACCGAACATGCCATTTATTCTAAATTTATTTAGAATTAGTCTCCGTGCGGAAGCTATAAATTACAGACCATTTGCGTCTCCCTCATTTGAGATTGCCTGCCACGTAAAAACTGCCATTTCGGACATTATATATATATATATATATATATATATATATATATTACCGATTTAGCAATACAATACAATATAACACCAACTTGACGTACCTTCGTCTGTTGACATATCAGTCAGACTTCTTACATCTTGATATTCGGAGAAAAATGTCAACAATAAGATGCCGATGACGCTGAGGATAAAAACAAACACCAGATGGCGCCAGCTAACTGACAACATTGTCTATTCGTAGTCGACAGCAATCTGGGAAGACGAGCATCACAATCTGAGAGAAATCATATCCGAGTTCGTCGTACTTCTGATGATGACTCTGGTGATGATGTCGGTGATGATGATGCTGATGATGATGATAAAGCCGGCCCCGATACAAGTCTAAAAGCTTATTATATTCGGTTCTAAAAATCTCTCCAATGTTAATCATTACTCGTTGACTAAACTATTTAATGATTACTGTTGCCGATCAAACTTGGATGTGTAAATGTCTGACTGATGGATGTAACAATCGATACGCGAAGTGACAGCTGTTAAAAAACAACAACACCACCACCCTACCAATAACAACATCAACAACAACAACAACGATAACGACGACCACGACTAGTTTATTGGGTCGTGAATGGAGTAGGTCTGGATTGGGGTTGTATTATGAGGACAAATAGAGGATTAGTTAGTGGGTTCGATGTAAGGAATCGCAATTGAAAGTGGTCAATTAGGTGCTGCTGTAATTCTGGTACGATGATGGTGACGATGATGATAATGATAGTGATGATAGTGATGACGATAACAATGATGATGATGAAGATGATGATGATGATGATGATGATGACGACGACACTGATAAATTGTCTAGTTGAGTTATTCAGCCCCTTGGCGCTTGTCGCATCTGGGACATCTGCCGAGAGGTGGCGCCCCAATGAAAGAAATACCTCAAACACAGGTATGAGAAGATTAGAACCCTTGACCACCTTGTTGGTAGTCAGAGAGGGGGGGAGGGAGAGAGAGGGGGAGAGATAGAGGAAAAGAGAGGGTGGGAGGGAGAGAGGGGGGAGGAGGGAGGAGAGAAAGAAAGAGAGTGGGTGGGTAGAGCGAGAGAGAGAGAGGGGGGGGAGGGGGTAGGAGGAGAGAAAGAATTTTACACATTTTATTAGATTCTCCTCTGATACATCAACGACCTTTATCTGACCTCCATCAAGCGCCAGTGACTATTATTAAACATACATTTATAGATCTGGACAGCTCACCCTCTCTCTATATATCTTTCATGAAGTAAATGGATTAACAATGTCAGCTTGTTTACAATATCAACACAGGCTTGGAAAATGTCAATAATCTGTCAGACAGTGTGTGCGTCTGTGTATACGTGCGTGCGTGCGTGTGCGTGCGTGCACTACAACCAAGAATTGATTAATCAAAATAAATACCAAAACTGAAAAGTCAAATCTTAAAACACAAAATAATAGAATAAAATAAACATAAATCAGATTAAATTTGGATCGATATTAGTAGTAGACATAGAACACAACACAACACAACACAACACAACACAATAGTAACTTATGTGTTTGTTTATACGTGTCCGTGTGTTTATGTTTGTGTGTATGTAAGTATGTGTGTGTGTGTGTTTGTTTCCATCTGTATGTTTGCGCTTGTTTGTGTGTGTATATATATATATATATGTGTGTGTGTGTGTGTGTGTGTGTGTGTGTTGTGTGTTTGTGTGTGTGTGTGTGTGTGTGTGTGTGTGTTGTTAATACTGATGTTATAATATCCGGACACGTCTATGACATTCGTCGTATTCTATTCCGGATACTGATTTGTGGTGTAGACTGTTCTCAGAGAGTTCCGGAGATACTGATTTATAATGAGGGGGTCATCATCATCATCATCATCATCATCATCATCATCATCATCAAAGTTTATGAAGAATTATCATCACATTTATATTTATTTTAATTATTGTCAAAAAAGATGAAACGCCTTGAACTAATATTATGATATATAACATCACTCACCTTGTGGAACATTTGAAGGAGTCATTTTTATGAGGACACTACAGATCCCTACCTAAAGTATTGTCTCATCTTAATGTTTTACCAATATAACCATGAAGCAGCTCGACAGAACAATGACAATAGCTCTATTACACCTTCCATATAGGCAAACAAGACATTGAAATAGTCAAACAGTACATATACTTAGGCGTCATCATAGACAACCACCTCAATTTCAACAAACACGCACTACAAATAAAACAAAAAATCTACTCTCGACTAAACATAATAAAATTATTTATAATGTTAAAGTAGGAATAAACACAAACAATCTTATTAATCTTTATAAATCCCTAATTCAATCCATACTTCTTTATGGGGCCCCAATATACCTACTTGCATCTAAAACAGCAATTAAACACATAGAAATAGCACAAAGAACTGCACTTAAATATGTCTTAGGACTCCCCCCTACTGCCCCCTCTGCCCTTACCAGCAGAGAATCCGGCATCCCCCCTATTGCCCATCTCATTAGAGGAGACACAGCCAAATACATATTAAGAACAGCGACAAAACCGGACCCAGTACAAATCACATCTAAAATACAAGAAAGCTTACACAAAGACCCCAGAGTACACATTAATAAAAGCTGGGCCATGAAAGCAGCTGCTATTCAGAGGGACATGGGAATTCCAGCAATCCACCCTCCGGATGCCAAGGAAAGTGCTCCATGGCGCGACTACCCATTGACCATCATTATCGTGAACACAAAAATCAAAAACCCAAGACCCACAAGGGGCATTCACTGAGGCCTCGGACAGAATCTCTTCTCTGAACAGACACCAGGCAGCAATAAAGATCTACACAGATGCCGGTGTCCGCCAGGATGGAAAATCTACCTGGACCTATTTTGTGGAAGGAATACACCGAAATCCATGTGGAAGACTCCCCGACCACACACCAATCACTCTAGCACGCCATACACTTCACGCCATACATACCACCCTCGAATGGTGGGAGGCACAAGACAGACACGAAGACACAATCATACACTCAGACTCGATGGCAGCCATCAAAATCCTGGCACAAACAAAAACACGAACATATCCAGAAATCACAACGAAAATTATTAACTCCGCCTCTGCATTAAGCCAACTTGACAGTCTAACCACTCTACATTGGGTTCCCAGCCACACAAATATCGAGTGTAATGAACGAGCCGACGCTGTGGCCAACGAAGCCACTAACCAAACCAACATCCTACACACAGAACAGACACCAGGTGCCTACAAACACATGATAACAGAATATCTACACAAACAAATAACACCAAATCAAGACACAGCCAAATTAAGTACCTGGTACAATAAAACCATTGTTCCCGGCATTCACATCATGCACAACAGAATAGCAGACGTACACATACGCCGCCTCCGCTGCTGGGTGCACACAAAAAGGGACTGGTGAGACATTACACATGTCTCAGCAAGAAAAGTCGCCACTCTGGATTCAGTCCCCTGAAGAAACGTCCAGAGTTTGAATTCACGGTTCGAGATTCTCTGTGCCTGTGCCTTATTATACACAGCTAAAACACACACACACACACACACACACACACACACACACACACACACACACACACACACACACACACACACACACACACACACACACACACACACACACACACACATATATATATATATATATATATATATATATATATAGAGAGAGAGAGAGAGAGAGAGCTGGTTCCTTGGTTTCTAGCAAAATGTAGGAAACCGTTATATTTAACAATGTCTCCTGGAGCTCTGAATAGGTTTTCTTTTAACACATCTCCAGTAAAACAACTTAAACCCAATTATAAAAATTCTCAGCCCTAGTAATTACTTCAGTAAAACAAAGCAATATTTCCTGAAGTAGATCTCAACCGAAGCTGCAACAAACATTCATTACTGGCAGCAGTCAGATTTCAGTACACACAGTTAATTACTATTAATATGTGTGTTTTGGTATCTTTACAGCTATGAAAGAAAAATTGGAAAGTTGGTTATTTTCAATTACTCTAATCAAAACAGTTGTTTTGATTATAGTAACAGCGCTTCGTTCTAGACAAAGGCTACAAAGGTTAACAGTTTCCAGATTCTGGTTTGAAATTCAAAACTAGCTAGGGAATTCTGGTATAAATATTGCTGGCAAAGTAAATACTTTAGACACATGAACTTGATAAAGGTTTCTTATAACCGAAACTAGTCGTGCTATTTTGGGCTGAGTGAAAATACTATTATTTCTGTTATTGTCGGAGGTATTATAATTATTATCATAATAGATATTATATGTACTGATATATATGCTTTATTTCCTGTTATAGCTGCGTTATATATGTACTAATATATAAAATTTGTTTTCTATTTAGGTAGTAGTCGTTTGATCATAATTCTGTAAGAATTATAAACATCACGAAAACCTGAGCCCACGCCTTTATTATATGTAACATAAAACACACATATATATATAATAGAGAGAGAGAGAGAGAGAGAGAGTGTGTTTGTGTGTGTGTGTTACATGAAAGAAAGTAAACATATTTTAGCAACAATTATTGAACAAATGAACACTGAATATTTAGAAATAGTTGTATAAACACATTACGGTATGGCTAACACAGGAAAACAACACGAAAAAAAACACATGCAGTTAAGACACACAAATTATATCGATTCTAACATAAAGATATATCTTACCTGACTTGTTGTACCAAGGTTAAAAATCAAAAGGTTAAAAGGGTCTAAACCAAAGGAAAGACGCACACTTACCCGAGAAAGGTAATTGTCGTGACGAGACGACGGATGTATCTTTTGTATGGAAAAGGTAATTTATTCTTCAAGTATATCTTGGATAGAAGATGCTACAGATCCCTACACAGCAACTAATAGAATAATAAACTATCTTTCTCCTAAACTAAGTGTCTTCATTCAGTTCCAGTTTGAGGTTCGAATCACAGCTTTACCAAGTCGATATTTGTGGGATGTTTCATCCAGATCACCTCTCATTTCCTTAAGAGACAAATCTATGTCACAGTGGATAGAGTATTGTGCCTCCAGGCTCTAAGTCGGGATGGAAATAACAATTTTACTGGTCGTATTTGTGGTATGTTTACCTGCTGGAAGATGTTTAACTGTGATCAAGTAACATCATTCAATACCTACTACACGGACTTATTGTCATCGGTGTAAAACATGTACATGCCTTGATTGATTAATTGAACTTTTAAAGGATTGATTGATTGATTGATTGATGTTATAGCTGATGGTATTGCCATTAAATTGTTGGTGTTAGATTCGGCTGATTTTGCCTGAAAAAACATCCAACGATTCATGAAGTACGGCAGCCAACTTAATCAAATCTTTGTTGACGTTGTTTATGAAAAGATGTAGAATTTTAATCGTAAACAATTAATCACATCTTAAGCCGAAAATATAGTAGAACATAATCTTCTTATCTGGAACAGAGAGATTAATTCACAAACTGATGTATAACACCAATTGTTAAAATTGATGGATTATCTAAAAACCGACAAAAATATTATTCCAAATAATTACAAACATATTGACCTTCGGTTAATTGCAGGTATTATATACAGGACTAACTCAGGAAGTAATGGAATATCTAATTTTGGTTCTGAATGGGAAAGTAAGCCGGTTCTTTCCATTCCCTTATAGGAATATATTTGATAATGTCTCTGGGTGTTCAGGCTTTAGAATGGACCCACAAAATCTTCTGTGTTGTAAATATATAAATAGATCATTTATTTAAGTCTCACTTTGTGTATACATTATGTACACAAACCATCCTATTTAAGTCATGAGAGAGATACAAACGATATTAATAAAAAGGCAAGATTCTCGGGATTGGATGGGCTCACTGAAAGAATTAGGAATTGTAATTCGGCATATAGTGCTAAGATGTTGGGTCAAGAGGTTCCTCGTTCCACCAGCTGGGAGAGTTTAAATTTCAATTTAATGAATCAATTATTAAAGTTTAAATGGGAACAGGTTCCTTATTTCAGAAATGAATTATTGGCCGCAAAAGGGATGGAAATAGAAGCCAATCCAGGGAGTTCAAGACTGGTGTTATATATTCTCTTTTATGAGTGCGAGTGACTAACCTGGCAGAATAATTCTGTACTTTCTGTAGCTGTGTCATCAGTGTGCCTGGAAGACTAAACAGGAGAGCGTTGCCGTAATCTAGCCGAGAAGTTATCAGGGCGTGTGCCAGTCTTTTGCCAACATCCAATGTGATGTACCGCCTGATGTGACCAATATTACGAATTTGGTAATAACAGGCTTTGGATATTGCATTTACTTGCCTCTCCATGGTCAGGGATGTATCAAAATATACTCCTAAGTTATTCACTGACGATGCTACAGAAACAGTAGTATTACCTACCTGAAGCCGTAATTCCTGATTCATCCTAACCTGATATTTTGGGTTAAATATAATCAGCTCTGTCTTTTCCTCGTTTACCTTAAGCATGTTTGCACATATCCAAGTACTGATATCAGCCAAACAAGTTGTTTTGGGCATGATCGCCATATAAACCTGGGTATCATCTGGATAAGTGGTAGAGCAAATTATGTCGACTACATATCGCACCAATTGGTTTTGAATACAAACAGTAATTACGTGGTCCAAGTACCGATCCGTGTGGCACCCCATAATGAGGGCATGGCGGGAGAATGGGACAGCAATGGAGCCAGAAAACATTCCAGGATTTACCAGGATATGTTCTAGTTCTTTAATGGTATGAGGATGTGCTTCTTGCCATGGAGTTGATGAATTAATCATGGTGGATGGTATTGTGAAAAGTACTGACTAATTTGACATTCTGGATCAGTGTCTTCTGGATTCCGTTGGTAATATGTTTGGGGACGCAATGATCCCATTTATATTCCAATACGACAGTGCACATAGCGCGTAATATGCAGATCTTGTTAGATGACCATTATGTCCAGGTGATCAGTCACGTGAGCTAAACGTCATCGAGATTGTTTGAAATATGTTGCAGAATAGGCTCATGAGAGATCACCCTTCAACCATTAACACAATGTCTGTTTAGAACACGAGGAGATATCACGCCAGATTATCTGCACAAGCTGTTCAGGTACGTGTGCCGACGAGCTAGGCATATTATCCGATCACGTGGTTATCCTACTAAATATTATATTTTGAGTTCAATATTGAAGTATTCATGAGATGTTCTGAAATTATTTCCGAATAGTTGAATTTCAAATAAAGTATTATTGTTAAACATTACATTATACTACCTAGTTGCCTTATAAAGAATGATTTAATTAAACTTTTAGTAGGGAGCTGTATGTTAAATATACATTATTATTATTATTATTATTATTATATATTATGTAGTTAGTAGTAGTAGTTCTAATAGTAGCTGCAGTGTTAATAGTGGTGGTAGTAGCAGAAGTAATAGTAGTATTAGTATGCCTTAAACAGTAAAGAAAAATCAGCAATCTGAGATAATATTAATTTATTATTTCCATAACGCCATCGCGTACACAGACATACTCACGTACACACACACAAACACACGCGCACATTGTACAAGATGAAGACTGCTACTGATACTCTATAAACAGTAAATTCATATTAACACAGACTCGTTCTCTAGACGAAAGATGAAACTGTTATTATCTTGCGACGCCAGACCAGTCGGACGTGTATTGATACATGGTTCATATAGGTAGGATTTATTCAGTTATTCGAACCCAGAATAAAGCTGAGGTCAGCATCTGAGGTGTCGAAATGTTTATATACAGGTTTCTTTTGGACCACAGAAAATTACTGTTGAATGTAAACTGTGGTGTCAAAATAGTTTATGATATGTATGTAGCAAGTCACCATTGAACCACACGCACGTGTTGTTTGTTGCGAGCTGTGGTATCAAATGGTATGTTCCTCTTTTTGTACGTAGCCTGCATGTAGCGGCTTTCCTGTGGGCGTGACATAACTGGTTTTAATACAACATAACTCTCATAAATGATGGCATATCTGTCAATAAACAATATGTCCACAGTCTAAGTTATTTGGTTGAAATGATTTAGTTTAAATTATTTTTTAAATATTGATTTAAATTATTTAGCCAAAAAATAAAATTATTATGTTGCATTGATTTTTTTGCGACTTATCTGATTTTCTATGATTATTTTGTAAACACATTTATCAATTAATTTCCAGTACTAAGAACGAAATGTTAATTTAAATCTATTGTTACTTATTTTTAAGTGAATAGCAATTATATTTCAACATCACGTGGTCTAATAAGTCATACTAATCAGTGACAATTCTCCCAAATCTGTGTTTGGGATGATCTTGGAAGATCAACACAAAAGAAGGTGGCAAGTGAAGCCATTCTGCTTCAGTGTGGTAAATTTGATGAATTTGGTGGACCATCTGACACGTGACGTCACATCTTTTCTATGCATTTAGGGGATTATTGAATTAATGTAAAACACTTGGTGTTTAGCCAGGATGGGTATTTATAGTGAGCATTCAGCTAGATTCAATATTATTAGTTATTACTGATTACATACCTTAAACAAAACCTGACTCTTTACAGATTATAGTATTGTGTAATTTACAGCTGGTAATTTATCAGTATATATATTGATACAGGATCGTGCGTGGTTGTACCCATATAAGACCAATTTTGTGGGGGAAAGCGGTATGTGGGGCAAAGTGCAAGAAATGTGGCAAATAAATAAAGGGATTTGTCGTCATAATAAAATAATCGATTAAAATAAAATAATCAAACTTTTAGTATTTTAAAACTTTTATCAAACAAAACTAATTTATTTGCTGAAAATGAATACTTAGATATTATCATATTTCTTCCATTTTTAACAAAAACTCCCCCATGCACGCACGCAGACAAACACACACACACACACACACACACACACACACACACACACACACACACACACACACACACACACACACACAATATATATTATAAGGTAATTGTCGTGACGAGACGACGGATGTATCTTTTGTATGGAAAAGGTAATTTATTCTTCAAGTATATCTTGGATAGAAGATGCTACAGATCCCTACACAGCAACTAATAGAATAATAAACTATCTTTCTCCTAAACTAAGTGTCTTCATTCAGTTCCAGTTTGAGGTTCGAATCACAGCTTTACCAAGTCGATATTTGTGGGATGTTTCATCCAGATCACCTCTCATTTCCTTAAGAGACAAATCTATGTCACAGTGGATAGAGTATTGTGCCTCCAGGCTCTAAGTCGGGATGGAAATAACAATTTTACTGGTCGTATTTGTGGTATGTTTACCTGCTGGAAGATGTTTAACTGTGATCAAGTAACATCATTCAATACCTACTACACGGACTTATTGTCATCGGTGTAAAACATGTACATGCCTTGATTGATTAATTGAACTTTTAAAGGATTGATTGATTGATTGATTGATGTTATAGCTGATGGTATTGCCATTAAATTGTTGGTGTTAGATTCGGCTGATTTTGCCTGAAAAAACATCCAACGATTCATGAAGTACGGCAGCCAACTTAATCAAATCTTTGTTGACGTTGTTTATGAAAAGATGTAGAATTTTAATCGTAAACAATTAATCACATCTTAAGCCGAAAATATAGTAGAACATAATCTTCTTATCTGGAACAGAGAGATTAATTCACAAACTGATGTATAACACCAATTGTTAAAATTGATGGATTATCTAAAAACCGACAAAAATATTATTCCAAATAATTACAAACATATTGACCTTCGGTTAATTGCAGGTATTATATACAGGACTAACTCAGGAAGTAATGGAATATCTAATTTTGGTTCTGAATGGGAAAGTAAGCCGGTTCTTTCCATTCCCTTATAGGAATATATTTGATAATGTCTCTGGGTGTTCAGGCTTTAGAATGGACCCACAAAATCTTCTGTGTTGTAAATATATAAATAGATCATTTATTTAAGTCTCACTTTGTGTATACATTATGTACACAAACCATCCTATTTAAGTCATGAGAGAGATACAAACGATATTAATAAAAACAAAATTATCCAGTATTATATTAACATTGTAAGAACCATACACATATAAAATTTGCGTTCTAAGCAGGATTTTGTTCAGGATACTGGCCGTAAAGCCAATAATACCAAAGTTACTTAATAGATAAAGGAACTTATTTTCATCGCCCAGAACATTAAAAACATATTTTAAGGTGGAGGACTGTGTGCATAATTCACATCAAAGGTCATTATACAATGTACATCTTATTAACACATAAAACTCGCCCCATACATCGTGTATAAAATGGAAACAAGTTATATGTTCTGCAAGTACAGAATTACGTTCGTATCAACCGGTTCTATCCTCCCCCACACCTAAACCTAATATATATTGCCCCATGACATAATCATTGTAACATATGGCTTAGTAGAAAATTAATGTATATTCGTAATCTATTTGTATCATTTCCCGAAGGTACTTCATATTGATTAATTTTAGAATAACAATCATGGACATTTGTTCGTGACATCGCTAGATCTGATTCGTTGATGACATAGTCAACATTAAAACGCGTATTTACTTCATTCAGATATTGCAATTGAACGGAGCACATATATTTGTTGAGCTGACAGGACGTGATCGTTATGTGTTTGAGTAACGCTTTGCGACTATTATGGCAGTATGCGTTGTATGCTCCTTGGGAGTTGAGATGTGTGCTGAATGGAAACAGATCTGAGTCAGGGATAATAATATTGTAAAGCGCCTTAGAGCAGCTTCTAGCTGAATAGGGCGCTATATACATGTCACATATTATTATTATTATTATAAAGTCTTTGTTATTGGGGTTAGCATACCTCGTCAACAGGCCATCAACTGATTGATCACAGTTTGGATTTGGGTTGAGTAAAGATTGAAAGTCAGTTTGCCATCAACTCAGCGTAGTAATTGTGTCTGTCACGACACATCCACCATTTTGCACTATCTCCATTGGACTTCGTCGAGTTCTTTCCTGACCTATGCCAATCGAATCTATCTGTGTCCAGAAACTCCGGGGGTCTTGGTACGGCAATGCCAATAGTTCGTTTTGTCGTTTGTACAAATAACGCCATTTTTTCTTTGCTCAGTTATTTTTCCTAGTCTTCAATATTTCTTTCCATCTTGATTGATTACAATTATCACATTTAATAGATCAACTTTCGGCTTCACACGATATATTCCATAATTCTGACAAAATTGTGGATATACTGTATCAACGTCTGATTGGAGTAAATATTCATTACTCAGATTAACGATTTCGTGTCCATGATGATCCCTGGATCAGATAGAAACTGAAAATCGATTAATTCCCGTTTATATTTGGTCACCACACTAAATATTGTGTTCTCTGGTTGTTCCTCGTTAGCATCATGAGTGGCCCTACTGGCATTCTTATTTTTATGAAATTATTAAAAGGAAATGAAATGAAAGGTTTTTTTATGCTGACGTGTCGTAAAACCCCATTCAGTCATTTAATAGATATATAAGGCATACAACGAATGTTTTTATAAAAAGCTCACATTGTGTAAACCGTCTTTTTAACATTTCATCTGACGTGTAGAATTACAGATTTTCAAAAACCTCAATCGGCATTTGTGGTGCAAATAAAACCCTTTAAATTTACGTGCAACCTGAAATTAAGTATAACCGTGAATCTTACAATAAGATGAACAAAAGATAACGATTCTTCCAATATTATCACTCGATCCCGTTATAACATTAACATTAAAGCTTTATCACGTTAACAGCCAACCAAAAGACACCACACTCCTGGAAAATAACTTTGTTAACAATCGTACATAGTCGAGCTGACATTGAGAATAAATCTAAAACATCATATTTTAATCCCAAAAATTGTTGTTGTTGTTGTTGTTGTTCTTCTTCTTATTATTATTTTTATTATTATTGTCGTTGTTGTTGTTGTCGTTATTATTATTATTATTATTATTTCCACCACCAATTCATCTATATTAAAGATCAGTTTATACCGAAGTCTCGAGAATAACGTTCATCAGATTAACCTCAACCTGGTATCCCCCCCCCACCTTCGCCCGTCCTGGGACATAAGTCGTTACAGAAACGTTCAATTTGGCATAGATAGAGATAATTAACCTAATTAAATCGTGCACGCACACACACACACGCGCGCGCGCGTGCACATGACACGACACATAAGAAATATATTAAATTATTAAAAAACAAACTAATTTGTATGCATCCCTTTTAATATTACCTTTTTACAGATGTAGGTTATTAATGTTGTATTATGTTCATGTATGCATCCCCACTTAATGTTACCTTGATACTTACGTACGTTAGTAATGATGTATCATGACCACTCTATTATGCATCCTTACCTTATTGCCGTCAATCTACACATTCGGTAAGTCTAACCACATTTACCTGAACATCCCTGAAATATAGAGATAACAAGACGATGTAGAAATCAATATGATTACAATTTATTGATCTTTTTATTATAAATATAGATATCTATATTTAATCATCTTATCTGTATCCGTATCTTACCTGTTTATCTTCGTTATCGTCTATAATTGATACAATTTTAATATAGAAAATATTCTCCTCGTATTATTCTCTAGATGACTGTAATTATTAATAATATAAGAACTATTATTAATATACTCATCTTATAATAATTGAGCATTACGGAGGATATTGTATGGAGAGAGATTGATAATATTTATGATTTGAGGATAGAATTGACGGATTAGTTCTTGGTTTTTACCATAGGAGGCCTTATATAATGGCTGATGTACCGATTGATCATGGCTGGGGATGGCTTGTTGTATTAGGTATTGCAGTATTAGGTATTGCAGTATTAGTTATTGCAGTATTAGGTATTTGCAGTATTAGTTATTGCAGCATTAGGTATTGAATTATGATGACAACAGCGTGAAACCTGAGAGTACTGACTTTTAAATAGCATATTAACGGAAACATTTTACTGCATAATACTTCCCGAATAATATATATATATATATATATATATATATATATATATATATATAAAAATTTATTAGACAGGTAGAACATTAGTCTCAATAAACATAGCATATCATTATTTATCTACAGATTGTTTAATAAATCTTTTATTTCAGTTTACTTTTTATTTATGTTATTTATCAGGTAGTTTTATTAACATCATGTTTGTTATTTATCAGGTAGTTTTATTAACATCATGTTTATTTTTATCAGGTAGTTTTATAAACATCATGTTTGTTATTGGCGGTGCTCGTTCATTTGGCATCATCTTTGTTCACCTGACGGAGTTCTTTGACGCATCATCAGTATCAGCAGCTTGGTCAATAGCACTTCTGGCCTTTGGCATGTCGTTTTATGGTAAGTTTTAATATTTCGACCGATAGACCTATAAAATTTATACACCTATCCACTTATACACATATACACACCGATAAAGCGGTATGACGTATGATTATACATACCTTAAGGGCTAGTTCTCCAGGTTGGTCCATTTATCAGTATTGTTGTCAGAGCTAAAAATAATTGCCAAAAAGTTGCTGCAAATCAATTTATTTATAAAGTGTTAGTTCAAGTAATTGTGTTGTGATTGCATTGCAAAAAAACGGACAACATTCCTATCTGTTCTCTATAACCTCCGAGTCTACATATTTCAGATCAGTATTTATTGGATTTGTATGTTTATGAGGTATTTGACCCTCCAGCAAATATCACAAGGCATATTATGCTGCGGTTGATATGTTCCTTTTTCTGTGCGTGGAGACTGTATGTTTCCAGGTCCATGCGTTCTAAGAAAAGTTGATATAGAGCTGTATATTCCGTGCACTATTTGCGTCTTTGGAGGCACGCCGTTTAAGTGTTTGGCCTGGTTATCCAGCATTTAAATGACTGTAGCAGACACAGTACGCTCTTAAAGCATGTACTCCTGACTCAGGAATAGAAACACTGCATCGCTTTAGTTGTATATAAAATTCACCTTGGTGGTATGTGTGAATAGGATTATCTTTCCTAGGTCCAGTTATGTCCAGTTTGTAATATGAGATTCAAGATTAGCTCTAATCTGCTTGTCATAAATAACATATAAGAACTACAATAGTTAGAATAGCATAAATTAGGTCAGGTTTGAAAATAATTCAAACCGTACGGAAGCTATGACGCGCTAATACGGTCTGCTTCAGCGCAGTCTTTTAATAGCAATTAAGCTAAACCGTTTTAATAGTAGTCGCTTCATGACGCCTGCGCGTTGTAAAAACTGATCTTTGAAGACAGTGACAATTGGGTTATATAGTTTATATAGTATTGCTTTGAAGAAAGATACAGCAACTGAAAAATAGCTATAAATAGGGCTGCTTAGATAATTAAGCTAAACATTCTCACTACTGCCGTGATCTGACTTGGGTGTTCTACTCCCAAACTCCACGGCTGTAGGTGATTCGCATTTTGATTTTGCTTGGCGGCTTAGGGACTGGTGAGACATTACACATGTCTCAGCAAGAAAAGTCGCCACTCTGGATTCAGTCCCCTGAAGAAACGTCCAGAGTTTGAATTCACGGTTCGAGATTATCTGTGCCTGTGCCTTATTATACACAGCTAAAACACACACAGAAACACACACATACAACAACAGAATGAATATAAAGAAAGTCAGTGGCGGCCATTAAAAGTCAATTAATCATCACTTTGAACTGGATTTTTTAATATGTGGGTGGTTGTTTACACATTTTGACATTATTTCTGATATTTGTGAGTATAGCTATATTAGTCCTCAAAATTCGAAATGAAGGTGGACTATCCCTTTAAGGTCAAAGATAGATTGTGAGATTTCTCTTCCAAATATTTCGTCCTCCTTAATAACAGAGTGTCATCTTCAGGCCTTCTATAATTTATCTATTTAAAGCGCCAAATTTAAAGGATTCACATCTTTAGATATTTGTCAATCGGTTTTTTTATACGTAACATATACATATTAATTATGTTAATAAAAGTGTCCGCGCCGTCGTAATTTAGACATAACCACAATGTCATAAAACAAAGTGGATGGCATTTTAACACATCGATTAACCTAACAACAACAACAACAACTATAGTAATATCAAACTGATAAGATTCCTATATCATCATTACTTGTTAGGACCATTGGCTGGTTTTGTGTCCAAGAGATACTCTTTTAGACTGACAGCTATGATAGGAGGAGCAGCTCAAGGATTCTCTTTTGTTGTCTCAGCATTCGCTCCTAATATATACTTCGTCAGTATGATGATAGGTATTGTTGATGGTAAGTTTGATTGTTATCTCTTAAAGGCAAATAATTTCGAAATTATTTCAAAGGTACGCCTTTTGTTCGTTTCAATATATGTGTACGGAAGGGGGGAGGGCATATATATATATATATATGTGTGTGTGTGTGTGTGTTTGTTTGTTTGTTTGTTTGTGTGTGTGTGTGTTTTAGGGTACATAGTAAGAGGCAACAGGCACAGAGCATCAACATATCTAAACATCCTTCGAAACCTACCTCCATAAATCTAAATACAACTATACATACATTAATCTAAAAATAAAATGTTCCATACCTCACATATTGATAAATGTGTGCGTATACCTAAGCATGTGTCTGGTCTACTCATCAACCTGTGAGAACCAGCTAATTGGCTTTTCGTATGCGACAAATATGTCACGCCCACAGGAAAGCGGCTACATGCAGGCCACGTACAAAAAGCGGAAGCACGTAAAAACATACCATTTGATACCACAGCTCGTAACAAACAACACGTGTGTGTGGTTCAATGGTGACTTGCTACATACATATCATAAACTATTTTGACACCACAGTTTACATTCAACAGTAATTTTCTGTGGTCCAAAAGAAACCTGTATATAAAACATTTCGACACCTCAGATGCTGACCTCAGCTTTATTCTGGGTTCGAATAACTGAATAAATCCTACCTATATGAACCATGTATCAATACACGTCCGGCTGGTCTGGCGTCGAAGTTCTTCTCTAACCTAAGTGAAAATTCAAGCCTTATAACAAAGAGAATGTACACTAACTCAGTATGGACTCACCTTTGTTCGTTTCAATATATGTGTACGGAAGGGGGGAGGGCAAAATATATATATATATATATATATATATATATATATATATATATATATATATATATGTAGAAGATTGCTTGGGCATAACAACGCCGCTTACAATACAATTTTCAATATTTTGTGGAAGTTATAACTTTGTACACACCTGAGCCACATTATTGTCTATCTTACACATTCTGTATGAGTAGTCAGTGATCCAGAACGTAGATGAACCATTAACCTATCCTTGTCTCTACCCATACCACATCTAACCTAATCCCAATTCAAACCATTGCGAGGTAAACAAAGACCACGTGACGAATACGAATTCTGGATATAGGTCATCATTCACTGGTTATCTCTCTCTCTCTCTCTCTCTCTCTCTCTCTCTCTTGTATATATATATATATATATATATATATATATATATATTTAGGGTTTGCTGTTGGTTTCCTCTATACTACGGCCATATCTGCCGTCAGTGAGTACTTTTATAAACGACGCTCACTAGCACTCGGGATAGCGGTAGCTGGGTCCAGCGTAGGACAGCTGGTCCTGCCACAGCTGATGAGGATGCTTCTGGATCATTACGGATATTTCGGTTGCATGCTGATATACGGTGCATTGTCTTGGAATTCTGTGCTAGCTGGCGCCCTTTATCGGCCTACATCCTTCTATAAGCGGCAGAAGAAAGGAAATCTGAGCACTGAGCATAACACCGATGAATTGGGGATCGGAGGAGATCAGATAGATGAGAAAAAGATGACAACAGATCACTCTTGTCAGTCGAGAGCATCGATCGACTCAGTGAATGAACTTTCCAATAATAAGGACAAAGATAACGTTAATCTTGGTTCCTTATCGATATTGGACTTCGGAAAACGAGAAGATACCTTAGACAATCCGGACAGCGTTCATCATCGACGAACTATTTGTTGTGATAGGAAACTCAGAAATAAAATAAAAAACATTCTTGATCTGCGCTTCATGCGGCATCCAAACTTCTGGTTCTACACGGCGGCCATCTTTTTGGCTAATCCGGCCCTACTCAACCTCGTCCTTTTCATCCCGCCGTACGCCGGAGAGATCCACATTGACAAGAAAAGGGCTTCCCTGGTGCTGTCGGCCGGCGGGATATGCGATTTCATCGGCAAGTTGGCATCCGGAGCGTTCGAAGGTCTGCATCTGATACGAGTTCGGCACCTTCTGTCGGCCGTTTTGTTGACAATATTCGTCGTCTCTACGATCTGCATAACCTATCCGTGTTTTATTAGTTTACTAGCCATGGTGATGATATTCGGTGTCTGTGGCGGCATCTTCGTCGCCATGCATCCCGTGTATCTATTGGAGATCTTCCCGACGGAGACATTCACGATGGCGTATGCTTTCGCCGTCGGGATACACTCGATAAGCGCCTTAATCCTACCAATAGTTGGAGGTAAGGATCACTTCTCGTGGTATGTACCAAGATTGTATGATTGAGTGGGTGGTTGTCATTGATGGTAGTGGTGGATGAGGGACTCGGATGAGTGATGGGTTTATTAAGTCTGGACGAGAGTCTCACCCAGCTGAGGAGGTCGAAGGACGATTTCCTCGGTCTAGCGAAGTGAGGTGACCGGATGAAACATCTCGCAGTGGCAATTAACACCGAGGTTCGAACTCCACCCTCGGGACAACGACGACGAAATGCGATAACAACGAGCTGTAAGAAAACCCTCAGTGATGGTTGTATGAAGATGAGTTGTGTGTTTGTATGACGCACTAAATGTTGATAACAATAACGAACTCCCAAATTATTTAATAATTTCTTAACTCAATTCATATTCCAGGTGCCGTAGCTGATGGTACAGGTAGTTATAAGATTCCATATTGGATGTGTCTAAGTCTAGTTCTAGTAGCCGCCATATTGTTCCAATTACAGCCGATTGGAGAGAGGATTCAACGAAAAAAGACAATAAAATATAACAACCATAAGGTGGATCAACCTGTACCGGATATAACCTTAAATTTTCTATAATAAAAATAAATAATAAATTGCTCTCAAGAACAAAATGTTAGCCAAACAATCTGACATAATAAATAATTATATTAATTATTAATGTTTTATGTTGTCTTATATGCTTTATTCAGTGTTAACTTGCGTTTATCTTTTATGATTGAAGAGATAACTGAGGCAAATATTAATAAATTTTATCAATGGCTGATGATTGAAGTAATTAACTAATTAATTTGTGTTATAATCGAAACAAATGCAGATAAACAAGTGAATAGTGAGAAATATTAAACCAGAAAGAATAGTATACTAACCCGCCACCTACCGGGTATGTCATTAACTAACGGCCACGGTCCATTTATTCCGAATATATCTGTTGGCGGGACGGATATTTCGAAAACAGCGAATTCTATTACACAGAGTTCCATCTATTCAGCAATATTTGGCAACAACGGAGGGGAGAATTTCTTTTGAACAACAACTAATGACGACATTTCTAATAAAAGATAGTTTTGAATGGCTGAAAAAAAATTGATCAAACCATAGGTAAGTATTATATAGAGAAATGCTGACGTCGGAAAATTAATCCAATTGTTGATTCCTCACACACAGGAACACACACATACAACAACAGAATGAATATAAAGAAAGTCAGTGGCGGCCATTAAAAGTCAATTAATCATCACTTTAACTGGATTATTTAATATGTGGGTGATTGTTTACACATTTTGACATTATTTCTGATATTTGTGAGTATAGCTATATTAGTCCTCAAAATTCGAAATGAAGGTGGACTATCTCTTTAAGGTCAAAGATAGATTGTGAGATTTCTCTTCCAAATATTTCGTCCTCCTTAATAACAGAGTGTCATCTTCAGGCATTCTATAATTTATCTATTTAAAGCGCCAAATTTAAAGGATTCACATCTTTAGATATTTGTCAATCGGTTTTATTATACGTAACATATACATATTAATTATGTTAATAAAAGTGTCCGCGCCGTCATAATTTAGACATAACCACAATGCCATAAAACAAAGTGGATGGCATTTTAACACATCGATTAACCTAACAACAACAACAACAACAACTATAGTAATATCAAACTGATAAGATTCCTATATCATCATTACTTGTTAGGACCATTGGCTGGTTTTGTGTCCAAGAGATACTCTTTTAGACTGACAGCTATGATAGGAGGAGCAGCTCAAGGATTCTCTTTTGTTGTCTCAGCATTCGCTCCTAATATATACTTCGTCAGTATGATGATAGGTATTGTTGATGGTAAGTTTGATTGTTATCTCTTAAAGGCAAATAATTTCGAAATTATTTCAAAGGTACGCCTTTTGTTCGTTTCAATATATGTGTACGGAAGAGGGGATATATATATATATATATATATATATATATATATATATATATATATATATATATGTGTGTGTGTGTGTGTTTGTTTGTGTGTGTGTGCGTGTGTGTGTTTTAGGGTACATAGTAAGAGGCAACAGGCACAGAGCATCAACATATCTAAACATCCTTCGAAACCTACCTCCATAAATCTAAATACAACTATACATACATTAATCTAAAAATAAAATGTTCCATACCTACACATATTGATAGATGTGTGCGTATACCTAAGCATGTGTCTGGTCTACTCATCAGCCTGTGAGAACCAGCTAATTCGCTTTTCGTATGCGACAAATATGTCACGCCCACAGGAAAGCGGCTACATGCAGGCCACGTACAAAAAGCGGAAGCACGTAAAAACATACCATTTGATACCACAGCTCGCAACAAACAACACGTGTGTGTGGTTCAATGGTGACTTGCTACATACATATCATAACTGTTTTGACACCACAGTTTACATTCAACAGTAATTTTCTGTGGTCCAAAAGAAACCTGTATATAAAACATTTCGACACCTCAGATGCTGACCTCAGCTTTATTCTGGGTTCGAATAACTGAATAAATCCTACCTATATGAACCATGTATCAATAATACACGTCCGACTGGTCTGGCGTCGAAGTTCTTCTCTAACCTAAGTGAAAATTCAAGCCTTATAACAAAGAGAATGTACACTAACTCAGTATGGACTCACTTTTGTTCGTTTCAATATATGTGTACGGAAGGGGGGAGGGCATATATATATATATATATATATATATATATATATATATATGTAGAAGATTGCTTGGGCATAACAACGTCGCTTACAATACACTTTTCAATATTTTGTGGAAGTTATAACTTTGTACACACCTGAGCCACATTTTTGTCTATCTTACACATTCTGTATGAGTAGTCAGTGATCCAGAACGTAGATGAACCATTAACCTATCCTTGTCTCTACCCATACCACATCTAACCTAATCCCAATTCAAACCATTGCGAGGTAAACAAAGACCACGTGACGAATACGAATTCTGGATATAGGTCATCATTCACTGGTTATCTCTCTCTCTCTCTCTCTCTCTCTCTCTTAATATATATATATATATATATATATATATATATATATATATATATATATATATATATATATTTAGGGTTTGCTGTTGGTTTCCTCTATACTACGGCCATATCTGCCGTCAGTGAGTACTTTTATAAACGACGCTCACTAGCACTCGGGATAGCGGTAGCTGGGTCCAGCGTAGGACAGCTGGTCCTGCCACAGCTGATGAGGATGCTTCTGGATCATTACGGATATTTCGGTTGCATGCTGATATACGGTGCATTGTCTTGGAATTCTGTGCTAGCTGGCGCCCTTTATCGGCCTACATCCTTCTATAAGCGGCAGAAGAAAGGAAATCTGAGCACTGAGCATAACACCGATGAATTGGGGATCGGAGGAGATCAGATAGATGAGAAAAAGATGACAACAGATCACTCTTGTCAGTCGAGAGCATCGATCGACCCAGTGAATGAACTTTCCAATAATAAGGACAAAGATAACGTTAATCTTGGTTCCTTATCGATATTGGACTTCGGAAAACGAGAAGATACCTTAGACAATCCGGACAGCGTTCATCATCGACGAACTATTTGTTGTGATAGGAAACTCAGAAATAAAATAAAAAACATTCTTGATCTGCGCTTCATGCGGCATCCAAACTTCTGGTTCTACACGGCGGCCATCTTTTTGGCTAATCCGGCCCTGCTCAACCTCGTCCTTTTCATCCCGCCGTACGCCGGAGAGATCCACATTGACAAGAAAAGGGCTTCCCTGGTGCTGTCGGCCGGCGGGATCTGCGATTTCATCGGCAAGTTGGCATCCGACAAGTTGGCATACAAAATATTAGCCAGAAGATGCAAGAAACTAACTGAAATGTCAACATTGATATATTATTATTATTATCATTCACATAAATATTGCATTGTCACATTACAAGACGTCCACGATATTCTATGAAACAGCGAAACAATGACTACCTGTTTGTGTCCTCTAAAAACACCAAAAAGGTGAAGCCGTATCTATTTTTCTCGGTGTTCGTTAAGTTTATTGCCTGTCAATGATGACCACGAGGTGAACAAGCGACAGATAGCCCACAACACGTCTTCCTAATCATATTGGAGCGCATCTTCTGTTATCATTCGTACTGAGGTAGACAAGAGCTGAACCTTCTGGTTGTATTCTACCCTTTTGGGCGTGTTCAACTGATGTACGAACACAACTTCTTTCCACAAGTCTTTGAACACTGGAACAAGATCACCCCCCCCCCCCGCCGCCTCAGTGAGTATGCCTTGTCATGGTACTTTTTGGTGCAAAATTATGCCATCTCATTCTGCAGGTCAGACCCCTTACAATAATATCAATAAATAGTCTGACCGGTGTATGTATTTATTATCATAACGTCACAGTGGATACTGTAATGACGATAATTAAATCTGGTTGTATAATATTTGGGTAATTGAAGAGTGTAAAATTAGTAACTCAATAACTATCTCATTAATTCATTCACTAATGCACTCACTCACTCACACATCCACTCAGTCACTCAGACTATATATTACTAATTTACTCAATTACGCACACGCCAATAAATTAACATATCATTTACACTCACCAAATCTCTCACTTCCTAACTTACTCACTTATTCATTCAGCTATGCAGTCCTATATCACTCAATGACCCACTGACGCACTGACTCACTCACTGACTCAATGACTCAATGACTGATCGACCAACTGAGTCACTAACTCACTAACTCACTCACTCACTCACTCATTCACTCACTCACTCACTCACTCACTCACTCACTCACTCATTCACTCACTCACTAACACACTCATTCACTCACTAACACACTCATTTGTTCACTCACCCAATTAAATATTCAACCATTTAATCACTCACTAATTTACTCACGCACTAGCTTACTCACTCACTCATTAATTAAATCATTCACTCACTAATATAGTTTATCGTTCATTCACTAACTTACTGACTCACTAACTCACTTACTCACTTACTGACTGACTCACTCACTCACTCACTCAGTCAATAAATAAATCAATCAACAAATTATTCAATCATTCAATCAGTGATTCACTAATTCACTCACTTACACACTTACTCACTGATTTCCTCACTCACTAACATATTCATTCATTAACTCACTCACAGATTCATTCACTCATATATTAATTTAATCTATCACTCATGATTTAACTAATTTACTCACTAACTACTCACTTATTCACATAATCAATCACTTAATGAATCACTCATTCATTCATTTATTCATTCACTAACTTATAATATTATTTATTCACTCACTCATTCACTTACTCATTCACTCCGTCACTCACTTACTCACTTACTCACTCACTCACTCAGTCAATCAATAAATCAATCAATGATCAACAAGTCAATCACTCACTCACTCACTCGCTTATTTACTCACTCATTCTATAGCTCATTTACTCAATCTCTCACCCAATTATTAATTCAGTTACTCACTGATTAGCTAACTCACCCAGTTACTCATTCCCTAACTAGATAAATTTATTATTCATTCACCCAGTCTCTCATTCATTCACGCATACATTCACTCAATTAATCGTGAATAAATAAATAAATCAACCATTTCCTCATTTACTCACTCACTCATTAACTTAATAAGAGAATCAACCACTCACTCGTTAACTCACTCACTCACTAGATCGCTAACTCACTCAATCTCTCACCGAAATATTAATTCAGGCACTCACTAACTAGCTCACTCACTCTCACTCACTCACTCACTCACTCATTTACTCATTCACTCACTAAATATATCATCATTCATTCCCCTAGTCACTGATTCACTCACACACTCACTCAAATAATCAATCGATCAAACAATCAATGAGTTAATCATTCCCTCACTGACTCACTCATTCACTAACTTAATCAGAGATTCAACCACTCACCCGTTTATGCACTCACTTATTTACTCACTCACTCGATCGCTCACTTACTTACTCATTCAAGTCATCTGGTCATCGAGCCCTTCACTTTACTGTTTCCATGTTATAGAGTGAAGTCACAATTATGTTGAAGTTTAATAAATCAATGAGGAACCTCAAGCTGAACCTTGAGGATCAGCTGATTATTATTGATTTTTTCTCATCTGACATTTTATGTAATATTTACCTGTTTAATGGTGCCTCTTATTGTGTTGTTGTGTTGTTGTGGTTTGTTTTTGTAGTTTGTTGTTGTTTTGTTGTTGTTTTGTTGTTGTTTGTTGTTGCAGTTTTGTTGTTGTCGTTTGTTTTTTATTGATATTAAAATTATATCTTTGTATAACAACTGACTTTTTAATAACGCTATCATATCTTATTATTATTATTATCATCAATCATCATCATCATCATCATCATCATCATCATCATAAAATAACTTATAGGCCAGGTTCATATTTCAGGTTTATAGCACACACGCTCTAATTACTTCTCGGCCTAGATAATTCCTTTGTCTGATATTTCCGATTAAGTCTTGTCTAAGAACTTTATTCAGTACAACTTCATTCATGTCATTCTTATAATTCCGATTATATTCCCATTAGGTTAAACCAATTTCTGATACCACGCGTCGACCTGAGGGCCAGACTTCCGTGGCCCGGAATTTTGAGGTCACCCCCCCTCCCCCGGGGGGGGGGAGGACCTGCACCGAGAGAGACAATATGGACAGTCGTGACTTCTGACATATAGAAACCCGACAAAGTACAGTTGGCGATGGATGACTAGTTATTGGACGGTGATAGCCGCGGGCTGCAGTTAGTGAAGGATGACGAGTTGACGGGAATAAATACAATAAGATTCATACAATATCTATATTAAGGTTTAACGATTTATTAGACAGTAGCACTCGCCGGTCACATGCGTGGTGGTAGGGTGGCGTGACCGCATCACAATGCGGGGGGGGGGGGGTAGCGTTCGAAAGGGCCATAGTACCGACATATTAGTGTTCCAACTACTCATTGTCCCGACACGCAGTAATTCCGACAATCCGATGTTCCGACAGATTTTTAAATGATGCAGTTTCGGCCTAACTGCCCCGACTTTAGGAGAAAAATTGTCTACTTAACTTTGATGCGTTTCTCACAGATCCTTTTGCCATTAAATAATCGACATCAGGATTATGACCGTATACTAACGAACTGTTTAGAAAAACAGCAACATCGCTGATACTATTTACTGTTAGAAACCGTCCTCAAAAACACATCAATTAGTAAATATTCGGTACTGAATTAATAATCTCCCGAACATAGGCGTTTGTAGCTGATTTTAGTTGACTGATTGTTGTTATTGCCGTTGTTGTTATTGTTGTTGTTCCGATTGTCGTTGTTGTTGTGGTTTTGTCCGCTCTACGGCTTCGTCTTTAAAGTGAAAGAATTAAATTTGATAAACCGTATTTCGCTGAAGACAAAAATAATGGAAGCCAAACATTAGGTCGGTTCAATTACAAATAGTAATTTGTCCCACCGTGCTATATCGGAGACAGTAATATCAACTTGTGGTGAGGGTATGTGTGTGTATGTGTGTGTGTATGTGTGTGTGTGCGCGTGTGTGTGCGTGCGTGTGTATGTCTCCGCCGCCTCTGTGCTAATAGTAACCCCCCATTCCTTGTTTTGATGACAGAAGAATGAAGATCGTATTAGAAGAAACATTTACAATAATATTCCGGAAACGTGAGATCTGCATCAAGAAAAATATTATGTCGCTACAACGATATAAAATGAGTATTAATATAGTGTATTGGAGAATACTAACTCAGCATCTGATAGAGATACCTCAAATCCCTCCCTCATCTCCCACCCCCATCCAAATGTATGTATCAGACCGTACCAGCAAACGTTTATAATAATTGTATGTGAATGAGATATCATATAACGTACTGTCTGAATGATGGGATGACAAAACAGTCAAAGTAAATAGAAAACTTGTACCGACGATCACCTGTCTTGAGAGACCACCTCTCTTGACATATCATATTAAACCTGTATTAAACGACCACCTGTGTTCTACGTTAAGTGACTATCGTCGTTTAATGGCGGTTTATACTGATCGTATAATAACGGTTTCTTTCGCATCATAATTATAAAACAAAAGAATGTTTTATAATTACAATCAGCACAGTTAATCGATCATTGTTGTCCTTGAATTGTGCTCAGATTGTGCTAGATATTGTGCGTCCTCGAGTTAATCATGGTCTCACCATTGACTAATTGTAATTCTGGGAAACATCGAATTATTTGATCAGTGTGCAGTAATTTGGCTAAAATGTGTATAATATTAATATTCATAATCATTCAAGGCAAGTAATACAGTTGAACTTATAATACTAAAACAGTCAACCAATTGTAGTCGACGTAATTTTACCGAACAGTTAGTCATTGATAAACTGATTTCTAAGTGAAAAGCTGAATTTCTTGATTGATGTGAAATGAACAGTGACAGTCGTAAACGTCTGTCAGTGCCATCACCAAATGTAGAACTGAACATCTTGACATGGAAGTGGTTTCAGCGCAAGCGCAGTCAGCAAATTCCTATTTCAAGCCCAGACTTAAAGGAACCAGCCTTGGAATTCCCCACATCCGGGGGATTCCACTCATCCAACGGATGATCTTTACATCATTACCATGATGTCAACTCTTCTCCAATCTGTGATGAACGTACTAATGTCAATCCAGATACCGTGATCAGTTGGATGGAGAAATATCTCCTTCTCGTAGACGGATATGACTCACCTGACATCCCTAACCTCAAAAATAATATCTCGCTTCTATCTCATCCTTCCAGATCGTACCCTAGCTGCGAAATCTGACACATATAAAGGTGACAGATACTTCAAAGATTCCATGACTATGAGTTTGTTAGGCAACTTGGCTGGAGATTTAGAACAGTCCCTTCTCATTGGCACATAAAAGAATCCCGGGTCTTTCAAGAACAATAAGATTGAAACAACCTGCAGCGCGTGGATGACGAGTGAGAATGTCAAAGATTACACGAAGAACTTCCCACCCAAGATAAAACCTCAAAAAGCTATCGTAATTTTATTCATGCACAACGATCCATGTCATCCTACTAAGCTAACACTATCCAAAACGAAGATCCTCTTTTTTTCGCCCAACAAACACCACATCCGTGCTGCAGCCTCTCGATCTGGGAATCATTAAATCCCTCAAAGTTCAGAACAGAAAATGTGTGCACTGCAAGGTACCTTCCTTGATGGAATTCGGTCAGTATGCTGAATATGTCACCGAGGGTGTTAGTGTACTGGATGCCTGGTACTGTCCAGCTACTGTCTAGGATGTTATTAAAGTTCAGATGTGTTAATCTTAATAAATATGCAAAATAATTGTAAATTTCTCTTGTGCTTTATTTATTATTGCGTATTGTGATTATGTAGTAAGCACTGGAACAGATCCTGGCTTGAAAGCCCACTTGAGTTTAAAGACCACCTATGGTTGTCCGAAGGATAGTCTCTTAAGAAAGGTTTTACTATATACCGAATATTTTAATATCTATAAACCGGTTTATTTTTTCTCACACATGTATTTGTGTCATGTGAGTCGGTACAAGTTTTAATTCCATTTTCAGCGTAAACCGCCTCAGAGAATTTCAATCGATTAGGCGCTAGATTATTAATTATTATTATTATTATTATTATTATTATTATTATCACCATACTTTCTCCTAATAACATTACTCTTTACATTAAAACGTTATTGTCATAATATAACAAAGGATCTTTTCATCTCTGTCATCGTGACTATTGTCTTTTTAGATTCTATAACGTATTATTCAAATAAAAACTTATATGTTAGTGGCTTAGAATTGGCCCGTTGTATTTCATCTCACTGACTGACTGCCTGACTGACTGTCTGACTGACTGATTGACTGACTGACTGACTGTCTGACTGACTGATTGACTGACTGACTGACTGTCTGACTGACTGATTGACTGACTGACTGACTGACTGAATGATTGACTGACTGACTCAATCACTCACTCACTCGCTCGTACACTCACTCACTCACTCACTATTTACTGACTGATTGATTTCATCTTGGCTAGGACTGACTGACAGACAGACTGACTAACTGACTGACTGCCTGACTGACTGACTGACTCACTCACTCACTCACTCACTCACTGATATTTTTAGATATGCCAATATGGTGATCATTTGTCGTAATGGGTTATTTCGTTTAATCACTTCTCTGGCTATCACACTCACATGATATATACAGCTCAAGGCTATACAGATAAATGGGATGATCTGTTGAAATATTCAGTAGACACATTGGAAACTGAGATCTGACACCCCCCCCCCACCTGGCAAGTCTTCTGACCGATGCACTGGTGTACATTTGGTGAATTTGTCGGTGTCATCATCTAGAATAAACACAAATGTCTACAATACTATCTGCTGTCAGAAACCCTCCCCCCCCCTCAAAAAAAATCAATTAGTAAATACTCGGTACTGAATTAATAATCAGTTGACTAACGTCGTCTGTATCTGATTCTAGTTGACATGTTGTCGGGGACAGATCGGGAGAGGGGGGGGCGGAGGATTATGACCACTTCTGGACACACGAAACTATTAAATTTTAAAGCAGACGACGCCATCAACATAAAACGCCAGAGGCGAAATACTGGGTCAGTCAGGTCCCGAGCAGTAACCCGACCCAGATATCGAACACAACAATACCGACGGCATAGGGAGACATGATGGGAGATCGTCATCAGTTCGGCTTTGATGAGCAGATGGAATTGGCCAATGGCGCTCGTTGCTGAGTCTGATAGATCAGATCAATAGAAAGGAACTGGGTTCAATCGACAGACAGACAGAAAGACAGACAGACAGACAGACAGACAGACAAGTGAACAGAGGGACGGTTTATAAGTCACTCCCGAGACTCACTCTCCGAACCAACGCTACTAGTCTCCATCAGTGATAATGCCTAATTATAAAGTGATTTATTTTGGTGTCAGGGGATACGCCGAGACCATTAGACTGGTATTCGCTGCAGCAGGTGTCGCTTACGATGACAACAGAATCGAGATGAAAGATTGGATGGTGCTGAAGCCGAGTAAGTTAGTCTTATAATGGTCTTCGGAGTGGGAAGTTGACCGTTTTAATGTTAAACTTCCCACAGCCGCGTATTTCTTATGTGGTACAAGTCAGAAATATATTACTCTACGTTGTTGTGATGGGTATTTGTCGTTTTGTTCTGTTGTGTATTTGGTTTTGTTGACAAACAGATAATTATTGTCTATTTTATCACGCAGCGATGCCTTTCGGCCAGCTACCCGTGCTAGAAGTGGATGGCATGAAATTAGCACAGAGTGACAGCATATGTCGGTTTTTGGCTGATAAATTCGGTTGGTATTGACATAGTCTCACCTGGGCTTAAGACCTCTTCACGATGGGTTTCCGTTAAAAATACGGTGCGTTCAAGTTGACATTTCGACAAAACCTTACCCTATAGCAGACTATTCTGCGTCAGGAAGCAATCACTCTGCGAACATTCTGCAACCGATCCGGGGAATATAAAAAAAAATGGGGGAAATGAATTTTCTAATCTGCGTCTTATCTGCTAACAGTCTGCGAATAGTCTGCAAATAGTCTGCTATACGTTTAGAATCGTTTGCGTTCTCTCTGCAAATGGACGCCGACTTTTTATCACAATTTTGTATATAATTTTTCCTATCAGTTTTTCATAAAATTTCTAACAGTCTGCGTCTTGTTGCCGAACATTCTGCGAACACCTGGAAGAACCTGGAACAAAAATCAAATTATTATATTTATTCGCCGATCAAACGTTGACTGTTCGCAGACTTTCCGCAGACTATAGTCTGCAAATGGCAATTTAACGTAGACTAGTCTGCGAGTTGTAGGGGGTTGGTGGGCGATGTATCTCAGATTAATCTGCGTCCTATCTACGTGCTTGATCTTGTCGCAACGGGGAAATGCTGCTTGCGTCAAAACATCGTAGAATGGATTGCACCCCGATCTATTCCTACTTAAATCCTCGTTACGTCCAAGTTGCGATCAGCCAAAAAAGACACCGGAAACCCATCGTGAAGACAAATTAAGCCCGGCGAGACCGGGCTATGGCGCATTAAAGTGATTATCCTAAAACATCCTAGTGATGAAGTAATCGTATTTTGCTTCGGATTTTAAACTAAGTAAAAGCACATTTAAATCTGTTCCCGATAATGTTCTGTTCTCGTATTTTCTGCCGAGTCGGTATTTAAATTATGGGTAATAAATAAAGCATCCAGTTGAAATCATAGTTTGTAATTATTTTCAAGTTAGGACCCGAGAGGAAATCTCTCAGCTATGACGTCATCTTCAGAAATTAAGCGCCGTGTGCAAAAAGAGCCCCAATATTAAGTTATCTTAAACAGCAAGTAAAGTTAAGATCTTTATAATACAAATAATATGAATATTTCAGATAATATACATATTATCTGATTATACAGATTAACTGTATATATATATATATATATATATATATATATATATATATATATATAACTCATAGAAACATTTCATAGATAAATTGTAGGATTTTACATCAACTAAAGCTATGTTTCCCAAACAAATTCACTGATGATGTGTGTCGATGAATATGCAAATCTATTTGGAGTATTCGCACTCTTCCAAACGTAAACACAGAATTCTGTATGTCCCGTTTTAAGTTCATTTGAAATTAATGAAGGTAATTGGAAGAAACTCTATTTCAAATAATGACGTATTGGATTCTTTGATATTATTGCTAATATAATTCAATATTTAACATATTTCATATTTATTATTATTAATCTGTTCTTGCGAAGGTTTGATGGGCAGACATCCGATTGAGAAAGCAGCCATCGACGCATGCGCTGAGACGATTTCAGAGATACGAGTAATTGTGATGCGCGTACAGACAAACATGGACATACCACAAGATGTTAAGGTGTGTTAATAAATTGTAATAGTAGTGATAATAAATCTCGAAGGAAAATAAAGATGTGAACAAAAACAATAACAACATAACTATATACCGGAGATCAGATAATAATGATGATATCGGTGGATCCAAGTTATTGTAACGTCCTCTCAGTTTCGGTTTATTTGTTCTATCTATCTATCTATCTATCTATCTATCTATCTTTATATCTATCTATCTTTATATCTATCTATCGATATATCTATCTATCTCCCGGGATTCTGTGGTGTATCTCTCTCTCTCTCTCTCTCTCTCTGTGTGTGTGGGGGGGGGAGGGTTCTCTCTCTCTTCCTACCACCCACTGTTCTCTCCCAAATATTAACCACGTTTTCCTTATGTTAAGGACAAAGAAATGAAAGTGGTGTTAGAAGAAAAGGTTCCACCGATATTAGAGAAACTTGAGGTCTGCCTCAAGAAGAACAAAAGTGGTGACAAATACTTCTACGGCGACACGGTGAGAACGAGTCTGACATCTTGTCAAATATCACCTCGATTATTAACCTATATCAGGTGAATTATCTAACCTTCACATCCGTAATAACAATATTATTATTATGATCATCATCGTAATTGTGTATATTTACAGATATCTCTGGCTGATATCCATTTCTTCGCTTGCTGTGAGACCGTTGTGCGGCTAAACCCGAAAGCCTTCGACAACTTTCCGAAGTTGGCGGCACTCTACGACAGAGTAAAAAACCACAGCCACATTTACAAATGGCTCCAACAGAGACCAGACACACCAGTATAATCTACATCTTGTTTCGACTAGAAAAAGCCGACATCTCTCGCTGAATACGTGTATTCAAGCATTCCGTTGAGGCCTCTCGGCGTCTTGCTACGTTTAAGTTTTCCCGTTTATTTTACTAGTTATTCAGCCGGTGTGATATCAAATCCTCACCCCATCTAAAATTCACCCCCCCGGTGAAATCTCTATATAGAAATTACACCACGGGATGAATGTTCTATTATAGTATATTAACCCCCCTAATTAAAATCCCCCCCCTCCGGCTACTATTGACCATCACATTCATTACCTATACCATTAAAACAGCCCATTTTTTATTATCTGCCTGATGCAGCATCTCCATTCGAACCATCTGCTTCTTGCATGTACATTAAAAACATCAGTGAGCACTTTATGCCGGTAATAAGCACGTACAGTTTCTTACATCATCTTGAACGCATATAATTAGCCAATAAATCAGCCTCCTCATTCTATTTCATTATCAAATACTGGGACATTATCAAATACTGGGACATTTAGAGCCCAGCGGCTAATTTTTAGCACGGGGGGGGGGGGGGTAAAGGGGGGGGGTGGAAAGTTTGATCTCACACCGGCTCTGCGAAATAGTAAATTGCCCGAGAGCGCAGTTTTTAATCCCCTTGGCTAACATAATTTAGTTCAATCAATTTAACAGGCACTTAGCTAATATTCGTATTGGGGAAAAATTTATTCATTTATTATATTATACTGGAAAAAATAAACCAATCATCATGTTAGGTTTAGATCTGTGTCAATGAAGTGTCATTGAGTGCGTGTGTGTTTTGTTCTCTGTGACCGATGTTTAAATATTTCACGCGCATTCGCTGTAATGTTGATCTTCGTTGTCACGGTTGATGAGGACAGTCTACTGATAATCGACTCATCTTTCCTGGAGTACATCATCAACATTCGCGACCATCCACATTCACTGACGTATATCAATCGATCGATCTGGTAGTTAGTATTATAATATGTATTATAGATATTATGGTCAACGAGTTCACTTATGTACATTCAGCCAGACACAGATAGATGTTTTATAAAAACGACTTATTGGCTGAGCTAGTGATGTTTTATAAAATATGACTGTACGACTTATTGGCTGAGCCAGTGATGTTTTATAAAATATGACTGTACGACTTATTGGCTGAGCCAGTGATGTTTTATAAAATATGACTGTTCGACTTATTGGCTGAGCCAGTGATGTTTTATAAAACATGACTGTACGACTTATTGGCTGAGCCAGTGATGTTTTATAAAATATGACTGTACGACTTATTGGCTGAGCCAGTGATGTTTTATAAAATATGACTGTACGACTTATTGGCTGAGCCAGTGATGTTTTATAAAATATGACTGTACGACTTATTGGCTGAGCCAGTGATGTTTTATAAAATATGACTGTACGACTTATTGGCTGAGCCAGTGATGTTTTATAAAATATGACTGTACGACTTATTGGCTGAGCCAGTGATGTTTTATAAAATATGACTGTACGACTTATTGGCTGAGCCAGTGATGTTTTATAAAATATGACTGTACGACTTATTGGCTGAGCCAGTGATGTTTTATAAAATATGACTGTACGACTTATTGGCTGAGCCAGTGATGTTTTATAAAATATGACTGTACGACTTATTGGCTGAGCTAGTGATGTTTTATAAAATATGACTGTACGACTTATTGGCTGAGCCAGTGATGTTTTATAAAATATGACTGTACGACTTATTGGCTGAGCCAGTGATGTTTTATAAAATATGACTGTACGACTTATTGGCTGAGCTAGTGATGTTTTATAAAATATGACTGTACGACTTATTGGCTGAGCTAGTGATGTTTTATAAAATATGACTGTACGACTTATTGGCTGAGCCAGTGATGTTTTATAAAATATGACTGTTCGACTTATTGGCTGAGCCAGTGATGTTTTATAAAATATGACTGTTCGACTTATTGGCTGAGCCAGTGATGTTTTATAAAATATGACTGTTCGACTTATTGGCTGAGCCAGTGATGTTTTATAAAATATGACTGTACGACTTATTGGCTGAGCCAGTGATGTTTTATAAAATATGACTGTACGACTTATTGGCTGAGCCAGTGATGTTTTATAAAATATGACTGTTCGACTTATTGGCTGAGCCAGTGATGTTTTATAAAATATGACTGTACGACTTATTGGCTGAGCCAGTGATGTTTTATAAAATATGACTGTACGACTTATTGGCTGAGCCAGTGATGTTTTATAAAACATGACTGTACGACATATTGGCTGAGCCAGTGATATTTGATCAAATTGCATAGTAACTAATAACATCTTGTCTGTTTTCCTTGTGTATATCCCATAATTACTGACTGTCTGGGAGACAGACAGACAGACAGACAGACAGACAGACAGACACATAACCAGGCAAGCATAAAGATAGATAACGGGGCACACACGTAAGCGCGCGCGCACGCGCACCCACCCACACACACACACAAACATATATATATATATATATATATATATATCCATTCAAAACACACACACCCTACCCATAGAGATACCCATGCACGCATATAGTAACCAGATTACTAGGAATGTGTTGGATTAAGTCCCGCTCTGATAGACACAATTCCGAGACAGTAATTTATTACTAATTATAACGGATTCTTAAAGAGTTATTTATAACTGACCGTTCTCCAGGATATGATGACTTCAGTCCTTTGATTGTAATCTACATCCGGGTCATTGTGTCCCGATCAGTTTCAGCAATCTTCCTGTGACTCCTTTCATTCAAACGGATACACAATAAATTATTAATTAGGATGTCGCGTGCTGTTGTTCATATAGAACTGGAAGCATTCATATTATAGAATGGATATATATATATATATATATATATATATATATATATGAAAATGTTGCTAAATATTTCCGCTAGTTCATTCATGCAAGATACAGCGACATGTTTTCAGTAATGGTTAATTAAACCGCCCACACGGTATAATTGTTCTCATAACCAATTACAATCGTCTCTGACCGTACCCACCGACACATGATGCTTCCAATGCCTGCGGTTATCTCATAGCTAATCATAATCATTCATGGTTAATTACAAACACAAATGTTTGATCTTTCCAATGAACAGATAATGAATTAATCTGATGGACAAAGTGACACGAGTATTTGTTTATATTATCTGTAATTAATAAACATCAAAATTATCAATGGCTTCAATTCCATTCCGTATCATTGCGCATGGTTATCACATATTGTTTTAAATACGGAAGTAAAAGTTACTTGCTATCGGATTCACTTCTATGGCTGTCGAAATAATAACAAAACAATATGTCAAATCCAGCGAGAAAACACCGTCGCGTTTATATATCTGCCGTCCAGAAGCTTGACATCTATCAATTAATTCCGTTAAATAGAACCTTATGTTGGATTTTTGTTCTGGTCATTTATTGTGATAATTGTTGAAAATAAATAAATACACCATGAGATTATAAGTGTCATTGTGGTTCCAATGAATGTTGCGTATTATTTTTGTTACATTCAACGGCATATCTTTACGATCTAAAAATATGTGACACATATTAGCCCTATGTCCCGGACTCGATATTCCGACATTCTCGTTTATCCGACATATTATCATGTGACCAACCTTGTCGGATTAACGGATTTAGACTATATATATATATATATATATATATATATATATATATGCATGCCAGTCAGATATTTTAAAAAAACGTCTAAAATATATTCACATAACTAAATATAACATTATAATACTTGACGTTACTTTTAACGTACAATGTAAATTCCTTAACACATATAAATATTTAATATGTTGATAAATATTTCATTTCATAGTTCGAGATCTTTGTTTTAAGTCTACAAACATTTTGTTTTTAACTTGGGTATAAAATATTAATATTTACCATACTTTCACAGCTTCACTAATGTTATTTGTTGATATAGTTTTCATCCGTCCCTTCAACAGCTACTAGAATGGAGCTGTATGTTAGCGACATCTAACGTGTTTTATCGTAACTTTTCAAGCACCTTTTGTCTGCTCAGGTTTTGTTGTTCGGGGAAAATCCCCAGGCTGTCGTTTAATCAGCACAGCCTCTATGTTGGAGTGGTTGAGAAACCTCCTCCCCCATCACTCACAGGGGAGCAGTACGGAAAGATGGAACCGAAATACCCTGAGGGTGGTCACTACCAGAGTGTTTTACGTCCTCAGGGGGTTTTAGCGTCCCCCTTTATTTTAAATAATTCAGTGGAGACGGCAGCGCCATTTAAGGTGGTCAGCCACCCACGATGTAGTGAGCCGAGAAATTAATCCCTGGAAAAGTTTCGACCTCTTACGGGGTTCGAACCTGCGACCGTTGGCACCAAGTGCTAATCAGTTGGACCAGAGAGCTTAAATATAGAGAGGCGTTACTCTTGCCGCGCCGTGTTGAATTTTGAACCAGTGGCGCCTCCAGCGACCGGAGGTATTTCTCAGATAAACAAAAGCTCTCTGGTTGTCCACATGTGATCGTGTACATGTGTGCGATGGTTGAAATGAATTGCCAATACTAGTACTATATGTTACATGATCACATACTATTTTATTAATTAACACTTTAATTGTGCACACATGATATCGAAAAACAACTCTGAAACTGTAAATAAAGAGCCCAGTCACTTAATGCATAGCCTACAATTTGCGATCACTTGACAGTTGATCAGAAAATAATTGAACGTGGTTTAGGTTATTTCACAGCTTTGTGTGTGGAAGTTTTATTAATGAAAATAATTAGATATATATGAGGTTAATGCATGCAAACATACTTTCATCATGTCAGTTTATCATAGTCTATAAATTATTATTTATTTGGATATATACATATAATGTTATATACAGCTATTATAACGCAACCATAACACAATTCAGTACAAACTTCCCACCATATGGCATATATTCATCGTGTCCGTTTATCATATATTAACTTTAAAAAATCATAAGTTCATTTAAAGTCTACACCCCAGTAATATAAACCAAGCAATATATACCTGCCCACCTGAGAACAAAGAATATACATGGAATATTAACAATGTTTATGTTTGTTTTAACATGTTAGAGATAGAGAAATTAGTACTTTCATGGAATAAGCGGCATCAAATCTCTTGTGCCACGGGTTCATCTACAGTTACAATCAGTCATTTATTATCAAATGTACAGAATAACCCAAATTGCTTCCAGCTCTAAACAACCATTACTACAAAAATATGACATTTAGTCCAGATCAGTGAACTGTTTAAAGTTAGACAGAATGTACCCAGAGATGTAATAGACACATGCATTGACTACTGTAACAGATAACACCAGTAAATCTGTAATCAAGAGATTGGCCTGTTTACATGATATCTCATCATCATAGAACTTCAAGGACTGAAACAGAATAATACCTTGTAAAATGATGACTTGAACCAAGTGCATACACAATGTGTAAACACATGTTTTCCTTTTTTTCAAGTTGATTATTTGATTTGATATGCATTTAAGTTATGAAGAGAAGTAAACCAAGTAAACCACATGAGCTAAATATTCAAGTACTAATTCAGGTGCTGGTAATCCTTTTTTGTATTAAGATATGAAATGGGCTGACAACATTTCATGGGTTTGATGCCTTGTTTCTTATTTAATTAATTTTATAATACCAATTTTCACCATTCATATTTATAAATATTAATTACCGTCACAGCTGGCCCTGTCTCCCGTATAGGTCTCCTATTTGTTAATACCTTCCTCTTTGATTTCAGTGGATGCATGCGGCGGATTTGGTACATCAAATATAGTTGGAATAGCATTCTAGATAAGTTTATCTCTTGTCTGGTTCATGAATTCCGTTTCAGTGAAGTGTATATCATACACTCTACAATTAGTATTCAAATAATTTAAATCTTTCCTCATCATATATCTGCCGAACAACAATTAATAACCCATCTTTTACTTCTGTCAAGAGAAAAAAATAACAAAATGAATGTTTCTACCACTAGATGAGGTAGTTAATAATTAATTTCATAACATTTAAATTATAAATGAAAGTCCATATATATCAATAAGTACCAATTGTTTACGTTTGAAAATAAATATGGATGCAGGTGATCATGTAAATACTCACCTATTTATAATTACTGTAATTAGGGGAAAATTATCTGATTATAGTAATGTAATTATATTATTAACAATAACAAAGTAAAATATACCTCCCGCCCATAACATCTTCAATGGCTCCAGTACATGTAACTGTAAGCTTATATATATCTTACATACCCATTTTGTGATTAATAGGTTGATATTGTTCAATAAAATTTAATAAGATTTTGTCTGAAACAAATATAGATCTAGATAGATCCTGCTTGGGCCTACTGCTTGGATCATGTCAAGTACTGAAGTAGGGGGCGTGTCTACTTCAAATTGTTATGCTTATTTTTTAAATATCCTTTTTTTAAACCAGATCATATCGTACTGGACGAGCACACACACACACACGCACGCACACACCCACACCTCTATATCTCTCTCTCTCTCTTCTGGAGAACCTCCATATCTACTTTCCATGTTTTAACACCCAACCCGAGAGCTCCATTCATCTGGTTTTCACTTATTGTCAGTTCCCAGGGTTAAAACTCATGCTGGGACTCGTGTTTTTTCAGTTGCTGTTCCTACTCTTTAGAATTCACTCTCTGAACATGTTAAGTCATCAAATAACATAGT
The DNA here is from genome assembly GCA_025642065.1 of Paralvinella palmiformis. Taxonomy (NCBI): domain Eukaryota; kingdom Metazoa; phylum Annelida; class Polychaeta; order Terebellida; family Alvinellidae; genus Paralvinella; species Paralvinella palmiformis. The sequence continues at coordinate 544,650 of JAODUP010000365.1, forward strand.
TTATTTCCGTCACCATTTGAAATCTCACCTTTTCAGACTCGCTTATCCTTCCTAAGTTTCCTTGCCATCTGATCATTGTATCGTACACGAACTACGACTTTGCCCAACCCCTGTACTAAGTCTTCTACCATTATTACGCGGACCAAGTAAACTTTTTTTCGTAACATCGATTGGATCCATAACTCTTTACTAATACACAAATATCCCAATGTTTATAATTTGAGATGAGAACAAAATATTTTTTTTAATATTCGCAATATTAGCAATGTACTGACAGAAAGTTATGACGATGATCATTATACATCAGAAATTATGTCAAATTGTCATAATGCTTGACCCAGATTGGAAATGTCTTACGTCTTTGATCGTAGTACTCATATGCTCGATAAAAAGACTGATACCCGTTAAAATTACAACAATAAGAACTGCTTGGTAATTAGATTAACGAGTAACTGGGTCACGTACGGGGCTTAACGGACCCCTTAGAAACACGTAACCCATGGCGTTCGTAGTGATCTGCCGTATATATAGGATGGGTTTTTAATTAGTTCAGCAGTGAGCTCCGGTGGCCTAGCGGCTAAGTATGTGTGTATGTGTATGTGCCTATATATATATATATATTAGGCTAAGGTAAATGACGGAGGTACGGTTACCCTGATAAACATCCCATATTGTTATCAATGAGATTCCTGTTTCAATCACTTCACTCTATATGTGATGGTATCCTACGATACTAGATCAAATGTCCATTCTTTTAGAATCCACGAAGTCCTTGTATGGAGCATCGAACTTGTAGTAATAATACAATAAATATTCTCTTCTGGATTACCATTATTACTGTCAATAATTGTATTGTTTTACTCCAGTTTTGTTTCACAGACATTTAATTATCGATAGAGATGTACTCGTTGACACTTGGTTTCATTTCCAGATATTTACAAAGTAGCTGAGTACAATAACATATAATGATATGGATGGAATTTTTTGTTAAAAAAAAATTTTTTGATCTAATAATTATATACAAAAAAAAACAAAAAAAAAAAAACAAAAAAACAAAAAAAATTACTTTTAAAACCCCAACTACCCTGCTACAAAAACTATTTTTTGCTCCCCAAAATTTTTTATTTTACCACTACTACTATTGTTGCTACTACTACTACTATTACTACTACTACTATTACTGCTACTACTATTATTACTACTACTACTACTACAACTGGTACTATATCATAATTAACAGTCCTGGGTTACACATTTCGTGTGCTCCGATATCTTTATTTCTGATTGAATAGATCATCATTAAACACAAATTAGATATATTGATGGGAAATTTGTTTGAATACTTCAAGGAAGGGGAAGGTAAAAAGTTGTTTTATCATCTGAATAAGCTGTGTATTTATCTGCGTATTTCATTATTCATTTATGCACAGATGTAAATCGGCTACATCTACATTAGCTACCTTGTTAAATACCTTAGAGCAATCTTCTTGCATATAATATTTATAAACAAATATTCATTAATCGGGTGATTGCTGATGATTACATTTGGTTATCTCTGTCTTTTCAACTACATAATGCCACATACTATGACAAATGTGCGTGTTGTGTGTGTGTGTGTGTGTGTGTGTGTGTGTGTGTGTGTGTTTTGTATGTGTGGGTACGCACGAGTGTGCGATGGTATGTTATGATACATGTACAAGGATCACTGGCTTAGAACATCAACATCCAAACATCCTTAAAGACGAATGCCTTCATAAATCCACACACAAACCTATATCTACTCATATCTACACGCACACGCACACTCACGCGCGCGCGCCCACACAAACACAACGCACGCAAATACAGGCACACCGAGGCACATTACGGAGGACAAACATCGCGCGTGTGTGAAGATAAACACATACATTATACTATGGCCGTGTAATCCCAGATAGTGATCCAGGTTGTTTAATAAAGGTCAATAGTTTCTAAATAATTGACCCTAACTAATTTTAATAAGCCAATATTATCCGGTTTCGATGCGATGACATCTTGTTGACAAGAGAATGATCGAGGTTTTTGTTCAAATAATAAGACATCTACTTGGCTGTGCACTTGTAAAAATCCTGAGTACAGAAAGGCCATTGATCCCCCTCCCCCGCCTCTCTCTCTCTCCGCATATCTTTATCTCTCTCTATATATATGTAATACAATATAATATACAATATGTAATAATAACTTGCCATCAGTGTAAGGCCATACCTAGACTATGATCGTTAGTTGTTTAAAAAAAAATTACATATATTGCAAAGTGCCTTAGACCAGCTATCTAGCTAAATAGGGCGTTATATAAATATCACATTTTTATTATTATTATTATTATTATTATTATTATAACACACAAGATGCATTTAACAATAACGGGATAAAATCTATTATAATGTTTCCATCTCAATGTTTTTATCGATGGGTTTGAATTTTGTTTTTATTTACTTTTTGACGTGACAAGGTTAACAAATTCATTGAACAAAGTATAATAATTTGTTTTGTATTGTTTCGCCCCTCTACTACATGTCCCGGCGGTGTGTTCTGATATCGAGGCTAAACAGAACAGCCACTCACTCACTCACTCACTCACTCACTCACTCACTCACCCACTCACTCACTCACTCACTCACTCACTCACTCACTCACTCACTCACTCACTCACTCACTCACTCACTCACTCACTCACTCACTCACTCACTCACTCACTCACTCACTCACTCACTCACTCACTCACTCACTCACTCACTCACTCACTCACTCACTCACTCACTCACTCACTCACTCACTCACTCACTCACTCACCACCACCACTCACTCACTCACTCACTCACTCACTCACTCACTCACTCACTCACTCACTCACTCACTCACTCACTCACTCACTCACCACCACTCACCACCACCACCACTCACTCACTCACTCACTCACTCACTCACCACCTCACTCACTCACTCACTCACTCACTCACCACTCACTCACCACCACTCACCACTCACTCACCACCACCACTCACTCACCACCACTCACTCACCACCACCACTCACACCACCACTCACCACCACCACCACCACTCACTCACTCACTCACTCACTCACTCACTCACTCACTCACTCACTCACTCACTCACGCACCACCCACTCACTCACTCACTCACTCACTCACTCACTGCGGTTACCTGGTTAATCTTATTTTCATATCGTCCGGTTTATTTCAAAATTACCCAGCAATTGGGGATTACCCGTTTCAATTTCCATTTTAAGTGCCTTGCTCAAATATCTTTCAAATATTTTTAAAGTAAGTTTTATTTCGTTTATTGAAATTAAAAAATCCGGCGTTATTTTATGTTTATACCTATGATATTATAAATATTTGTTTTAAACCAGTGACTATATCTATATGTCTCATCACTGAGAGATAAACTTTGTTGATATCGATCCTGAAATTTGTTTTACTCTCAGTGAAGTACAGGAGTAAAGTTTAGGATATCTATTTATCTATAACAATCTGTTTATTTACATGTCGATTAATATGATACTATTATTGTCAAAAAAAGCAGGATAGTACTATTAGAATTTAGTTATGTTTGACAGACAGACAGACAGACAGACAGACAGACAGACAGACAGACAGACAGACAGACAGACAGACAGACAGACAGACAGACAGACAGACAGACAGACAGACAGACAGACAGACAGACAGACAGACAGACAGACAGACAGACAAATCTATTTCCTCTTCTCTCTCTCTCTCAATATATATATATATATATATATATATATATATATATATATATATCAGATGCAGACATTCACATGTTCATTCTAAAATACTATATATCTTTGGCTGTCTTCGTAAAGCTAAGTGTAACAAATTGGGCAGATATAGTCATAATTTCGAGTATTTGGCATTATGTGAGTTGCACCAATCTAAATTCTCTGAAATCGATTGATTTTATAGTAAGATATACCGCATAATATGGACTTACAATCTGGTGATTGAATCATCATCAATCAATCAGTCTGGTGATTGACACGATTTGGCAGCCTGATTAGTCATTTCCTGTTCACGTTTTGTTTATTTCTGACACGAAAAACAGACCTCTAACATCTAGCGATGGCCGGTTAACCGACTGTACAAAAAGATCTAGTTCAATGTATTATCAGTTGGAAATCGTTTCTGTTAGTCCGACTGATTCACATGACATGATTGGTGTCAATTATTCTGCTTCACATACCACTGGCTCATTGATCTTTCACAGTATTGGCACTGAAGCCAGGAACTACGGCCACTTCGTTTATTGTATTTCAAGACAAGCCAAGCGTTCATCTTATTATAATCGATTGATAAATGTCGGACTTAGAGCACTGCACTGCCGACACAGTGGACTGTTGGAATACCGGGGGTTCGGAATTCTCGACTGTCGGAATACTGAGGTGTCGTAATAAACAACTGCTGGGGCTGTGAAATTATTCCAACAAATTTGTCGAAAAGGTATTTAACCAAATATGGGTTATGCATTGTCTCATTCGTCATTTATCTGTACGTAATAAATAAGTTGTCGGAAGATGGAAACTTTTATTTTATTTTTATCCCAAAATCATGACAAACTTCTCTGTCATCGTAATATCTATAAGATAGTTTCAGTCTACATGTTATTCTCTCAAATTTCGACATTGTTTTGTCTAAGTAATAACATAAATTATGTTTAACATTTTGGTGGACCAGTATTACATCAAAATAAATAGTTTTCAATAATAATAATAATATAATACGAAATTTATATAGCGCCCTATATAACATGTAAGAAGGTTACTCTAAGGGGCTTGACAATAAATAATTCATATGGATGTAACAGATTTACATCTTTAAAAATACATAATTCTTTCCAGCCAAATACATAATATATTCAGCTAGGAAAAGCTGAAACAAAAAGTTTCATTTTTATCTTCTTTCATATGGTTACTGGAAGATTATTCCATAAGGTTGCAGCAGCCTTTCTGAAACATCTATTACCATATGACACTCCACGTGTTGTTGGTACGGCTAAAAATACTCCAGACTCAGACAGTAGAGATCTGGTCGGCTGATACGGTACGACAAGTTCCTCTAAGTACTGAGGGGCAGTCCCTTAAAAGTGTACATCAAAATCTTGTACTACGACCTATATATAAACGGAAGCCAATGCAGTGAGTTTGTTGAAGTTTGGGGTAGAGACCCCTGGCTGTCGCCTATTGGGCACAGACTGGTGTTGTATGTTCTCTTTTATGAGTTCTACCCACTCATCAATTAATGTTCTATCCAGTGAAGATTGGTGACGTAAAGTAGTTCTAATCGTAGAGTTGGTTTTACGTCATCGTCTGTGTGAGTTATTTAGAAGTTTATAACGTTTATGCCAGTCGTCGTGCATTATGATAGCCGGCTTAATTATCATAACGTCAGACATACATTTGCTCGATAATTGATAACCTTCAGTTACATTTTCAGAGTTCACTTATTGCCTTGAACAAATGCATAATTTTCCAAGTGTCTGAGAATAATCAGCCATTATTATTTACGTCAGAACTTAGGAAATGATTAAATTCACCATTAGCAATAGAAACTATGAAGTCATAACGTCCCCATGTCGTATTGAGACGTTAGACTTACAACCAAGCTCCATTTATGAGGCGGTCGTGTCTAATTCTAAAAGCCTTTCTCGTATATAAGTCATTAACGATCGAATTACACATTAATGTTTAATTACAAAATGTATAGAATAATATGCTTAGATTGTTGTAGGATTAACCATGACAGTAAAATATTAGTATAGTATTAATATATTGTTGATATAGGGATTATACTCATTTATTACAAAAAGGTGATCGGAAAAGACATATATAGTCACCAAACCCCCTCCCGATCGTCATTAATTGGTTCCAAAAGCGGTGACGTAATCGTTTTTTATGTAAGCCGGACGCAATGCCTTATAGTGTAAATATTTTATTGTATAAAAATGTTTTTAGTGTTTATTTTGTATTTAATTTTTTTAGCTTCTTTTTCAGTTATTGTTAATTTATCACGTCCTTTTATTATGATGTACGTAACGTAGCTGAGTGATGTAATGACGTTCACTGAACTGAAATTTACTCTAGAAAATTCGCGTAAAGGCGAATTTGACGTAGGCCGAAATGACGTAAATCGGGGTATTACCACACACACTTTACGTGCTTCCGCTTTTTGTACGTAGCCTGCATGTAGCCTCTTTCCTGTGGGCGTAACATATTTGTCGCGTACGAAAAGCGAATTAGCTGGTTCCCACAGGCTGATGAGTAGACCAGACACATGCTTAGGTATACGCAACACATCTACCAATATGTGGAGGTATGGAACATTTTATTTTTAGATTAATGTATGTATAGTTGTATTTAGATTTGTGGAGGTAGGTTTCGAAGGATGTTTAGATATGTTGATGCTCTGTGCCTGTTGCCTCTTACTATGTACCCTAAAACACATACACATACACACACACACACATGCACACGCACGCACACACACACATACACCTACGTGCTCGCACACACACACACACACACACATATATATATATACGTACATATATATATATATATATATAAATTAAATAACCGAATGTATATGAAGGGGTTAAGTGAGAGGGTACTTTACATAATTTTAAAGTTAGTCGAGGGTTAATCTCTAGTTAAATAACACCAAAAAAAATCCTATAAATAAAAACATAACTTGGACTTGATCCTGTATCATGAACGGAGATCTGCATTACAGTAATACGGTAATCTATACTTTGGCTATATACGGCGGGATGTGTTCCAGTCAAATATAGCAATCAGATGGATAGCTTTTGGGAAAGGAGACATAGATCTCTTTATAGAACGATTTAAATAATATTTAATTAATACTTTATTATGACGGATCAGATCATCCTATTGTATTTCATGACGAATAAATATGTTTTACTGATGATTGATCATAACTGGCAGTATGACTGCATGTTTAAAGTTACGTGTAGTAAACCTGGCATTTCTGCCATTGGGACATCTTTTAAAAATAGAAAGCGTATCAATAGAACTTATTATAGAGTATGTTTCCGGTGTTTAGTATAAAAGACGACCGTCCGTGTAAAGGCTAAAGCCATTTTAACACTGATCACATTTAAGATGCCCGTGTGCATGTGTGAGTGTGTGTATAAATGCGTGTATGTTTGTGTGCATTCCTGATGCAGTTCAATCGATGGTCAACAGGTTGTTGCTAAAGTTTTGTTTATGTTCCGCTTATCGGCCCATGACGTCATTGAGCATATTTCCATGCATTACTTCCGGGTTGGTTGTCTATGCCACACCCATCATCACGTTCACCAATCGGACGGCGGGCATCTACAGCTGGCTCCGCCCATTCCCATTCAAAACTCTGTCACCAAAATGTCATTTTTCATACGCCTTTCAACATGGCGACGTCGGCCTGGGGCAGGATGGTCGCTTCGGTGGAAAAACTCTCCGAATTTCCGACGCAGGACGACTCATCCGAAAGCGAGGCCGAGCCGGAGCCGGCAAAATCATTCCACCGGCGGATATCCACCAATAAAGATATAAAATCATCGGTAAGTGCAGCCATTTCCCGTCCGAAGGGCGTTCTGACAGCGGCCTATCTCGTATTGACAGCATACACAATGACCGAGTTTAAGTTGCAGTTTGAGACATCGGATGTGCATTAATATCGCCCACACTGTCTCCTCATCACTTACGATAATAAAAGGTGATGGTGTTAATTTCTTCGTCACTGATCGGTATTTAGTAATATTTACTTATTGAATGTTGTGTCGTTTTAGTTGGGGGCCGATGTTGTGGGTAGATAACACATGGCACCCGCTGACTGACTCGGTGACTGTCTTGTGGTGTACTGAGTAGTCTTCAAACATCTTTAGATCATTCAGCGGTTGTTTCGGGATAGTTTATCTAAGAATAGTCGTGTCTTTATGGACAATTGCCCTGACATTAATTACGCTGCCCTTGTCTGGTTATAACTCGCTCTGGATACGTTGTTCTTGGAGGCCATTCACCGATTCCGTGATTTACCTTATTATCGCCCAAATGAAATGCCTTTTTAATTTTGTTTACTAGTTTGGTTATGTATATATCCCTTGTGACATATGAACAAGGTAGCCATTTATGGGTTTCCCAAAAGGAGGACATGTTGCTCTCAATAGGAGGACGTGTTCAATGATGTTGCTCCTAAAAGGAGGACACAGTGAGCTGAGTGACGGTCATAGCCTAGGCTACCAACTTTGCGCACACACCGACACAGCCACACACATATACACATACTGACATATTTGATAGTACATTTAGAAACACCTTTTATTATTACACAGAACTAAACTAAATGAATATCAATATATTTTTCTTACTCTAATTGAAGCAGATGTGCTAACAGTTCCCCTATTTAAAAAATACAAAGTGGGCATGTCACGGAACTGTTTATTTCTTGTATTTCTGTCCTTTACTTGCCATCTCCAGATGTTTTCTGTTGGCCAACAGTTTTCAGTACATGGCTGGACATTCTTCTGAGAAAGTTAGGGTCCTGTTACAATATGTGAAGATCAAAACATGTCCGTCTTAAGCTGGCATTGGATGGAGGACGATGAGCTTAAAAGCCAGACGTCTGGCCACCCTATGTATGATGTTATCTCAGTAGTTTTATCTCACGCATACAACAGAACGATATTATGATGATCAATAATAGATTATCATCTGTCATAATTTGATGATTATTATAATAATCACTGTCTATTCATAGAGCATTATACTTATAGACTATATACACCATACTCATAAAAAGGTTCATTTTCTTGGTTGCATTCCTCCTTGAAATAAAAGTGGATAGTGACCCTTTGTTTATTTTATTTTACCTTTGATTACGAGAAAATTGTATATAATAATATTTCACAAGGCTGTGTCTTATGTCAGGCTGTTCACATTTCATTGAAAATTTAATTTAAGTGTGTGGCATGTGCATGTCTTAATATCAAACAAGAGAGTACACAGTATGTTTATGGTACCATCATAAAGCAGTTTGTGTTACTAGACACAGCTGTAGTCATTCTGTGCATTATTTAAAAGTGAGCGAGACATCCCACAAACACACATATGTGTCGGATTTGAACCAGGAACACTGAGTGGCCTCCATTGATAGACCGGCTCAAAGTGAGTTATAACAAAATAGAGGCAGCTTATTTAATTTCAGGTAAATTGTCCACAAAGACGTGTCTATTCTTAGATAAACTATCCTGAGATTTTCAGCATGAGGCTCTATAAATGCTCCATTATCAGAGCACCTCATTATTATATAATCTAACAAAACTATGGTGTGGATGCCAAGGTTCGAACATGGGTGGTAGATATCTGTGATCCAGCCACTACCACTAGACCACAGGGGCACCCTGTTATTTTTGAGTTGACTTATTTAGCCCTCACACCTGGGATGTACGGCCGAGAGGTATCTTGGTCTAAGGTATTAAATGCAACAAGATTCAAAACCACAACCTGGAAGTTTGTGGTGCTGCACACCAACCACTGTACCATCTGAATGACATCAGGTTTTCCCGGATGTGTAAGCATGGATTAAGAAAACTTCTGACATCTAGTCAACAGATATGTTGAGATACATAGTTACTAGCAGATAGACGATCATGACTTGTGTCTTAGTTAGAGAAACTTGGGGGGTAAACACAGCAAATTAATTGGCAATTGTGTACATACATGTTTGTTGTACAACACAATTTGAAGGGTTCTTCTTTTTATGCAGACCCCAAAGCTGCATTGTTTGTTTGGATGAGCATGATGTAGACAGGTATCACAATTTGTTTAGTTTTAGGGTCAAAGGTGACCTGGGAATGTACACAATCGTTGACCATAGTCTGTATGAGTTGGTAAATGACATATATAGTGGATATAATTTATAGATATGACATATAATGTTAATTATCATTTTCATATCTGGGCAGAGATCTTTATTTTATGTGTAATAATAAGTTACAATTAAGATACAGACACACTCCAAAGTCAAACATTAATTTATGTCCTATATAATATATACTATAAATCCTGATTGTGACAATAGACTCATCCAGTTCAGTTTTACAAATAAGGATCGGGTGTAGTACAGGACTAACTTGTACCAATCTCAATAGTACATAATGATAAGTGAATCCATTGTACTGAGACATCCAGACAAACTGTACAAGGTATGACATTAAATGGACTTAACATTTTAAGGTAATTGCTTTAACTTTAAGTCAGCGTTTCTTTTTATAGAATTTCTAAATATTTCTGTATTGCTGGAACCATTCCTTTGTATTTGTGAACCGAGGTCTGTAAACTCAGCATAATAACAGCAATATATTGATTATAATTCATATAAAGGTAATGTATTTCCTAATATCATCAGTCCTATTTTGTTTACAATTAATCGCGTTCTCTGGTTGATATTGAGTTGTGTGATGTAATATATGACTTACGTGGAAAAGACACACACACAGACAGAGGATCAAGCCTTGAAACATGATAGATGTGTGCCCTGATGATCCATTCACTTGTATTACATTACGTCAGATACTCGCATAGCGTAGTGGATAGAGCACAGCATTACAAGCTTTCGGGTCAGAGTTCGCATCATCATATGTAGCTGTGTCAGTATGTTAGCAATGTTTCTTGAGGAATCTTGCAATGTTATGTATCTTTATACTATAACATAAAAATAGCACTGAATTCAAAGGATGGGACATCAATAATCCTTTCACTATGATCCTAGCAACTTCCTAATTTTGTTAGGATCCATATATATGTATATATATATATATATATATATATATATATATAATGCAGAACAGTGGGATTTCTTTTCCAGTGACTAGAATCATTCTAGCCAATGAGAGTCACACGATTCTATTGCCAAATTCTTGGGTTGACCTATATTCTCAGGACATTCTCAACAAGTCGGTCCAATCTTAAATCTAATGATGGCGTATTGATAGAGATTGAAGGGAGAGTCTGTGTATGACCTACGATCATTGTCCATATTTGTTAGTTATTTAGTTCGGTTTGAACTGGCCAGTGCATCTCCTTTAGCTTTGATGCGTTTCGCTTCTTGACCCGCGGTTGGTGCTATCGTCCTGGAACAGTACGTGAAGACAGAGTGTTTGGTGTTCTCGTTTTGTGATGAAAGACAGAAAATTGCTTCTGTCCCGCTGCTTACAGGGGAGTAATGTGGAAAGTTGGAACCGAAACAACCCCGAGGTTTGTCATCAAGACAGTTTGTTTTTACAATTATTAGGAAATCTTTAGCCATTAATCATAGATAAGATAACAGCATCCTTTTAATCAGTTATCTGTGGTAGTCTGAGTAGATAATTTACTTTTTAGAAATGTTTCAACTTATTTTGGGACACCTAATTAGTCATCCTTGGCTTCCCAATGAGAGTTGCTAGATCACCAACATTTACCCTAAAATCCACATGTCGTATATCTACGCATAGCACCCTTAAACATGTGGTGATGAAACCAGATTAAAATAAATATATGGGGAAAAGAATAAACATTTTATTATTTTCATAGCGCTCTCATTATTCAGGTCTATTCATACAAGTACGTATTTGCATACGCGCTTACCTATATACAATTGCTGATACAATGTTTATTCCAAAAGCTTTAGTGTTGCCTCGATTTGGCACTGAATGTGTTTCTTTAGTAGTTTGTTGTGAGGAATGAGAGCGGCTCTTAAAAAGTTGTTTAGAAAATGTAAAACTTTAATACAAAACTAACGTCTACTCTATAGTCAACAGTAGACAGAGTAATTATACAAACATAAAATATTTACCAAGTTTTACACCCAACCTACATCAATGTTAGATTCAATGATCACTGTAATAATGTCATTCGTGTACAAGATAAGTAAACTTGTAATCTGTTACCTTGTAAACTTGTAAATTATTTCTTTGTAGTCGATTTCCTCGTTTTATATGACGAGAAAACTATTTGATGATAGGTGTTTCTTATGGTTTCACGCTTCGATGAATTGAATATGAAATGAAAAGACAGTGATAAAATCGAGGTAACGACCACCTAAATAAATTTATCAAAACATTTCAGATGATCGACAGAGTGGAAAGCCTTTGATGGATGCGAATTAAAATAGGACACTAGAACATTACTGTTTCTGGAATTAAGCTAATTTGTGAACACAAACTCATCTAAAAAGAATTGGCCGGATTTAACTTCCGGTTGTGTGTTTTTGTATTTGACATCCGGTATCATGATACAAAGATACCAGCCATCCTTTGGACAATATATATATTAGGAATAGAATGATTGATGTTTTACATCCACGAACGAGTTCCAATGGTATTATTCGTAATGAAGCGAAGTCAAAGATGAGACAACCTTCAGTTATGCCCACACTGAGATTCGAACTCGGGTGGCAGTGATCTGCGGTCAAACACGCTACCAACTAGGCCATGGAGGCACCCTGTTAGGAGTAGGATAAAATATCAAAATTATTTTGGTTTGGTAAAATCTTCGAGAGCCAGCAAATGTCTTCACAAAGGAACAATTGAAAATATACAGGTACACATAAAATATCTCTTGTTTAAGATGGACATGGGATAATTGTAATTGATTACATGATATAAAGTAATTGTTTCCAGATGTCATGTAATCATAATCACTATCAGTGGTTACTTTTGTGATTACACAGGACACTAGATTATCTGCAATGTCATGTTCTGCCATAACATTAATATTAATGTTATCAGACATTTGACAAATCAATTATTCGAACAATTCCTAGTTGTGAGATAAGAGGGAAAATATCAGATTATGATTTTATGAGAATAATCAATCTAGCTCACACTTTATAATAAATAGTACTTCCCTCGGTTTTGTGTACTATTTACAGACAGTGATGATTTTACAATGATAACAATGTGCCAATTCGCTATCTCTGTCACGCTGCGTATGATTTTGAATCATTCATAATCTATATGAACCTAATTATGTTTGCTAGTCTTTCTTGCCGTATGAATGTTTATTTTGTGTATTTTAATGTGAAGTGGGCATTTTGGTTAATCAAATGGTTGGTCTTATTAATTAGGTCTAACTTGACATAATGCATTGTGGGTAGATTGTGTAGTTTACTTGGCAGCCTTGTAAGAACGAAATCAGTGATGCAGATAATGGGGTAAAGTCTCCACGAGACACCATTGGAGGGTAATATTCTGTTCTGATCACTGTTGTCTATTTGGCTTTGAACAGCTTATCTTGTGTATCAAAACAGTTCTCACTTTGGTAAGAATTTTGGACACATTTTAATGTGTTTATGCATCACGTCACCAGATGACTATTTATACTGCTAGAAATGCCCAATATTTTTATTTAGTAGCGGTGCCAGTAAGATACAATATGAAAGAATATCCACGACACATCGGATTTGTATTTCTGTGATACGCATGAGATTCATGATTGTAATCATGATTACAATGTAATCACAATTATAATTCAATACCATGATTATCAATGTAATCATTATATTGTCAAGTATTCATTATCATTATTGATAACCTTAGTTCTGTAATATAGATGGTTAATTAATAGAATGCTGGGGTCAGTTAATAAACTAATTTTTGGTGACTATGTCACCAATAATAGGATGACATCTGAAATATGTGGAACAGTCTAAAACCGGAAGTTGAACTCTGGTCTGCTAGAGAGAGTTGTGAGTTTAAATCCGGGTTCACACCTATTTTTGTCGGATGTTCCCCTACGGAGTTCCCCCCCCCCCCAAATGTCTCAGGTGTGATCCCTGCCGAGGTTAACAACAAATTTTTAAAAACAATCCGATGAGGTAAAATGTCTTAAATTGTTGAAGAAGTGTTTTATTTTGGTTTTCATAATTATAACAAAGAAAGCCGTCTTTTTTTGTCAATATCTAATAATCTGATTATCTTAACTGAGATTGACTATTAAAAAGCCAGATTCATCTTCATTAAGACAATTATGATGTTAGGCTATAATTGTCAGACCGATATTTTTTTGTTTACACCTACATCTGATTATGGCCGTGTTCTATTACCAGATTCGGGGCAGATACATTTCGAATGTATCTAGATAAGTTACAGTTACTTTGAAATGTGCTGAGATACAGTTACGTATCTAGATACATGATTTATGAATGTATCTAGATAAGTTACAGTCACATTTTCTGTGGAGTGTATGTTGTAATTGGGTGTATATATAAAATGTACCTGCCCCAGGTCTGTCTATTACTGTTTTGACATTTGTTCAATCTGTTGGTATAGATTTATTAAAACCCGTCCTATAATGTTGATAGTGTTTGTCCAATAAGTAATCGGTTTGACAACATTGAAGGGGCGCCTCCGTGGTATAGCTGTAGCGCGTTGGACCACAGATCACTACCACCCATGTTCGAATCTCGTCATGGCCATATCCGAAGGTTGTTTCATCTTTGACTTCATTCCACTTACCTTTGGAGGTCGGTCGGTGTATTTAGCCTACCGTGTGCACAAAAGTGGCCATAAAATATCAATCATCATCAATCATCTTGACAACATTGTATAATTATTATGACGGGAAGTGGCAAATTGATGTAAACCATCTCTTCATCGGTGAATTCAGATTCATTGTGGTTGTTTTTTAGAAGTTTTTGTCCATTGTCTCTTTACTAAAACTTTAGTCCATACATTTTGGGTACATATAAAGAACATAATTATATTGGCTGTGTTTATGTACTAATTATGATTGATGATACATGATACTAATTATTAATGATAATAATCTCTCTATCTGATTTTCACGTATTAAGGCGTCATCACTGATGTAGAAAATGATGATGGTTTCTGTCTTATAAATAGATACAGTTAGGATATATTATGTACATTTATGATCATACAGGGTTTCTACACATCCTACAAAACCTAGAAAATAACATTCATTTTCCATGTCCTGAAAATGTCCTCGAATATTTTTCAAAACCAGGAAATGTCTTGGGAAATAATCCACCTAGAACAAAAAGCTTGTTAATAAATATTATGCCAACAGAAGAAAAAATTGTATTGTAGAGGAAAAAGAGTACTTGTATATATACTTGATGTCCCATGTGAGTTAAAATATAAACAAAAGGGGGTGGATCAGACAGCTAGAAAGGGTGAGGAGGAGGCTGTACCATAAAAATATCAATAATCGATCATACAAGGAATAAATATGATATGTTTTTTTGCACATATCTTGATTTCTTGCCTTTAAATGCTGTATACTTCATCCTGGAAAATGGTAATTATGTCCTGGAAAATAATATTTCCTTGGCTGTGGGAACAATGTTATATGATATTATGCTTGTGTTTGTATGATGTTTCCCTAGACAGAAGTTCCTCCACCATACGTCACCAGATTTGACCCCCAAAAACTGACCAATCAACAGATTTGTGTAAGACTGGTCAGGGAAGAAAGATCAAAGTGAAGCAAAGCAGCTAATTTTCTCATCATTTTGATGAAAATTATAATGGAGTTATTATGAATTATGAGTTGTACATAATTGATGTAACATTTTCAACACTAGAATATATCCGTGTTGAGAATTTGATTCATCTGTTAACGATGAAGAAAGCTATAGTTTAGATCGTTTGAGGAGGTACGCCAATAAAATAGATCACTTAATTAACTGATGATATTAAGCCGGATCTGAAGGGAATCCTGTCAGAAAAATGAATCCTTAGAATCTCAAATCAGTTTGTCTCCATCATGGATCACGAGGAAGATCAGGATATGATGGAGTGATGGGAGTAATTACTAGCTTCGCTAATTGTTCTTATTGCTAAAGATTACTATATATATATATATATATATATATATATATATATAATCTTTTAGGTAGTGATTAGCTCTATCACATCCATTAGATATTACTTTATGCGATGTGTACTTTAGTAATTGGGTCAGTTCAATAACAAATCGTCTTCATTAATCTGGATGTAAAAGGTCAGTTGTAGACTTCTTGTCTGAAGTAAGTTAATAGATGTGAAGCTAATTATGAATAAGACATGGATCAGGGTCAAACAGAGTGTAAAACTGTTTGTAAACAAACATTTCTTCTATATAAAAGGTGAATGTCTGTCTTTGTGTTTGTTTGTCTATCTGTGTGTGTGTTTGTTTGTCTGACTGTGTTTGTGTGTGTTTGTTATCTTTCTGTATGTGTGATTGTTTTTCTGTATGCGTGTTTGGCTGTGTGTTTGTTTATTTGGCTGTGTGTTTGTTTGTTTGTTTGGCTGTGTATTTATTTGTCTGGCTGTGTGTTTATTTGTCTGGCTG
Organism: Paralvinella palmiformis; assembly: GCA_025642065.1. Taxonomy (NCBI): domain Eukaryota; kingdom Metazoa; phylum Annelida; class Polychaeta; order Terebellida; family Alvinellidae; genus Paralvinella; species Paralvinella palmiformis. The sequence goes on from JAODUP010000365.1 coordinate 561,072, forward strand.
TGGGTTTGTTTGTTTGGCTGTGTGTTTATTTGTCTGGCTGTGTTATTGCTTGTCTGGCTGTGTGTTTGTTTGTCTGGCTGTGTGTTTGTTTATTTGGCTGTATATTTACAACAACAAATCAAGTGCAATTATTTATGTTGGATGAACTCATCTTGTAAACAATATTCTTCATTATAGTAACACTTAGAGATGTCGCAGGAGATTTTAGTTTCTGAATTTCTTTGTGACGTTCAAAGAACATGACCCCCCACTCGTCATTCTGGCATAAGTCCAATTTGAAACTCCTATCGGGGCCAACCTCTCCTCAATACTGGCTTGCTTGGAATAGACACTTGGATTAGGTTTTTTTTGTAGCAAATTCCAATTCCAAATTTATTATTTAAAATAATAAGCAGTTAAATAAATAAGCAATTCCAATTTTGGAATTGGCTCTCGGTTCCAATTCCGGAATTGAATTGACCCCCCCCCCTTGATGTTAATCCTCTAGTACACTCAGTACTTCGAGGTAATCATTTATTTCAGTTATCGACTGCGTTATGGACTGATCTGTTAGTCATGGAGCTGGTTTTCGTTTTGGATAGAGGTTGATCTGTGGACCTGGATCAGAAAACTCACGCTGAATCATCGTTATGTATGTAATTGCTGTGTCCAGAATTTGGCTCTCAGACTCTTTGAGTGCAAATATTCAGCTTGAGTTTTTTTTTACATCGGGCTCTTTAAACTCTTTCGGTTCTTTGTACATCAGACTCTTTAAACTCGCTGAGTTCTTTGTACATCAGGTTCTTTAAACTCGCCCAGTTGTTTCTTTGAGGATCAGGAGAGATCTTTGACTGATGTAAAAACCTAAAACTGATCACTAATTACAGCTCACTGTCCTCATCTTTATTATGTGCACATTATGTTCAGTTTATATGAGGTCACGTTTTGGATGACATTTTTAGATCAGTTATTGATTTCATTTTGGAGAACTATTTGAATATAATTGATTTAAGAATGTATTGATGGGTGGCTTTTTAATCCATAGCCTAAATGGTAGTGCAGTCGGCCACATATGTATAGCACCTGGGTTCAAACCCAGGCTGGGCTATGTCAGAAGGGTGTTTCATCTTTCAATTTGCTTCATTATTTGTGGAGGTCGTTCGGCCCATTTAGCCTACCTCGTGCACAGAAGTGGCCGTAAACAGCAACATTTACGTGGGCGCGCACACACACACACACACACACACACACACACACGTAGTTCCGTATTGACAACCAATGTCTATCACATGCCGTTGACATTGCAGTTATTCCGTGTTGACACGCCATGTCTATTACATGACGTTGACATTGCAGTTATTCCGTGTTGACATTCTATATCCATTCCATGACGTTGATGGCGTGTCATCTTATTCCTCGGGTACTGTTCGTTAACTCTTGTCGAGGATGTGTTTACCATCGAGCAGTTATAAGTATCTACCAATGATAAAGGTCATGCTATAGTATTTGTTGCAGGAAGAAATGCATTTCACGTCCTTTGTGCAGCTTTGTAAATATGGCTCGGTGGGGTTTATAATAATAATAATAACAGCGGCCGAAATGGTAGTTATTTGACGTGGCTGGCTACCTCAAAAGTTTCCTGGTTGGATGACAAACTTCTACTATAGTGTCACCTCTCGGACAGGATGACCATAACCATAGGTACATAGTCCCATGCTCTACCCATGAGGCCAAAGAGATACATAAGCTAGTTTAATCTAGAGATGGGATATGTTTAAACTTGGTGAGTTGTCAGTTCTTAAACATACGATGACAACAAACTTGTGTAGAATATCATTAGACCGTTAGATGTGAATTTTTAAAATAAATGTCGGCTTACCATAAGTTTATATTAATGTTGATTTTATTCAAATATTAAAGATACTATATTATCAAAAACTGATAGCGTTCTCATCACTACCTCATTTATCAATAATTTGCCGTGTATATATATAATATATATATATATATATATACACATACATATGGTTTACAGCTGTGTAAACCATGCTTAGATGCAAGGAGATTTATCATGTATGGCTTAACGTGTGTTTAGACCCGGGCGATAATAGAGACGGGTGTAATAGTTGATTGCTTGGATTTGGGATGATGTGGATAATCTGGATCAGGTACGGAGGGCTATATACTCGGGGCGATTTTAGACGATCCGGGTGGTTGTTTGTTATTACTGTCGATGTGTTGAGGGAGGGGGAGGGACTCGTCTCACGGATACGTCGTCTTGTTGACCTTTTACCATCATCGCCTCGGCAAAGCTTCGGCATCGGGCGAGTAAGGGGCTACAACTCGGTAATTTGCTCATCCGTTCAGATCTGGCCTCCGCTGAACCACCTGTCAGATTAAGGAGGAGGCCGACTATAGTGTCTGAGCCTCCCACCAGGGGGCAGCAGGTGAGTAAAAAGCGAAAGGATGAAGTGTGGAGGGGGGGGGGGTGAACTGATGCTGAAATATATCTATCTGCTTGGCGTTGATACCTCGTAGAACACTCTGGGGTTAGATGTGTGTGTAGGAGGGTATGATATTTATGCGCATCGGGTCATTAGGTGTATCTAATCTGGATCATTGCCATATACGGAATACGAAGTCTGAGAAATGGGCCGCGGTGGCTAAGCGGTAAAGCGGTGCCGTGAAAACTTGGGAGGTTCTTGGATCGGATGAATTTCTGATCTTGGCCACCAGTTGCGGGTTGTCTGTGATGGAGATTGGTTTAAATACATCCCCAATATTTTGGCCAGACATGATATTGTGTCTAACCAACCTACCGATTTGCGGATATAAATATGTAAATGTTCCTGTTTTAAGGCATAAGGTCACGTGGGCTGAGCAACGTCCGCAGGTAAAGAGATGAAGAGAAAGATGAAACACCCTTCTGGGATTTGAACCGAGGTCCTACAGATCTGTGGTCATGGAGTCGCCGCCGCGATGAATAAATGGACAGCCTTAATAGACAATATTCACAGCGCATGCGCAGAGAGTAGCATTAGCATGTTGCTGGCCGATATCGATGGGCCTACACTTAAAATTTAACGATGAGTGTGTATGTATACTATGAGTTTGTGTGCGTGTGTGTATATACCTCCCGTATAGACGTCTTAAGCCAGTCATTCTGCACAAGTGGCTTGATATCGTGGCCCACAACCGTAGTGTTACAGACTGCCGCCAGATGTCGCACTAGTTGTGAATATTGTCTATTAACTTGTTGCTAGTGAATTAATAATAATAATGATAATAATGTAGATAATCAAGAAAGTGCCATTATTAGGGTGAGTGATTAAAAGTCATTGTACACTAATATCCCAATAATAACGTATCTAATGTACATCAAGAAATGTGTACATGTACAGTCAAATTTAATTATATTAGTTAAAGCAACTTTAAAGAGGTGACTTTAAAAGAGACTTATGCTTTTTAAGAGACTTCTAGTTTCCATCAGCCGGAAGTTCTATAAAGGAAAGTTTACTGGTAAAATAATCGTCAAAGGACTTAGAGCGAGACACAAAGATTTATCGGGATTATCTCCGGGGGAGTGTCTGGATCACTTTCTAATAAACACCAATTCATACACGGACGTATTCCGGTGTCACGTCATTGGATACTGGTTAGACTGCGTATCCGTTTTAACATTTTACTGACGACTTATAAATCTATCAAATTTGGAAATATTTCGGGCGATACGATCATATTTTCGGGTATTTATCACAATCTGAGCCCCGCCATTACGGAAGACGATTGATGTTATAATCAGATATGCCACATAACAGCGAGTTACAATAGTCTATACGAGATGTAACAAAGGCATGGACTACAACGACAGGTACTTCTTGTGTCAAGAAATGGTCAGAGACAATAGATATTAATAACCTGATTAGTTTATTCATATTAATAACTTTTGTTTTTTTACTGATAATGAAAGATGTAGAATTCTGCTTGTTTAGAGCTTTGATTTAACGTGATGAGCCCAAATAGATAATAGTTGTTTTATTGTTATTATTAAATTTTAGACGATTTTCAGTGAGGCGTTGCCGGGTGGTTCAGCAAGACTAAAAAGGAGGTGGAGTATTTTGTTTCACTGTCAGTATCAAGGCCTCTGATATACTGTTATTGTAGTGATCTATCCCAAAGGGTGGGGGGGGGTGTATATTGTGAAAAGCGAAACCGAAATCTTTGAAACACGAGGTAACGAAGATGGAACGTCTGACAAGATACAATGAACGGGGACGTTCTCGGGTGTTGTCGTTCCAAATAAGAACCAATATATTCAAGTAATTTAACCGACACATCATGGATGTCTTTCAACTTTGATAATATTATATTCCGGTCAACAAATGCAGCAGACAGATCCGGAAGAACAAATAGTATATATATATATATATATATATATATATACGGTTTATATGACCTAGTTGGTAAGATCGTGGGACTTTCTTACTCGTGGTCATACTGTGCGGGAGGTCGGAGGTTCGAATCCCGGCCGTGGCTCTATAGTAGGGTGATGTTGATTGATGTTTTACGGCCACTTTTGTGCACATGGTAGACTAAATGGGCCGAGCGACCTCCAACGGTAATGAACCGGAGTCGAGGATTAAACAACCTTCAGGTATGCCCATGCCGAGATTCGAACTCTGGTAGTACTAATCTGTGATCCAACACGCTACCGTTACACTACGGAGGCGCCCCGGCACTATAGAATGTTTTCTCCTCCGAATGTATGCCATCTATTGTATTTGTAAATTTATTTATAATTAATCTCCGTGATGAAGTAATAAATTACACATCATATACGTCTCCCCCATTTGAGGTTGCTAAGCTAATTAAAATAACTACCATTTTGGCCATTATTATTATTTTGCACCTCTACTGGACCTCTCACACTGCCGGGACCTCTTTAAGTAATATATGCAGACTGTCATGCTTCATTACGATTAAAATTATATTTTCAATCAATATTTGTTTAGAAGGACATCTATTTCTAGAATATTAGAATAAAATATAACATTTTGGAAAAAGGTCTATTTATTTTTGAGTTCAAACTTATTTTTTTACTATTAAATAATCAATCACGTAGAACTCGGAGAAACACTGTGAGATCGTGATTTAAAACAAATTATCTTTATAACTGGGTTTATCAGAACAACGCGACACTCTCACAAGCCAGTCAGCCATAGGGTATCAGTTGTCTTCTTCAGCAGGTATAGGCCAGGACTCGGTACACGAGGACATCTTTTGAAAACTGGCTGTCTTTGGTGAAATGTGGCTACCCTCAGAGTCGATATCTGTTTGTATAAATTGAAATTGAATTGCTGATGTGATATAGAATATATATATATATATATATTACAGTTAATCTGTATAATCAGGTAATGATATGTATATTACCTGAAATATTCAGGTAATACGTCTATTACTAACTGAGACTTAATCCGATTACCTGTCAGGTAATATGTCAGGTAATATATATATTACCTGATTATATAGATTAGCTGTAATATATGTAAATATTACTACTTATTGCTAGTTTTACAGCAATTTTTGCAACAAAGTAGGCCAAATGGTCCGAGTGACCGCAAAGGTAATGAGGCGTAATGAAAGATGAAACATTCATTTGACCCGACCCGGCCGGAGTTTGAACCCGGGAGCTATACATCTGTGGCTGACTGCGCTATCGGTTAGGCCCTGGAGGCGCTCCGTTCATTTATATGTAATACGACAGGGCGATAATTTAGGCTTCGTTCTCGTCCGTCATTCGTTGAGATGTTGCGTACGTTTGCATTCCGGATAACATCCTGATTGCTAACAACGCCAACAAGGTACAGTTGGTAAACAAGTTTCTGACGATTCTGGGTTCAAATCCATATTTCCTTCGGATCTCAATGATCAGTCAGTGTGTGACAGAAACGAAGTAGCTTATCCTGCGGAAGAATCTTCCACTTTACCAATGTGTTATTTATATATATATATATATATATATATATATATATATATATATAAATCTGTATCACACAACACACAAACACACACACACACACACACATATATATATATATATATATATATATATATCGCTGGCATATCTGAAATTGTTTCATCTTTAACTTCGCTTCATTACCTTTGGAGGTCGCTCGGCCCATTTAGCCTACCATGTACACAAAAGTGGCCATAAAACATCAATCATCATATATATATATATATATATATATATATATATATTTGGAAGTTAATAGCCTCCTCACATCATTGGTGATATATATTTCTATAAGACTAGTTCCAATGTTTACATTTTGATGTCATTTTTAAACAAATGTAAACAACTTGTGTCAAAGATATTGACAAAGATATGGTAATTGTTTACAAAACTCTAAGGAAGTCGCAAATCCAGAAACACCATCCTGGTTTTAAGTCATCGCGCGCCGATAAAACTTCAGGTCGTGGATTCGAACACCAGTCCTAGCTGTGTTTCTGGGATCTGTTCCTATGCGGTTCTCCCTTCGGACAAATCACTTTTAAACAAACCATTCTGTAGCACCTGTGTCTCAGGTAGGTAATTATGTGATTGGTGTTTTTCGGAGCTGGTCGGCTCGCGGACATATGACCAATGGGCTCCTGAGGGTGGGGTTGGGGCAGAACATCCCACAAATACAGATGCCGTTAGGATTCGAACCCTGCCACGTATAACACCCACTACACTATCGGTGTGTCGATCCGAACGAGCTAAACAAATCGTTATGAGGGGTCTGAAATCGTTCCTCAAAATATCATACATGATTTGGGGGGTTTTTAGATACTTTTTCGTAAGATGCGATGCCGTAAAGTAGACCTGACGTTGTTTCTGGGGAAAGGTGGATAATGGCTGAGTTTGGACGACATCAAAACAACCAGAATATCTCGGGTTATCCCCAAGGAATCAGCGTCATAGAATATGACATGTTAATAATTGGTACAGAGCTGGAGCATAACATAACAACAAGCCACAAGTCAATCGCGATTGTTATGCACATACTCGTATCAGGTACGACTCCACCTGTGACGACGATGACGCGGTATGGTACACCCTCCACCTCCCCCGCCCCGCCTACCCCGTTCCCGATATGTTGTTGTTCTCCGTGTGTATTATGGTACCTTCCTTATTGAGTCACGTTAATTATTATTAGTCATCAGCCGCAAAAAGAAGAGGGAGCGAGAGAGAAACATCCCCAACTTGCCTCATCGAACGGTAAGAACCGACTCTGGGGGTTAATTCCAGTTGTCATTTCTAGAATCTAGTCACGTGCTGCTGCTTATGCCCGCTAATTAACCCGATGTCTTCCCGTTGCCATGGTAATGGCGTTTTTTTCCGGAACGGTGGGGAGCGGTTTGGGAAGTGGGTAGGTGGGTGGACGAGGGCGGGGTAATTTTAAGGCCAGAAACGCGTCCTACATCTGTGGGGAGTTGTCAGATGTTGTCGCTTTGTTCGAACATCGTTTTGGTAATTAGAACACGATCAGCTGTGACTAGATCACCGGTCTGGTGTGGTTTACGGGGCGCGATGGCTTCGTTGGTATGGCGATAGGCCAAACTGTCAGAGGATCTCGGTTCGTCGTTGCCAGGGAAAACATTCACCACTCTTCCTGTTGATGTTTGCTGGCGCCTGTTTCGTAGGTGCAGTTGTGTTTAGCTCGGCTAGTACGAGCTTGGAGAGTAAACTTGGTCAGTTTGGCTCCAACACTGTCTAATCTGTGTAATCCGTTTGTTTTGTGGAACTCCTTAGGCCATTGTTTATAAATGCTCCATGACCTATGTTCCAGGATAAACCTCCGATTCACATGTTAGATAATGATGTAGGATAGTTGATAGTACACTATACCATAGACATCCGTCAATAGATTCCTATTACTCGCCCCCTGTGTGTATTTCACTCTCTCTCTCTCTCTCTCTCTCTCTCTGTATGTGTGTGTGTATTCCCTCCTGCCCTCTCTCTCTGTGTCTGTCTGTCTGGACTGTTGCTAGCCTCGTATTAACTCGGACACTTAGCGAGAGAGAGAGAGAGAAGGGGGGGTAGTCGCTTCTTCGTTCTATATTTCATACAATAATAATGTGGTAGTGACTGACCCTAAAACACAAATCTATCTCTTGGGATAAGATAGAGTATTAAGAATTATGTATATCTAGGATTGGTAACTAGAAATTTTGTAATACTCCCTGGGCAGCTGGTTTAAGCCGTAGATGGTACTGTTCCAATATCAGCGGAGCCAGGCTCGACCTGCGTTTATAAATATTTCTCGCTTTTAAGGGGAAAACCCGAGATTTGTTTCGATCCGTTAGCAGTACAGGTATGATAATAATTAACACCTTTGACCTTTGCAGAAATCAGGTAAGCTAGTGATGAGTCGTGGCACCGACAATAAATGGGACACTCACTAATAATAGATGACTTCCATATTTTTGTTTAGTACACAAAAAGTAGGCCTTTTATCATAAATAATGGCTCAAAAGGTGTACTAGATTATGGTCAGCAAACAATGTGTCATCATCTAGTGTCATGTTGTGTTATCATGAAGTGGTGGGATAAATTATCGGCCTCTCTCTACCCCCCCCCCCTCTGTGCGTGTGTGTGCGCGTGTGTGTACGTGTTACGGAGTTTCCCAGAACTCTTGACAAAGGTCACTCTTATCGAAATCGGCCGCCGCCCCCCTATTATTATAAATAGGCTGTTGTTGTTGTTGTTATATAGACAACGGAGTTGTCATTATTTAGTTAACTATATAATGTTTATTTATAACCAACTTATAACTCTCTCATCAGTATCTTATCTTATGAAATGGAGTTATTTGTTTAGGCTACTCGCCGAGTTATGTAAGCGGTACACATACATACACATACATACACATACATACACACATACACACACATGTATATATTCAAAATACACACGAACGTACACATGAACAACCCCCTGGACATGCGAAAAGTAGATGAGTCGTCCAGACGCATTACTAATATATAAGTTATATATAATATATAAGTACATTTATGTATAGGTTAATGTCTGTATGGATTTGTGCAGGTATATATATATATATATATATATATATAATGGCACTAGCTCAGGGCACCAACACTCAAACATCCATTTACAAACTTAAACATATATATATATATATATATATATATATATGCGTGTGTGTGTTATAGGTTTTATATATATATATATATGTGTGTGTGTGTGTGCGTGCGTCGTAAAACACACATACAGACACACGAACACACACCTGTACATACACAAAGGTAGTCATTTATTAACCTGATCCGACTTTTCTACTGGATCTAGCATCTTAATGCTCAACTGGACGTAGATGTACTCCTACTGTTTAGACCTGTACTATCTGGTGACATGATAAATTTCCTCAGGAGTATACCGTTTCTTGGCTTCATTTATATGTACCTCATCCATCATGTACAACCCGACACCGGTTTATGGCCGAGTCGACTGGTGAGCAGATCAATATTAAACAGCCGATTGTTGGTGGGTTCGAAATCCGGCTGGGCTGATTGAGTAGAGCGACCTCTAAAGGTAATGAATGAGAAGATGTGAGAGATGTCACACCCGTGGTATATAGCGAGGCCGGGGTTTGAACCCAATTGCTAGAGGTTTGTGGCCAACCGCTTGATTGGCTATGTCATTGAGACGTTTTCTGCGTGGTGGTTAATGATCCGCCATACCTTAGAGCATACAGATATGCGCGTGTGTGTGTGTGCATGTGTGTGTGTGTGTGCAGACAGACATATAGACTGAGTGTTTGTTTTTTTAAACGATCTCTCTGTCTGTCTCTAGTAAGACTAAGCCTAAGTCAGTACTGGGAACTCTGCATCTTTATTACATGCTGATGGGCATCCGCGCGGAAGAGTTGGTTGCCCGTTTGGTCATATAATTATAGCACCGGGTTCAAATCGTGGCCTAACTGAGTCTGAAGGATGTTCATCTCTCCCACGGCCTCGTCATTAATGTTGCGGGTCGCTCGGTCCATTTAATCTGCCAGGTGAACAAAACCGGCCAGAAACTTAACATTTCACCCCCGTCTTCGTATTTTATTACCCGTCAGATATATATATATATATATATATATATATATATATATATAGAGCGAGAGAGCAACAGGCAGAGAGAGAGCAACAGGCAGATAGAGAGAGGGGGGGTCCACCTTTATAGAAGATTCTCCCGTACAGCTCTAACTGTCCACGTGTCCTATTTACAGGTCAATCGTTTATCGTAACTCAGGGTCTGTAGCTATAGGCGCATAAGATGATGCGCTGTGTTGTGGATGGGGAGGGGGGTGGGTGGCCAGGGGAGGAGGTGCCCATCATTGGCGTTGTTCTTTGATCAATGACACTAGACTAGCCTGGTAGCGGCTAGGACGACTCTAGGTGTCTCTGTCATCAACGTTTAATTTGTCCGACGCTAGGTTTTAATTAGCCAAGCTGTCATCTTCGGCGTGATTAGCCAAATATACGGCTACCGTATAGATAAATGTCACCTGGATGAAATAACAGGTGAGATATACAGATATTTAGATTGATAGATATGTAGGTAGGTAGGTAGAGAGTAGGGGGGGGGGGGGTTGCAAGTAAATACATGAATATTACACGGATGTTCTAAGTAGGAATATAATGGCAGACTTACAACGAAATGTACTTATATTAATAGACTTACTTTGTCATTTTTTAAATTCTGTCCACGTATAAATGTCGGAATTTCCACATTTTGTATTCCTCTAGAAGGTCAATTAATCACTACTTTGACGAACCCCATGTACTCGATCTTAATTGTAGCATCGTCGCAAGAAATTGTGCTCTATATGGAGCGGTCACTACCAAATAAGGATATATGGAGCGGTCACTACCAAATAAGGATATATGGAGCGGTCACTACCAAATAAGGATATGTGATACGGTCCGTGATTGTGTTTGGATGAAAACCGCATTTCCAGTGTGCCATGCTGACCTTTTGTTATACGATACGAAAGGATAGTTTGGGCGTTTACTGTTTGGTCTCCCGTGACCGTTTCACCTGCTTGAGGCCAAATATTCCCAACAGAATCGTCTGAATCATGACGTCAGTAAAGTTATATAGGTCGCATACACAGTTCATACCATTTGTAGTCATCACCTGGCTGGATTTTTCCCTATGACGTTGGGTATTTACAACACAACAGACGTATTGCTTCCCCCCCCCCCAAAAAAAACACCAATCCATATTATGAAGCCAGAACGCATATATATATATATATATATATATATATATATATATATGCTACTTGAATAAAAGAGTACATATTACGCAAAATATAAACGAAATGTTCTTTTTTAATTGTCTGTGATCAGCAAAAACTACCTCATCGCCTCTAATTTATGAGGTGTTT
>JAODUP010000365.1:577500-662295 GCA_025642065.1 Paralvinella palmiformis
TTTACCTTATAACCTCACTAAGTGAAAGTAATCCACGCTTAAATGAGTTAAATTTCCAAATGAAACATCGCAATAGATGTTCTTTTTTATTGTTTATGTTCTGATAAACTATTGGACTCCACCTAGACTGCTATATTTATGAGAATCATTGAGCGTAAAGATTTTTTTTTCATCCGGTTTTCGTCTTTCTTCGTTGCACTAACGTTCTTTGCCCTCGCGATTTCTGAAGGTGACGTCACATGCACGAATTTACTTCTGAATCTGAATCCGCATACCGGAAGTATCCAACAGGATGTAGGAATATATACACGTTGCTTGACGATGGGGAAAAACACGTACACAATTTGCATCGAAGGTTTGTTGACGATTTTGATCTGTGAACATTCCAGTTCTTAGAAATATACGTATACACAATACACATTACCTTTTAAGTGTTTGCATGGAAATATGTCATAATTATATTAACATATACTAAAAAGTAGGATAAATGTTATGAAAATAGCCAGAAGAAATAATATATGGTTTTACAGTTTTAAAGGCCTCGGACAATTACGTTTCTTTATTATAGCACTAAGCAGTAGCCTGTTTGGGTCAAAATAATAGTTCACACGCTCTTAACACTCTGCCAGAAGAAGTCCCAGTGAAATAATGACCGCATTTGGTCGTGCCTCGACGCTTGTTAAAGAGTATGCACTGCTGCCATCTCGCGAATTCGATCGGCAGTCGTGACGTCACAACCGGACTTTAGTAATCACATCAATGTATGGGTACGAATTTTGAATCAGTCTTATGTCCCTGGTTAAACCCGGTGTCCCTCGTTTTTCCGAATAACTTGTGTTATTGCACCAGAGACCATGGGCCTTATTATAGGATATGGTAGTGTTATGTTGAGGTTTGCTGGGTATACCTACGGTGGGGAAGGCATCTTTCTTCAAAATCAGTTTCTTCGCCAGTTCCGTATCACATTGCTTTTTGTGCCAACAAAATGTTCACCATATATGTATGATGTGCTAGTGGGGGCTCCACTTACGCCGTGTTCGTTGGACAAAACGCGTCCAAGTTGCCCTTAGATTATTTGGGGATGGTGGCGGAAAACACACAGCGCCGAACTATGTATCATAATGATTCTATAAACGTCTGTACATCTAAATATACCGTTCGTAACACACAAAACCAGCTATTAGCACTGATATACACAGTAAAAGTAATGGTGGAACTTACCGCATGGTTATGTTTGGCTGTTGTGACGTCACAAACTTTATCGAGAGCGCCGTGACCCGTTGGGGTCGCCTTTAAGAAACATAATGACGGGTATTATTTAACAATATGAGATGCTAAAATTAGAAGGGAATGAAAACAACTTCGAAAATTCAAATGTCCGAGCCCTTTAAGCACTGACCAAAGGTATATTGTGGCAACATGTTAAAGGGTAGAATTTACCTTTAAGGCATACCTGATGATCTTACATTATAAGATAACATGTAATGGTTTGGTACTGGTCTAGTTAAAGGTCATGTTGTCAGTGATGGATGTTGGAGAGGTGTGTGTGTGTGTGTGTGTGTGAGTGATAGAGAGAGAGAGAGGGTGGGGGGGTCCAGATGATATCAGAGCCCCGTACAAAGCCTCTATCTCGGCCGTATATAAACATTTCTTGACCAGACATAGCCCTCTGTCGACCGGTAACAACCAACTTCCAGAAGAAGTCAGCCAAACAGCTGGTTAATGCCAAATGATGTCTAATGCCAGTTGGCATCCGTATATAAGTATATTGGTCGAATCATGATGTGTCTATGTCTAGATATAACAGGACATAGCTGTTAGACATTATATAATCGTCATGTTATATATAGACTTTGGTAATCTGATGGGTTTAAGACCGTGTTGTTGGCACGGATACGGTACACCGACTTATTTGCTCTCTCGCTATATATCACCCTCTCTTTCTATCTCTCTCTCTCTCTCTCTCTCTCTCTATTGGGTGTGTCTGTCTGTCTCTCGCTATCTATATCTGTGTCTGTTTCTCTCTCTCTCTCTCTCTCTCTCTCTCTCTCTCTCTCTCTCTCTGTCTCTAGCTCTCTCCCCCCCTCTCTCTCTGTCTCTCTCTCTCCCTCTCTGTCTCTCGCTCTGTCCCCTCTCTCTCTGTGTGTGCGTGCATGCGTGCATGTCTTAGAGTAGAATAATAACCATTGGTCCCAGTCTAAGTAACCAAAATAGTTTCGCCCCATAATCAAACCGTCCTCACCGTGCCCAGTTCGTATCGACGAGACCAAATATTGCCTGAGCTATGTGTTAAATCGCTTTTGGTGACGATGTTGGTGTCTTTTGGATAGGAGATGTGGATAATTCGGCGTTTCTTCAGGTTTTTGTGTAAGGGATCGTTTAATTATCCATGCCTGAACTTTTATCAGTTGCCGGGGCTCACTCAGTCACTCTGATTGTCAGTTGCCAATTTTATTAAAGGATCGTTCTCAGCCGATAATAACAATCTCTTCTCGTGTTTAATCGGTACTTGTGAGGCCAAGTTCATAGCGTGCTCCGCTTTAGATCTCTAGGCTGTGAAGTCGAATCGCGCTGCCGTCTATCCGCGAGCCAGAATGCGAAATGCCCGTCACTTTTAGGCACACGATGATAGGCCAAATGAGTCGAGCGACATTCCTAGGCCGAGATTCGAACCAGACAAACATATAGATAAAGACAGGTAGACAGACAGCTAGATACAGACAGACAGACAGACAGATAGATAGATAGAGACAGACAGATAGATAGATACAGACAGATAGATAGATAGATAATTTATTTCCAATTTACATGTATATACATATATAACATTAAATGTAACACAACAATAGTAAACAGATATAAGACAGATACCTAGATACATATTGAAGTAGACCAAAGAACTTACTGATCTATTTGATACATTTTATTCTAGATTATAGACTATATGTTAATTAGGGCTAATGTGCGCCAGCGCGCGCGCATGCGCACTTAATCACACGTAGTAATGCAACTGGTAGCTCACTGCGCTGTAGGCCCAGCAGATTGGTGTTATTTGTGCTTGTGGAGTGTTTCAGCCATCAAGAATGCTCCCCCCTCTCCGGATACCCCTCGGGGCCACTCATTGTCCTCGGGTCATACTCTCCCGTGTGACCCGGAGAAAGGAGTAAACAAAACACGCACTTACTCATTACTAACGCCTGTATGATATAAGAAGCCCGGCTTACTTATTTCCCATTGTCATATAATACATATCAGTGACATTACTAGCCACCACGATATCTCTCGTATTTCATTACCCTTTGACGACCCATAATCGACACGTCGCCTAATGAGAACAACAGTAAGGTGTACTCGACTTTGAGGCATATAATGACGTCTCATTTTGTTGTTGCGTACAAGGGCGTAGATTCTGATGGATAAGGGGTTGGGTGGTAGGCTGATCCCCAGCCTCGCCAAGAATGGTATACAACGGTGATACTTATATCCCCCCTCCCCCTACCTCCGTGGTCTAACTAGTAGCGCGTTGGACCACAGACACTACTACCTAAGTTCCAATCTCGGCGTGGGCATATCTGAAGGGTGTTTCATCTTTGACTTCGCTTCATTTCCTTTCTAGGTCGCTCGGCCCATTTAGCCTACGATGTGCCCAAAAGTGGCTGTAAACATCAATTGTCATCATCCCCCGTCATCATGTACCTAAAGCTAACCGAGTTGTTTTACCCTGCCAGTTGGTTACATATTTTTACGATGCGCGTATTCTGAATTCGGTTAAATCGAACACAGTTCAATCCAAAGCGATGAATTTCGATTAAAGGAGCACAGCTTGTTGCAGTTCTACTTCTGTAATCCCCGTAAGAGATTTGGCAAGATTTATTTAGATGAACATCTTGTAGTTATATAGATTTACGATGGGATGTTGTTGTTGGGGGGGGGCGTGATGACACCAGTATTTGATGTTCAACAACTAGATAGATCACATGATAGAAGCTTGATGTTGACCAAGGTTAGTATTACCTGTGTCTGGTAGTTGCTTCAATTAATTATTTCATTTTTTCTAGGGGCGTAGCCTCTCGGCCGTATGCGTCTGGTATAAATGATCAGTGCACTTACTCACTGACTCACTGATTCAACCACGTTGGCCAAACAAACACACTCAACCACGTTGCTCAAGCAAAGATACTCACTCACTCAACCATGTTGGCCAAACAAACTCACTCACTCACACACTCACTCAACTACGTTGGCCAACCAAACATGATCAAAGACAGTAGAGGAAGTTTATGTGTATGATGTGGGAGGGCGCGGCCGGGGGGGGGGTTCTGACAGGTGGAGGAGGGGGGTTCCTTCATGTCTGTATACTGTAAACGAGATGGCTGTCCCCATATGTCCCACGATCAAAGTGTTTATAAATAATACCAACGTGTCTTTGTATCATACGACACACACAGCGATTGTAGAGATTGTTCCCTTTTTATTGGGCAAGTCTCTGGATTCAGTACTATTCGTCGTACTACCAAGATGCCTCCCTCACAGATAATACTACCCACATCTCTGGTTGTTCGTTGAACTATCTCAGTGTGGTCTGTTTGATCTAAATCCGGCTCGGATTTCTTCAGGTATAGCCTCTTTATCCAATCCTACCTGTAACACTGTCGTAATAACAGTCTTCAAAGCTCTTTATGCGATGCCTACATCTCCGTTGTGCTACGTCATAGGCTCGGTTACCTTAATAGTTGCCCTTAAACCTGGACGGGTCACGGTGTTCACTTCCATTTGTTGTGCTACTGTAATACTGGCCTTCCTATTGTCCCATCTTCTTTGCTGTGCTACGTTCAGATCCAGTTCCTGCGGTGGTGATGATGGTGATGATTGATGTTTTACAGCCACTTTTGTGCACATGGTAGGCTAAATGGGCCGAGCGACCTCCAAAGGTAATCAGGCGAAGTCAAAGATGAAACAACTTTCAGATATGCCCACGCCGAGATTCGAACACGGGTGGTGTTGATCTGTGGTCCAACACGCTACCGCTAGACCACAGAGGCGCCCTATTTGTGTATGTGTGTGAGTGAGACTCTCTCTCTCTCTCATGTGTGTGTGTGTGTGAATTTCATCACCCCCTCGCTCTGAATATCTCTCCCCGCTCTCTCTCTCTCTCTGTGTGTGTGTCTGTGCGTCTCTCACCATCTCCCTCCCTGTTTGTCTCTCTCTCTCCCTCTCTGTGTGTGTGTGGGGGGGGGGGGGTCCCTCGCTCACGCGTGCGCTCTCTCTCTTTCTCTATCTCTCTCTCTCTTGTGTGTGTGTCTCTCTCTCTCTCTCTCTCTATCTATCTATCTATCTATCTATCTGAAACTCTCCCCCCGTGTCTCCGTGTGTGTGTGTTGGGTCGGATTCTGATATCATGTGACATCCAGTTGTTTACATACGTCACATAACCGCTGCCTCCTGATTGGCGAGTTAACTGGGTTTTTTTTGGTACTCGCTGACATCGATAGCTGGCTGATGATCAGTGCAGAAAGGTGAACAAGTGAATATTGACCAAGATATTGTATTTACAATACCGATATCTGTGACAATAAAGGCGTCACTTGGTAGCTGAGACTCGAGCTCAGTTATCATCGAGCCATCGTAAAACTCCGGAAATGATGGAAGATTAAAACAGAGTTCACGGAAAGATCGTAAAATTTATTTCTTAGCTAAAAAGACGGGTAAGGCTTAGATTCCGTATATGCGGCATGCGTGATGCGGCATCCGGCATGCGATTTGTGTGATTCCATATGAACGTGCGTTCCCATGTGTTTTCAGTCTCTCATGCTAAGAACATGGCAATACAACCGAAATACAGATAGCAAAGAAAAACCAACAGATGTGTGTGTATGTGGGGGGGGGGGCCGGCAGTTACTCTCCCAAAACAGATTTTACACATTATATATCTAAATTCCAAAACAATACTTATAAAATTATTATTAAAACAAAATCCTGTTATTACAGCCTTAGAATGCTTATTCAGCAATATGCCGAAGGTTTGAACTACAATTTGGTGTGGAGATATTCGAACAATACTTCAGGTTGACCAGAGAATCTAAAAACCCCGTCAGATTATACAGATTTACTGTATATATATATATATATATATATATATATATATGATTGTTGATGTAGTTATGATGTTGTTTTGATGTTCTTTAAGTTAATTATGTTCCTTACCCAGTCTCAGTTGACTGATGGTACATGGTCTTTTGATAAACATGGAATCTACATCTTAACACCTCAACTTCTACTGAAAGGTGGTCGTCATAGCTCGAGTTGAACTTGGTTAAGAAAACAACACCTTTTATAATTGGGACACGTTGTATAATGTTGTTGTTGTTGTTGTTATACGGGCCCTTTGTACAGATTTTATGTTAAATGAGCCGAATTATCCCCGAAGACAGTAAGACGACACGAAAGATGGGCACAGCGAGGCCTGAATTAACATTGGTGCCAGAGGACAGTTGTCTTTAAAGTAGTCGTAGACTTCGTGGTATTTAATTAAGTATATTTATTAATTTACTTTACGACGTGTTTTTAGCGTGGGGGTGGTCTGTATTTACGTCTATATAGTTAGGATGGCTTTAAAGTCGTAAAATACAAGCGATCAATAAGCAAACATCTATCAAGATGACCGATTTAAACCATTTATTTACAGTAACGTGTGTGTGTGTGTGTGTGTGTGCATGTGCGTTCAAAATAAAACAAAACAAAATAAATGGTTTCATTGTCGACCCGGAACTGCGGATGTGAAATAAAACCAAATGACAGCAGAACGGAAGTATAAAAATCAGCCTCGTTGTGTAGCAATGTTTTGCGGCGAGCGGCCGGATTATAGACGTGTTTATTTCGGGTTACTTTAGTGCTGCGTGCAAATGGCACTTCCGGTGTTTATAGGTTCAGATATTGGAACTGTCTGCTGGCCGCCGGGCATAATATTATTAAGTTCGCGCCTTATAGGTCGTTTATTGCCAGCTAAAATAATAGTTATCGTCGCTAGATGGCGCCTTTATTACTGTCCGCTGATTGGCTGAGTTCTGACCTTTACTGTGACGTCTGTGTTTCGTCGACACGACGTTCTCGGTGCCTGTTATTGGATCTTTGGAAGAGAAACTAAAACGATTGAATCGCGAAATAAAACGTCCATTTTCATCTCTGTGCTGTTTAATGTAGTCAATTATAACTAATTTTACGGTATGTAAAGTCAACAATAAAGGTATTTACTTT
This sequence comes from Paralvinella palmiformis, assembly GCA_025642065.1. NCBI lineage: Eukaryota > Metazoa > Annelida > Polychaeta > Terebellida > Alvinellidae > Paralvinella > Paralvinella palmiformis. The sequence continues at coordinate 584,755 of JAODUP010000365.1, forward strand.
GCCCAAATAGCTTGACTGTGTGTGTTGTGCGTGTGTGTTTTGTGTGTGTGTGTTTTGTTTTTTGTTGTTTTGTTGTGTGTGTGTGTGCTGTGCTGTGTGTGTGATGTCATTCGTGGTAGAGATAGCCAGAAATAATCAAGGAGCTGTATATCTGGACCGTCTTTAATTAGGATGGACATCTCTAATTGGATGTTTATTATTATCTTAACATCTCACGTTGTCTTATATAACGTGTCACAATCAGACGAGCTGCCCTGGCCGAGTTGGTAGAGTGGCGAACACGTCACACCCAGCAATACTTGTGACGGCAATTATGCCCGGTGTGGGACTGGCTGCAGCCATTAACGATTTGAGTATCTCTCTCTCTCTCTCTCTCTCTCTCTCTCGGGTTGGGGGGGGGGGGGGGAAGGGTCTGCTGACTAGAACACTATAAGAAGCAATCTTATATTCGAGCCATTGGTAGTTGTGTGTCCGTGTCAAGCATCAGACGTGTCTCATTATGAAGAGTCGCTGCTCTAGTTTCAGTTACCTGATTAATTGTCCAGAGCGTGTATACATAAATCGTGATTAACTGGCGAGACATTACACATGTTTCAGCAAGAAAAGTCGCCACTCTGGATTCAGTTCCCTGAAGAAACGTCCAGAGTTTCAATTCACGGTTCGAGATTCTCTATGCCTGTGCCTTATTATACACAGCTAAAACACACATACACACACACACACACAGAGAGAGAGAGAGAGAGAGAGAGAGAGAGAGCATTGTCCTCATTAATGGACACTGTTTTTTGTTGCTGAGATATTGCCCTACAACATACGGCCAAACACCCCCCCCCCCTCCACCACAACAGTCTAATACAACACACAATGTCAACAACTACACGTGGTAAATAACATCCTTCCAGGTATCGCCCTTTACCCATCTCAGATCCTTCTCTAATCCATTCCCAAATCTGTCAGTGTATCTCTGATTATGTGAATGTTTGATTATGTTTGCCATCTCGTCTCTCTTTCTGCGTGTGTGTGTGTGTGTGTGTCCCTATGTGTGTATGTGTGTGTGTGTGTGTCCAGTAAGAGAAGTCTGCCCCCATTCTGTGATCTGCTTTTAGTATCCTATATATAATGCACAACTTGTAGTTTTTTGTGAGTGCTTCATCATTTCCACGACATTCGCTCGAAATGTTCATCCAGTGTCACAGCGGCACCTGTTTGGAGAGACCACCGACTGGGTGTTTGTTGTCAGTCGTCACGAGCGGGGCACGGTTTTGGAATTGGTATCGTAAATAAATTTGGATGTGTTTGAGAGGTGTGCGTTAGTGTGTGTGTGTGTGTGTGTGTGTGTGTTAGTGTTAGTGTGTGTGTTAGTGTTAGTGTTAGTGTGTGTGTTAGTGTGTGTGTGTGTTAGTGTTCAGTTTTCTAGTCCGTGATTCAGTTTAGTAATTGTTGTCATCTTAATGGTGTGGATGTTATGGCAGTGATTATGGTAATGGCATGCGCCATTTGATGATGATCATGATGATCATGATGATCATGACAGTAATAATTTATTATGAAGCGCATACGCTAGTCATCATTATCGTTATAACCCTCCCCCCTCTCCATCCTCCCCCCTTATATTTAGTAATTATTGATCTGCATTGCGTCTCTGTTCGTGATATAGACATATTATAATCCAGGTGTGGGATGTATCAGTGCTTTATTTGGTTTCGTGGCTAATCACGACAGACATATGTAACATTTGACCTGTTGTAACATTTGACCTGTTGTAACATTTGAATTTTGACGTGTTGTACCATTTGACCTGTTGTAAATTTTGACCTGTTGTACCATTTGACCTATTGTAATATTTAGCCTGTTGTAACATTTGACTATATACTAATGAGTTGTATATATATATATATATATATATATATATATATATATATATATATTATGGGTCATGCATATAAAGTTATATATGGGGTGATACATATAAATACATATAAAGTGTTTTGGTTAGCTTTCATAAAAATTTTCTCTTTTTGTCTTCAGAAATGTACAAAAGATGGCTACCTCATGAAGCAGACATACTCATTCCAGGTAAGTGGCATCTCTGTTAATCGTCATCATTCTTGTATCAATCAATCGAAGTGACATCTAGGTGACAGATGACTATTTGTAATTTTTCTAATTAACACTTTTGATCTGAAATTAACAGGTAGGTTAAAAAAGTTCTGTTGAGTAACATAAATATTGCTGTATCCATTTGAACCCCCCTCCCACAAAAAAAACCCACAACAACAACTAAGAACAACATGAAAGTTATATGTTCCACCCTACCTAATTCTGGTAGCCCTGTTGGGCACGGTTCTCTACCGGCTGGGTTCAAATACCGATCGGTCTGTATCCACTTTCACTTCACCTCATTACCTTTGGAGGCCTACTATGGGCAGAAAAGTGGCCGTAAAATATCAACATTTTAAATTAAAACACCCCAATTTGATGCCCTTTTCGCTGTCAAGTTAATCATAATGCATCTGCTAAAGCTATTTTAATAACGTTTTGGCACCGTTATGATACTCGTACCAAGCGGCTACGGAAACATTATGATAAAAACTCGTTTAACTTGTTAAAAACGTTCATTACGTATACAAATTGCTCCAGGATATATATATATATATATATATATATGTGTGTGTGTGTGTGTGTGTGTTTGTAGATTTTGTGTTCATTGATCCATCCATAACCTGACTATATTATTTCTCAACATTATCTGTTGATTAGTGAAGTTCTTACAAAATTTGGTGTACTTTAGGATAATATTGTTTACATTACAGCGTTGGAGGAGAAGATTCTTTAAACTCAAGGGAAGAAAACTTTACTATGCAAAAGACACCAAGGTTAGTAATATTGATGATATATTGTTATTTTTGTATTTAATTGAATGTTTTAAAACTAAACCATGACACCATAAGAGAGAGAGAGAGGTTTATCTGGTACAGTCTGACTACATTATATCACACTGTCTGGGGTCCTTGGAGGTCAACCACGTTATAAGTAGACCAGGGATAACAACGATCTGTGTGTATTAGTTGTGGGTTAGTAATGATATTATACCAGTCTTTTGCTGGGACATTTTTTCAGAAATCTTCTCCACTGATCAGAATAAACATAGCAACACATATTATAGGAATGTCAATCAATACTTCGTTGTACTTTCTAGTTGATGATACAATGGAATCAGTTGAATATAATTGAGATAATGAATTGTGGCTAACGTGGCTAACACCCACTCCACCATGCTGTCTAACAGAATTTTCTCTTGGTTTATTCATAGACTGGAAATCCCAGTGGAGGTAGCATCTATATTGGTCATAAAATAGACGTTTAGTCCTATATTAGATTCAGAGACCATGTTATGATACGAAATTGGCATAAAGAAAGTGGACATTTTCAGTGTTATTTCTGGATGGGAACATTATTGTAGGAGACTGTCACTTACCATTCAGCTTCTAGTACTGTACTCATATGCTCATTTCCGTTTCTCTCTAACGGAGTAAGTGCTTTGTTTCAGGATCTTCTTGCTCGAAATATATGATATGGCTGGCTTGTATGGTGAATAAGGAATGATATCTTTTTTTTAATCGGAATATTTTGTCTACACATTATTAATATTACAAAAATATTAGCTGCAAATTGTGATACAATTAATTGGAGTTATTTTATAGGTGGAACTAGCTGCTGTCTGTGGTTATGATTCGGTTATCAATGCCACATGAAAAGATGAAACTGTCCACAATAACTTGTGTTTGTTCTAATAGGCCAATATACTGGGAATAAATATATAGTCACTTCATGGCTGATGGGTAGAGTATGGTAGTATTTACCCATGATTATGGTCATGCTGTACAGGAGATCGGAGGTTCGAATCCTGACCATGACACTATAATAGGAGGAGATTTTCAACCAACCAGGCAACTGGCAAGGTTTTCTCCACAATATAAGTCATATATTGTAAATTTATTTATAATTAGTCCCCGTGGTGAAATTTAAATTACAGACCCTATGTGTCTTCCTCTTTTGAGGTAGTCAGCTACGTAAAATAACTGTCAATTATTATATAACAATAACAAAAGTTAGTTTGTTATTTGATTATATTCAGTCAGCAGTGATTAAATCAATTCATCTGATTAATTCAATAAGTAAACCTTCATCAATATTCATCTAAAGTAGCACGTTCTCTCCATAAGTCATCAATGGGTTAAAGTTTGATTGGATGACGGATAATAATATTGTGTGTTTCAAATGTGTTTCATGCTGAGAGAGGTCCATAGTGTTTTACATTTTTATACATACAGTTAGAATGCGTTCTTAACGTCCGATATTTTTATACGATAAACCTGAGTATATCAATTGTTATTACATTTAGGTTTGAAGAACAAATGATTTTTGTAAAGAAAGTTTTATTTACAAAAATCATTATTGAGATTTTGTTTACTCAAAAGTTTATTATAAATGTGAAGAAGCATATATAATTTTTTTTAAATACTGATTAAATACGATATATCAGCTTATTGAATAGCAACTATTTTGAAACTAATATGAAGCTAAATATCTAGCCTTGGTGGACATTATTATTATTATTAAAGGGGATTTTCAAAAGCTAACTAATTTCTGATTGGGTTGGCATATTACTCTGGGATTTTCCGAGGATTGCTTTTTCTCTATATTAATAATAATAATAATAAATATATTTGTTATATTTTATAAGTAAACATACTACGTTTTCTCAAATTTCTGGCTTCCACAGATTTGCTGAAATGGCCTAAGATCTGCATTTTGTGGGCACCTTTTCAGGTGTAAAATAGTCACTAAATAAGGAAAGGTCCCTTTTATTCATCTAACCATATTAATAAATTATATTAATATGACTTGGTGTGGCACAAAGGCATGAGGCTAACTGGTGTTGGGGAGGCGCATTCTAAATTGTTTTTAAAGTGATTTTCTGAAGACAGAATACACATGTAAAAAATACTGTGACCGTGAGTGTTGTTGTTAAACTGGAGAAATGATGGATTAATTTTCATTTATTTATATTTGTATTATTAAAAATATGATTGAATGCCTGATCCATTGACTACGAGGGGAGATCTAAAGTACAATTTATAGGTTTTCGTGTAAAACAAACTGGAAAACGTATCTTAAGACACTTTATTGACATAATCTAGAGCATCATCAATATATTGTAAACAATATATTATGAATTAATTATTAAAACAATTCAATAATTCTGTGCATCATAATGATTCATCAATGACAATAAATGTAAATATTAAATCGAATCATTCAGCAATAATTTATGTTGTCAATATTTTTGCATCAATCAATATCTGATCATTGTTGTGATTATTAGCATTATCAGTAATTATCTGATATATTAATTTATTGATTTTATCACCTTTATCAACCAAGATGCTGTAAATTGTCATTCTATTGTGAGGGAATAGCAATATGTTGCCGGCAGATATTAGAAATGCGTCATCTCTTGAATTTTTTAAATCTCTTCTAAAAACACACACACCTATTTGAGGTTACTTTCACAGGTATATAATGATTATTGTTTAAATACCTATATTGTTTAAATACCTATTATTTGGGGTATCACTGTACAGATACTTTGAATGGCTCCTGCTAGTAAAAGTGCTGTGTTAAATATACATTATTATTATTATTATGCTCAATTAACTTTAAACCTCAGTGACCTGACTAAATTATCATAACAATTAATTAGATATCGACCTGTAATTGGATATTGTCTCATCAGTGTTAAATAATTAATGATAATTGGTGATAAACTTGATAAAATTGATATTAGTTCTTTAAGTTGATGGCTAATCAATATGTATATACATATTTATATGTTGAGGCGCCTCAGTGGTCTAGCGGTAGCGTGTTGGACCACAGATCACTACCACCTGTGTTCGAATCTCGGCGTGGTCATATCTGATGGGTGTTTCATCTTTGACTTCTCTTCTTTACCTTTGGAGGTCGCTCGACCCATTTAGCTACCATGTGCACGAAACATGGCCGTAAAACGTCAATCATCATCATCATCATCTAGAGGTGGACCCACCCCCCTCCCGACCGCACGTAAATTTCGATGGCATGGGGGAGGTTCAGAGCCCGGAGTCCTTAGATCCACACCTGGATATTAACAATCTTGCCATATCTGTTTAAGATAATTAATTTTACGTGTCTGGTGTTTTGTGCGCATCTGGTTTTTGAACTACTGTTAAGACGTCACACACACACATACGCACGCACGCACGCACGCACGCACGCACGCACGCACGCACGTCACACACACACACACACATATATATATATACACACCTCATCCGGATCGGAAGGAACGGGTCCAGATTTGAACAACAATCCATAATATATTCCACAGACGTCCCGATATCCGGCCAATATCCAGACGTCGGAGTTTCGTACGTGGAAGGTTTAGAGCGAGAAGATTTTAATTACAGAGACTAGTTCCGGATCGATCCATGTTAGTTATCCCCACAGGTCCGTCCTGCGACGTGTCTTGAAGGCATGTTAAGAAAAGGAAACCATTTTATCCCGAACGGAGCCGACAAAGGAACATCCATCTTAATCTAGACCTCAGTGGACACCATACCAAACAAACAAACAAACAAACAAACAAACAACGACAACAACAACAACAAACACGTTTTATAATGGACACGGTTTGAATTTCGACTCGAAATGAAATCAACTCAGAATAGCCACAGAAAGACCTAGAATAGACTGTTATAGAATAGACTGTTATTGTTATAGAATAGACTGTTATAGAATAGACTGTTATAGAATAGACTGTTATAGTGTAGACTTATAGTTATTTTATAATATATACTGTTACAGAATAGACTTATAGACTAGGCTGTTGTGGTATAGACTGTTGTAGTATAGAATGTTATACTCTCGATTGTTCTAGACTAGACTGTTATTGAGTAGATTATTGACCAGACTGTTATAGACTAGACTGTTATAGAACAGACTGCTATAGTATAGAATGTTATAATATAGACTGTTACAGAATTGACTTATAGACTAGACTTTTATAGTATAGACTGTTATAGACTCGGCTGTTATAATATAGACTGTTATAGTCTCGACTGTTCTAGACTAGACTGTTATAGAATAGACTTATAGACCACACTGTTATAGGATATACTGTTTTATAATAGACTGTTATACAATAGACCGTTATAGAATAGGCTGTTATAAAATAGACTGTTATAGAATAGACTGCTATAGTATAGAATGTTATAATATAGACTGTTACAGAATAGACTTATAGACTAGTCTGTTAATGTTATAATATATATTGTTATAAACTCGACTGTTATAGTATAGACTGTTATAGATTCGACTGTTATAGACTAGACTGTTATAGAATAGACTTGTAGACCAGACTGTTATATAGTAGACTGTTATAGTATAGACCGTTATAGCATAGACTGTTATAGACTATACAGTTACAGGCTAGACTGTTATAGAGTAGACTGTTATAGACTATACAGTTACAGACTAGACTGTTATAGACTAGACTGTTATAGACTATACAGTTACAGACCAGACTGTCATAGACTAGACTGTTATAGACTAGACTGTTATAGAATAGACTTGTAGACCAGACTGTTATATAGTAGACTGTTATAGTATAGACCGTTATAGCATAGACTGTTATAGACTATACAGTTACAGGCTAGACTGTTATAGAGTAGACTGTTATAGACTATACAGTTACAGACTAGACTGTTATAGACTAGACTGTTATAGACTATACAGTTACAGACCAGACTGTCATAGACTAGACTGTTATAGACCAGACTGTTATAGACTAGACTGTTATAGACTAGACTGTTATAGACTAGACTAGATGTTCTTTAGACGACATTTACTGAGATCTTATTAGTTTGTTTGATGAAAGCTTCGCCATTATGACAGAAATCAGGTTACTCCAGAGATAATCTCCTTAGATGTCATTCTATGCTCCGGAAGACATTCCATTAGAATATATTATTCCAATGATTACATTTTGTCTGGATCGTGAGCCAACAGCTGTATTATTATTACTATTATTATTATTATTATATAGATCACCACTCTATGTAATAATCTTCTAATTATAACTGTTTAGTAAATGATAATTTCTTCGACTCATTTTTCCCAGTTTGTGTTTTAATTTTTGGCGAAATTACGTCGGTTACTTTGAGAGAAACCAAAACAAAATACGCCATTTGTTAATTAACTTTTGTGTTAATTAACTTTGTGTTAATTTATATTGTGTTAATTATGATTTTTTAGAAGAGAATTAACGAAAGAGAAACAGATTTAGGATTGATCGGCTAAACGTCGGCCCGATGACGTAATGTTTGTTGATGGTTTATGTGGCTTTGTTCTGTTGTAAACAACAACATAGAGATTTTCTCATGTGAAATGTATGTGCCTCTCTCTCTCTCTCTCTCTCTCTCTCTCTCTCTCTCTCTCTCTCTTGTTACTGTTTTTTATTAACTCTACATCTCTCAAAACCTAAAATCGTTTACGCAAAAAGTCAATTATCTGTATATAGTTAATCAGAAGACTCTAATGCAATTTGTAGTTACCTTAGTGGCACAGTGGTTATAATCTCTACTGCAAATCTCTAGGTTGTAGGTTCAAATCAGACTCCCTCTTATATTTGTGGGATGTTTTTGTCGTAGTCACCCTTCATCTATATTGGCCAGATGTGGCCAAGGTCAATGGTAAATAAATTAAATCAACATTGATAATTCCGTCTACTTGCTCATCTCTGGTGACATCTTTATAATTCCATTGTAGTAATCGAAATCTAGTAACAATGCTCTAAACCTTTTATAATAATAATAATAATAATAATAATAATAATAATAATAATAATAAATGATATATCAGTGATACACCAAATAATATGCCTGTAAAAATAATGACGATGACAATTATAATGTTCCTAAATGATGAGGTTCATGTTATAAATGGGTTGTAAATATAATATAAACACATCGTAAACACATACTAAATATAATACACACCAAGGAACGTCAATCTTCATGGATTTATTCAAGTCACACGCCCCCTTTCCCTGATACTACTACTACTACTACTACTAGTAGAGTGCTCCTCCGTGGTCTAGCGGTAGCGTGTTGGACCACATATCACTACCACCGGAGTTCGAATCTCGATGAAGGCATGTCTCAAGGTTGTTTCATCTTTGACTTCAACTCATTACCTTTGAAGATCGCTCGATCCATTTAGCCTACCATGTGCACAAAAGTGGCAGTAAAACATCAATCATCATCATCATCACATTGTACAGTGTACATTATTCTATGACTTTGTAATAAAATGTTATATATTTCTGTAATAACACATTCTACAATACCATACAGTAACACCAACAATACTAAATACATTATTGTTGGTGCCACAACGTGCCACATTATAATATATCAGTACCACCAACAATAGTAAATACGTTATTGTTGGTGCCACATTACGTTATATCAGTACCACCAACAATAGTAAATACGTTATTGTTGGTGCCACGAAGTATCAGACATTGTAAAAAAAGACAACAATGTGTTGATTTAATATAATTATATAATAACCATCCACAGTCTAATCTCTTTATTGAATATAAAACAGTCTCGATGTAAACAAATATTTGTTGTATGTCAGGAAAAAACTAAAATAATGCTATATCAATGTTAGTCACATTAATTAATCTACAGCAATAAATAAACAAACTTGTTGTGAATATGTCAGTGGATACTTGATATGTGAGGTAGTATAACAACAACAACAACAACAACAACAACAATAATAATATAGATTTTTAAGTTGATAATTTATTGATACATTAATATATTTATATTTCAGTCTGTGATATATGATGAGATTGAGCTTCTTCATTGTAGTATTGCCGAGTGTAGTGTAAAAAATGTTAACCATAGCTTTCAGGTAAGTGTGTGTGTGTGTGTGTTTGCTAAAATTCTAGGGTCACTGATGAACGATGAGATCTATGTTATCTGCCGAGATTATTGTAGATACAGTACATAGTCATGATAGATCAATTTGTTAGATCTGATATTGTTTATATAGAAAAATCCCGAGTAACGTCCAACGTTTAGCTAAAGAAAGTCATTTTGTCAAACACTTGTATAACACAGACAGACAGACAGACAGACAGACAGACAGACAGACAGACAGACAGACAGACAGACAGACAGACAGACAGACACGCACGCACACACAATCACTCACAAACTGTAAGGGAGCTACTACTTGGTGTAAAGTTAAGTCGATAAATTATTTCCCCCAGAAAATACTATTGATAATAAATATAGTTTAGTTACCATCAAAGACGTTTTATAGTAGTAGTAATTGTAGTATGTGTAGTATAGTGTTAGTAGTATTGCTAAATACCATGTTGTACTGTAATCATGTATGGTAATATGGTTACAGATGTCATTTTGATCATTATTATGTAACCAGTTCTACGTTTTCGATATCAGAGTATTATAACCTTTTTTTTCTAATCGACTATTTCTGGGATTTGTTTAGCGAAATTATTATAATGTCGAATTATTAAAGATAATATGCGGAATAAATGAACTAATTCAATACTAGCAGGTACTGCTGGTGTAATAATCTTCTTTCTATGAGCGTTTGATCCGATAGAGTTTTAATTTTTAATTTCATAATTATGTCCATAGTGCCGCTGTGGTTGTAGTTAGAGTCTTTGAAAGTTTTACCATCACAAATATAAGGATACCATTGCTTGTTGAAAGGGAATAAATAATTGATTAAAGCGTTATATATATATATATATATATATATATATATATATATATATATATTATTTTTGCTACTTTACAGCCACTTTTGTGCACAAGGTAGGTTAAATGAGGCGAAACCATAGGGGTGCTCGCATTATATAAAATAAATATAATCTATATATATATATATAAAACAATTTCCAGGATATATATATATATATATATATATATATATATATAGTTATAGTTCATCACCGCGAGACTGTAATTTAACCTAAACACAAAAATTCCGTATTATGTTATGGGATAACATAAACGAGAAATAGGGTATGAAATGTAAGATAATTAAAATTTCATTTGGAATCGAGACTTACTTAGCTGTAAAATTTAATATTTATGGGTGTTCCAGTCTCGCTATGTCTGAAGGATGTTTCATTCTTCATTTCGTTGCAGTATTTTTAAGGTCGCTCGGTTCATTTAGAAAAAAAAAAACGGGGCCGTAAAGGGAAAACTTTAGGTTTTAGTTTCTTATACCGAGTAAGTGAGGGGGTTGATGGGTGAGTAAGAGAGTGAGTGAGGGAACAAGTGGGCGATCAAGTTGGTGTAGTTATTTCTTGTTTTTATCTGAGGTTCCGTGTCATCCCTACCCACTATGACACTCGTAGGACACAAAAGAGCACTACACGTGATGTATATACGCGTGGCATATTGCGTTGTTTACCACGTGATGGGTAAACCAGTCAACAAATACGTCATCGCCAACAACAATCACGTGACTAACATCGGCCATCGTCGGTAGAGATGATATTTGTCAAGGTGACCTTGTCGAGGATTGTCTCCGATGTTGCGGGATATTCTCTCTCTTTTGAATTGAATTCTGAAGCCTCGCGTCTTCATCATCAGACTTTCGTCACCAAGTATATATATATGTCCACCACGTAGATCCGCCACATAACAACCACCCAATCCCCCACCCCCATACATTAATCATGTCTTTGACATTACAAGTTACTTCATCATATTCAGAGATCCGCCTCAAATGCGCCACACCCCACACGCTGACCACGTTTGTGACATCACCGAGTTCGCATCACGACAGATTCATAACGCATCAACCCACCCCCCGCTCCCCACTAAGATCCTCTCCAACCGGCGCGGACCCCACCGAGTAGCCCCCCCTCCCCATCCCCGGTCCATGCCTGTGACAGCTCTAAAACAACACATGAATATTTTATAAAGCTCGCTGTTTGACCTTCTCGCCACACTCTGGCCGGTGGTGCTAGTGGTGGTGCCGCCCGGTGGTACACCGTGGTTTGGTGCCTATTCGGGGTGTACCATGGCCAGCCTGGCCTGGCCTGTTGTTTAATGACGTCTTTTAGCACTTGTCACTCGCCGCAGCCAGTCTCCTAATGATATACTGGTCACTGTTTACAGTTAGTCCATGTGACATTCTCTCCCGGACGTCCCCCGGTAACCACCCAGCCCTGGTCGGGTCATTCCGCGAAGGTCGTTCAAGGTCGTGTGCGTCTCTCGCCCTCTCTCTCTCTCTCTCTCTCTGCAGAGAGAGAGAGAGGGAGAGGGAGAGAGAGAGAGAGAGAGGATGGTCTCTAATAGAGTCCCTAGTACAGGAAGAAGTAATCAGGACATGTCACCTAGCTATTGTAGACCCGATAGACCAATGCATTTCGTGAAGTATTAAGACGCCGTGTTACCCTATACACAATGGGTATGACTTGTGGGTATTTTACACACACAGACACGTACGCGGTCTGTATTGGATACAGGGTGTTAAGTATTGGGTGTTTTGTATCTAGTATCTGCCTGATATTAAGATGTTATGTTATATAAAAGCTCGATTGTAATACAAGGCATTTTGTATTAGGATGTTATGTACGTTTTGTGTTATATTATAATGTGTACAGGGTGTCTAGTATTAGGATGTTATGTGTTAGATTGTAATGTGTACAGGGTGTCTAATATTGGGATGTTTTGTGTTAGAGTATAAGTTGTACAGGGTGTCTAGTATTAGGATGTTATGTTTGAGATTGTAATGTGTACAGGTTGTCTAGTATTGGGATGTTTTGTGTTAGATTATAATTTGTACAGGGTGTCTAGTATTAGGATGTTATGTTTTAGATTGTAATGTGTACAGATTGTCTAGTATTGGGATGTTAGTGTTAGATTGTAATGTGTACAGGGTGTCTAATATTAGGATGTTATGTACTAGATTGTAATGTGTGCATGGTGTCTAGTATTAGGATGTTATGTACTAGATTGTAATGTGTACATGGGGCCTAATATTAGGATGTCATATACTAGATTGTAATGTGTACAGGGCGTCTAGTATTAGGATGTTATGTAGTAGATTGTAATGTATACAGGGTGTCTAATATTAGGATGTTATGTGTTAGATTATAATGTGTACATGGTGTCTAATATTTGGATGTTATGTGCTAGATTGTAATGTGTACAGGATGTCTAGTATTGGGATGTTAGTATTAGATTGTAAAGTGTACAGGATGTCTGGTATTAAGATGTTTTGTACTAGATTGTAATGTGTATACGATGTCTAGTATTGGGATTTTAGTGTTATATTGTAATGTGTACAGGATGTCTAGTATTAGGATGTTAGTGTTAGATTGTAATGTGTACAGGATTAGGATATTATGTACTAGATTCTAATGTGTATACATGGTGCCTAATATTAGGAAGTTATATGCATGACTGTAATGTGTACAGGGTGTAATCTAAGACAGCCGAAGTAGAATTGCTCCCGAACACGGTACGGGGCGTTCTATAATAAACTGTTCGTCCTACCAGATGCCGCGGCTGTTCCGTGTTTTGGGGTCTACATCACAAGAAAGACGTGACGTCAGGGTTTGTTTATCCCGGATTACGCACGGATTGAAGCTCAAAAATGTATTTGTTTACAGAGGAGCCTCCTCCTCGTACGGGTGCCGAAGCTTTACGTGGATTACGCGCTGCCCGCAAAAGATAAAGGAGGATTTTTTGGGTAAGCTTCCTGCTCGGAATAACCAAAATGGGTTACGCACTCGACGTCCGGTCGCCCCCATAAGGGTTAATCCGGGGACGGCTGGGGTCCGTTATCCCGGTAAGCCCGTCGGGGCCGGGGTCCGGTGGGGGGTGATTCGAGTCCCGGGCCAACTCACTTCCGGTGTCCGTCCATTCCCGCCCCCCCCCCCTCCTCCGGCTCGCGCCACCCCCTGATGATCCACGACTCGGTGAAGATGGTCACGTGATCGATGGATGGAGACCGGACAACGTGGCGTCCTTTCCGCGGACCCCCTTTTCCCCCGGAAAGGTTCGGGCTTAAAGTTGACTTCCGGTGATTAGAAGACAGGCTGGAAATTGTGTTAGCTGAAGCTGGTCAGTTGGGACGAAACTGTTGTTGTTGTTGTTGTTACTGCTGTTGCTGCTGGAGGGTTCAATGCTGTCTGTCTGTCTGTCTGTTTGTCTGTCTGTCTGTCTGTCTGTCGCTTTGTGTTTGTTTTTCTTCTCTTGGCTTTTGGATAATTTGATTTATAAATGTGTTTTTTGTAATTATTGACGTTTTGCTTTGTTGCTTGTTCTTTCTCGGCTCGTATTTTGTGGCATACAGACGGGTAGAAAGACGGGTAGACAGACGGGTAGACAGACGGGTAGAAAGACGGATAGACAGACAGATAGACAAAGTCAGACAGAGATATAGACAGACAAACAGATATACATACAGATAGACAGACAGATATACATACAGATAGACAGACTGATAGACAGAGTGTCTGACAGAGATATAGACAGACAGACAGATATACACACAGATAGACAAAGTGTCTGACAGATATATAGACAGACAGACAGACAGATATACATACAGATAGACAGACATATATATATACAGATAGACAGACAGATAGAGAGAGATATAGACAGACAGACATATATACAGAGAGATATGCAGACATATAGACAGAGTCAGACAGAGATATAGACAGAGTCAGACGGAAATACAGACAGACAGGCAGGTGTACTGACAGATAGACAGAAGGAATACCCTACTTGTTAACGTAGAGATGTGGAGCGTTTCAGTAGCTCAGTGCCTAGGGCGGGGTACTGAAAACCTCCGAGTCAGGGTTCAAATCCGACCTATGCTTGTATTTGTGGGATATGTCCTCCCGGCGACATATCAGGCGCCTCCGTGGTCAAGTTGGTAGCGCGTTGGACCACAGATCACTACCACCCGAGTTCGAATCTCGGCGTGGGCATATCACTGTGTTTACCTATTTGGTGTTCTATCATGATAATGTATTATTATTATTATGACATTGAAGGCCTAATTCGAACTTAGATATTGGGCGCCTCCGTGGTCTAGCGGTAGCGTGTTGGACCACAGATCACTACCACATGAGTTCGAATCTCGGCGTGGGCATATCTGAAGGTTGTTTCATCTTTGACTTCACTTCATTACCTTCGGAGGTGGCTCGGCCCATTTATCCTACCATGTGCACAAAAGTGGCCGTGAAGCATCAATCATCATCTTCTCAACCAAACTGATATCATAATCATATTTTGAGCGACCCCCTCCTAACTCTCTATCCAAATACTATCTGACATAGACCTTAATGTTGGCCAGAGTCTAGGCGGCGCCAGAGTCTAGGGGGTGCCAGAGTTTATGGGGGCGCCAGAGTCTAGGGGGCGCCAGAGTCTAGAGGTCTAGGAGATGTTCCGATAGCCCAATCATTACAGCGCTGGCCTACGAGCCTCCTAGTTGTGGGTTCAAATCTAGACGATAGCTGTGTTTGTGGAATTTGTTTCCCGATGGAATCGCCTCAACGACTCAACGTAACAAGAGAGAATATAGCCGAAGAATTAGAAATAGTGAAGTGTGTTGAATAGAAATGAGATAAATCTGTGTTGTCAGTCGACTACATCAGGTGTTAAATAATTGTTATGATTTACAAGAGTATACCTTTACCTCTCGTTGTTACAGTAAACAATGATGATATATCAGAATAGACAGTTCTATAATTATGTTCCTCTTCGTCCAGCTGCAACCTTTTCCGGTATTCTACCTCGTTATATGACAGTTTTTTACGTGTCTGGGGGGGGGGGGCTGGTTGTACGAACGACGAAGACTGATGAATCATGCAGACCTGTTAGTAGAGCGTAGGTTTATGTGGGTATATTTATGTATGCGTAATGTTGTAGATGTTTGGATCTTGGTACTCCGAGCCAGTGCAATCATATAAATATATATATATATATATATATATATATTCTAAATCACACCCGGATGCGCACGCGTGCAGACGCCTACCAATCCATACCGTATCCATTACAACGCAGCCGTATACGCATAATCGATGTACATAGATCTGCAATGGCCCCCGGATCACTCCACCACACACACACACGCTCACACACATACGAGCGCGCGCGCACACACACACACACACACACACCCGGTGCCTCGGTCCCATTACGCCAGCTGTTAACATAATCAGGGATAATCACGGCCACATCCCGTCCACTTAAAACTTACTCCGTCTCGGAGCACCACCCGTCTGCTTTACCATAACACCACCCGTCTACTTTACCATAACACCACCCGTCTACTTTGCCATAAGAACGGAAATCGACAATTAGTTGGTGACGTGATGGCTTTAAAGGTTAAAAGCGTATTATTGTGGAGAGTATCGTCTTATTCCAGGTTTGACTTAGTGTCCGTATTAACTCAGGGATGAGGTGGGGGGAGGAGTCTATGACGTAGCTGGCGTAGAACTATCTAGGCCTATATATTACAAGACGCGCGCTGACCACGTTAAATGGCGCGGCCGTCTCCACTGAATTAGTAAAAATAAAGGGGGACGTAAAGACCCCCCGAGGACGTAAAACACTCTGGCAGTGACCATCCTCAGGGTATTTCGGCTCCATCTTTCCGTACTGCTCCCCTGTGAGTGGTGGGGGAGGAGTTCCTCAACCACTCCAACATAGAGGCTGTGCTGAATAAACGGCAGCCTGGGGATTCTCCCCGAAATACAAAACAACAAACAACAGCTCTCTCACACACACACACACGCGTGCGCGCACGCGCGGAGGTTGATGGGAGATTTTGGTCAAATCTGCGCACGATGTGTTTATTTTTCGGGCGATTCGGCTAAGTACACGTATTCGTTGTGTCCCGACATTACTGTTCTGCTGTCAGTTTGAGGATGAGCCAGCTTATTGAAGAAAATAATTAAAGGTATCACCCCAATCAGAACATAGGTTATAGTCTGTACGTGAACACACACACATGGACACACACACACACGGACACACACACACACATATATACACACGCATAAACACACACACACACACACACGGATGCAATATTGCACACACCACTTACACCAAGTACGACTTTATGCGTGATACTTCCAAGACATTTCATCTCCCGATTTGTGAATAAAGTTTTGTTTATACGCAGAACAAAACATATTACAATAGAAGGAGAGGGTAATGATCTGAAAATATTAATTTAATTAATTACTTAATGATTTATGAGCATGTAATGCAAAAATAGTTACAATTCAATTTAGTTAATTGTATTATACAAATCATATTATCGAAATATTCACGAAGATCCAGTATAACCCGGGAAGCTGACAAATTCTTCCTAGCGTTCTGACTAGACAACAACAACAACAACAACAACATAGACCTACAACAAAATACATCACTCAAACACGGAACAAAATTCCCTAAAGGGTCGCCATCACATTTATCCCACATTTAACCCGGAAGTTCATTTAGATGACCCCGAAGGAGCTCCGGTGGGGTTGATGTTTTGTTTAATCACGCCTCTGATTACACATGTGGGATATATATTGCTGATTGATCAATCCTTACCATCTACATCAACTGCTCCATATTGAAATATTCCTAACAGTTAGAAATTTGTAAGCACTGGGGTTATCCATTGGGTTATAATGTAAAATATACGGGGGAGGGGGGGCGAAGCGGGAAGGTGTTCCCTCAGACAAAAAAATATACTATATTCACAGCCAGACATAGAATCAGTAAAGAATACTGGAAATATATATATATATATATATATATATATATATATATATATATATATATATATATATATATATATACTACTTAGGAGTTATTTCTCACTTCAACCCAGCACGAACCTCAACTCACAAGGGAGCATACATGGCATGTTGCCACTATAGACGCCTAGCATTACACATACACATTGCCATCTCATCCTGTCAGGTTCTTATTTCTGGATCAGTGATCCAATCGCAATATGAGAACATTGCAGCTCCAAAACCTCGAACCCACGACCCTTCGGCTACGAGTACTACGCTCTAACAAACTGCCCCATCACAGCTCGCCACACGCACGCACGCACACACATACACACATACGAGAGAGAGAGAGAGAGAGAGAGAGAGAGAGAGAGAGTGATATATATATATATATATTTATATACACCTTGAAGGTCGAACGTGTAAAATATTTCTATTGTTTATTACACCGTATAGTTGTAATCTATATTTGGTTATTTTGGGGGGTCAACATGTTACATTTATTTTTACCAGTGTTTACCATTGTTTACCCGTCGTAGTTTGATAAACAACATTATTTTAGCGGAAGACGTTTGTTTTGTGGGAGAACGTTTATCGTGGCTGCCCGTGGGCATCATTATCAAATTGCCGACTTTGTAATCCTGTAATTGAGCTGGAGAACATATTGTTGTAAAACTAGGCTGAAATCTGGACTTGTTCGGGCTCCTACATTATTTAATCCGTCTGTTTTGTTTCGGATGTAAATTGTACTCTATTTCCCGTGTTTTGTCTGAGGCTGATGGTATTTCCATACCGAAAAAATGTCTGCGGTCTGGTGTTATGAGGCACGGCTTGTCTGCGATTTGGTGTTACGAGGCACGGCTTTGTCTGCGATTTCGGTGTTAAGAGGCACGGTTTGTCTGCGATTTCGTGTTAAGAGGCACGGTTTGTCTGCGATTTGGTGTTATGAGGCATGGCTTGTCTGCGATTTGGTGTTATGAGGCACGGTTTGTCTGCGATTTGGTGTTACGAGGCACTGTTTGTCTGCGATATGGTATTATGAGGCACGGTTTGTCTGCGGACTGGTGTTATGGGGCATCACAGCTCGCTTGTGATCCAGTCCTATAAAAGCTGTAACGTCGGATTCGACGAGACGTAGGATGGTAAATGATAATAAAACAAATATTATATATTTGGCATGACCACATTGTGTTAAATCCCTAAAGACACCAGCATTACAGATGGGTGTATCTTCGATTACCCCTAATGGGTCAGTAAAAAATCTAGGGGTTATTTTTGACCAATGTATTAACATGCATGAACATGTCACATCAGTATGCCGAGCTGCCTACTACCATCTTAAGAACATCCACTGTTTAAAAGCATTCTTGAAAAAAGAAACTGAAGTCCATTCCCTTGTTACATCTCGTATAGACTATTGTAACACCCTGTTATATGGTATATCTGATTATAACATTAATCGCCTTCAGCGAATTCAGAATAGTGCAGCTCGCATTGTAACAAATACTAGAAAATATGATCATATCACCCCAATTCTTCAAAAACTACATTGGCTACCTGTTAGACAGCGTATCCATTTTAAGATTCTGTTAATAACTTATAAATCTATTAATGATATGGTGCCAGAATACCTGTGTTAACTAGTGTCCATTAGAAAGTTATCCCGAAAACTCAGGTCATCCAGTCAGATATTATTGCAGGTGTCAGTGTCTCGGCTCAAGTCATATGGTGATTGAGTGTTTAATGTTATGGCCTCCACTTTGTGGAATTGGTTACCGGCAAATATTAGAAATGTGTCGTCTTTTGGAAATGTTAAATATCTGTTCTAAAAACATATCTCTTGAAGGTTGACTCATAGATAAATAATAATTATAGTTTAAAGTTTTTACAGACATTATTTGGGGTATTATTATATTACATATTATTGTACAGCGTCTTTAAATGGCTCCTGCTAGTAAGGGCGCTTTATTAAATATACATTATTATTATTATTATTATTATTATTATTATTATTATTATTATTAGAGATTTTTTTAGAGATTTAGATATTTGTTATGAGGTAGAGCCGATCTGTGATTAGGTGTTATAGTGTGATATTGCTATACGGTGTTAATGTGGTATTGCGATATGGTGTTATAGCGTGATATTGCGGTATGTCGAATACCGTACAATAGTGTGACCAGTCTCCTATCTAGACTACAGTTGGACGCCCCCCCCCTCCCCATGATCTAACTGGTAGGGCGGTTGGCCACAGATTTCAACCACCTGAGTTCGAATCTCGGAGTGGGCACGACTGAAGGGTGTTTCATCTTCCACTTCGCTTCATTATCCTTTGAAAACATCCTCTCTAGAAATCCATTGAAGATGTTCCTATTTTGTACTTCTCTCTCCTATATTTCGATATGAACATCCTAAATGGATGCACACGCTGCATCCTTGAAACATTTACAAACGATATTTGAAAGTATCCCAGTAAGTTGACCTTCTTTTATATCGGAAGATGGAATCAGTTGAAAGTATTATTGGAAACATCATGTTTAATGTAAATTACGTACCTATGGAGGTTAGTATAATAGAAATCCAATTTTCTACGTTTCCTTTCCACGTACGAGTCTGGTCAGGTCAAGAGACGCGACAAACACGTGTACTTGGCTAAATCAGATGTAATGTAAACAAAATTATGTCGTATATGACACGTCAATTGTCATATCGAAACCCGTATTTATTATCTGTCAGGTGTAAACAAAATATATATTGGTTTCTAGATCGTCATCATTCACTATTATATAAACTTATGGGGTTTTGGTAAACAACCAGTTATTTATTAATAAAAAATGGCGGCCAACTTATTACCTTATTGTTCTTTTACCAGTTCAATTGGTATTTATTCCAATATTTTGATATTTTAATTTGCCACAAACTCTCTGATAACAAAACCGATGGCATTCGATCCTCGAACTGTTATCTTTGCCGAAATATAGTATTTTAGCTGAAACATTCGATGTAAAGTACACCACAGACCCAATCCCCACCCCCCTCGATAGCGGTTAATTCCACCGTTTCAGACATCATTCAATTTTGTTTATCGCGATGGGGAAAAATATGATATGTTTCTTATTGTGGGTATAAATTAATATCGAAATGTATTTATGGGTCTTTTATAGATATTAATTAATCGTAATAAACGCGTGGATATAATTCGTTTTTTTTGCGGGATTTAGATGACAGGTGCAAAGGAATAAAGGAACAGCGCCAGAAGTCCCGCAGACAATCTCCATTGGTCACAATTTAACGTTAAACCAGCGTTCGTTATACGACACACCCACTAAATATTTCGATTAATAAATGACTTACTGAAAGTGTTTGGTTTTGTCGTGCGATGATACGCGCTTTTTGATTGGCCGAGACGTTAAAAATGGACGAAATGTCGCCAATCAGGGCGCGTCTTCTAAGTTTTCACAAGTATCGTCACAACTACCGCTGATAATCATGCGGGGCCCACTTCATCAACAGGCCCGGGTCCCAGGGCCCACTTCATCAACATGCCCGGGTCCCAGGGCCGCTCACTTCCTAATAATCCTAGAATCAACGCTGTCCTGTATTAAACTTTCAAAAGTAAGTTAAGAATCTGAAAGGATCCCTGTCGGTGGACCAATTAAACTTAACGTCCTCGATAGGAAACACTTCCTGTGACCAGTCTCATTAATAATCCGGATGAACTCATTAGATGTTTGCGTTTGCTAATCCGTTTGTTATTGACGAGGTTTACATGCACAAACAACGAAACGTAGTCGTTGGCATCGCGTATTAATACCATCCGAAATATGGAATTAAATCAGATGTCAGTTTCGTGGTCATTAAACACGGAACTGGATTTTTGTTTTGTTAAATCTGGGATCATATCAAAATTGGTAAAAGTCATAATCGTCTCGTTATTTACTTATAGAAGGGGGGGGCTCAACCAATGCCAACGATAGACAGTCGGGAAGATAATTGTTATCTAATCTATACTTTGAAGACGATTTGGTCCAAGATATAGAAGAATCCGAGGACATTA
The DNA here is from genome assembly GCA_025642065.1 of Paralvinella palmiformis. Classification (NCBI taxonomy): domain Eukaryota; kingdom Metazoa; phylum Annelida; class Polychaeta; order Terebellida; family Alvinellidae; genus Paralvinella; species Paralvinella palmiformis. The sequence continues at coordinate 606,741 of JAODUP010000365.1, forward strand.
AATATTAGATTTTTAGAATATTATTCTAAAATATTATGCTCTACAGATAGGGTGCTTGGCACTGCAAACCTCCAGGTTGTGGGTTCGAATCTGACCCATATACGTATCTGTTTAATGCGTTTCCCAAGGATGTCACTGATACCCGTCATTATGAGATGTTTCATCCACCAGTTTACCGTCAGTCGGTCACATATGACAGGTGCGACCAGGGTCGAAGATAAACAATGAACAGACTCGGGATCTAACAAGCAAGCGGATCCCGATAGCTAAGACAATATGATCCCGGGATCAAAGATTACGATCCCGGGATCAGAGACAATATGATTCCGGGATCTAAGACATTATGATCCCTAAATAATAAACAGATCGTAAACATCGGCTTACTTTATTAACATCACACCTCAATTACGGCAGATCAACGGTCCCAAAGGTTAACATAATACAGGGATTATACTGACCTTGACCCCCAACATGTCAACCAAAACAACAATAGAAATATAGAGGGAATTTGTTATACTGGGCCATGTGTGCGTGCGTGTGTGTGTGCGTGCGTGTGTGTGCGTGCGTGTGTGTATGTGAGAGAGAGAGTGTGTGTGTGTGTGTGTTGTCAGCGGTGTCACTGACTGACGTAGCGTGATTGTGTGTGTGTGTGTTTAAATGAAATGTCTGTGTAAATAGATTCCATCGATTATCTATCATCACGGCGTAACATAGAAAAGCCATTTGTGTCTGTGGTTAGCCGACTCCCCGTCCATTGTTAAGAGCACCCCCGTCTGCTCGATACTGGTTACACCTTCCCACAGTGTCCACGTTCCCACTGTGTCCACCTTCCCACAGTGTCCACCTTCCCAGCTGCGAACGAGATATTGAATAGAATTGGTGTCCCGAATATAAAGTGAAAGTCTCAATAAGCGCCCCCCCCACTAACAAATACATCGGCACGGGAGGGGGCGCGGTTCGTCTGGATCAATGCAGTATAGTGGAGTAGTTTAAACGCAGCAATGTGGAATTTTATATTTTTAAACTGTGCCAAGAACTTTCACGGAATGATCCCCTTTTGCCACCCGACCTTGAACCCTTTGATTGGGTGACGTCTGTGCTCCTAGCTACGCAGTCACTATCGACGATCCAGACCGGAACCTTTTAAACTGTACCACGGGTGGTGATCACATCACAGAACGCCACCTGGGGTATCATAGAGACATCGAGAAATTCCAACATGTCCTTTTGAAATCCGGTTACTCTAAAACACGTGACGTTATGGACCGTCTTTTTGAGGCCCTCCTTCCTGGAGACGCATCTGGATCCAGTCGAAAATAACTCATCAATCTTTTTTTTAAATAAACGGATGACGTAACTCATGTGACGGATGGCATTGCTCTAAAGGACAATAAAAACGTCTCCGTCTATGACGTCATCTGAACGTAAGCGTTAAGGCAGCCGCCGATTTGGTACTATTTACCGCTAGGAGACGGGCCTATGACGTCATAGCAGTACGGCCAAGGTTTGCTACTCCAGATGTATTATCTCGTACGGTGTGTGTGTGTGTGTGTGTGTGTGCCATTAGTGTCTACAATTGGTCCAAGTGTTGGCAGTTATAATGGTCGTTTTTCTCGTATTCTGACACTTATGAAGTAATTAGAAACGATGGCTTTGTTTTGGCACCCGACACACACACACACACACACACACACACACACAGTACTGTTATGTGTACTGATTTCCCATTTCGGTGTACACCATCATGTTGTTGTTATAAGCTATCGGCGTCCGACCTTCGGTACATTAGCATCAGAAAATTGTGTTCAGGTTTTATAAAATTGGAATTTGCTGTTTTATTTTGAGACTTGTCTTTTTGGTTTTGTAGCCGGGTATTGTGTTGCTGTGTGATTAATTTTATGTCTGACAGATTGAATCTCTATCTCCATCCATCCATCCATCCATCCATCCACCATTATATATCTCTTATTAGCTTTAATTGCATTTGTTCTGTCCATCTTCCTGTTCTTGTCTTTCTCTGTACGCTTGTCTCTTCACGCACGCGCACCTAACCATTGTGGTCTTATAATTCAGTAATGATTCTGTTTCTGTTCAGCCTCCCCATTAGTCATTCCCGGAACACGCGACCAACGACTATACGTTCAGATGAAACATCCCGCACACTCAGCTATCAGTGGAATCCGAACCCATAGGTCGGGAAGTTTGCTGTGCGTCAGCCGCCGAGTCAACTACTATAACGCGCTCTGAGGATGCGACATAACCTTATTATACGACCTTATTACTAGTCATATGAGCAACAATGATGACTCACTATCTGTCTCATCGCTGTTCTCACCTGAGACATAGGGCCATAGATGGAAAGGGCGAGCGAGGAAAGGTTTGGGGGGGGGGAGAGCTTCAAAAATCCGCCTTATCTAAGAATGGTCTTGTTTATGAGGACTGCGGGATACTTTGACCCCGTTCCCCGGTATGTAGTCTTAAAGGAATGTGTTTATTATATACAGAATTAGGAGCTGTCTTCTTGTCGTTACTTCGTGTCGTGTCTATTTTCAGTTGTTTACATTTTGTTGACAAATCTGTTGACGAAGCCGAGGTATCTTCTGATGTGTCTGTGACGTCGGCGGGTATCGCGTCAATGACGGCTTATGTGTGTGTGTGTGGGGGGGCTTGTGTTGACGCAGATCGGCAGCGACCGCGTTAATGGATGTGACATCCGACAACGAAACAACACAAAACACGGTGTCGTAATAAACTGCTTCGTTGTGGTAAACTATGATTAATGCCTACTTCAACTGAGTGTACTTCGGCCCGTTTGAAAAATATTTTTCATATTTTGTTTGTTTGTTTACAGGCATTAATCGACAGGTAAACAAGAGCCTGTTGTCAGTTTGGTCAGGTCTGATATGGATATTCAATATAGCACCCACCTCAACTTCTAACGGAGTATAAAACGCATGCTGCCATTAAAGGCGCAAAGCGTTACTCAAACACATAGCCTTCGCGTCCTGTCAGGTTCTTATTTTTATGGATGAGTGAATCAGTCGCCACACGACGGCATCGCAGCTCCCGGAACCTCGAACCCGCGACCCTTCGGCTACGAGTCCCACGCTCTAACTAACTAAGCCATCACGGCTCGATGTAGCTTAAGTGGCGCGAGTTTCGTAGCTTCACCACGTGACACAGATGTGTGACGTCATGGGAACTAGGAAAATATATCTACGGGGTAACCGATAGCGATATTGGACAAATACGGACGCCTCCGTGTTCTAGCTGGTAGCGCGTTAGACCACAGATCACCAGCACCCGTGTTCGTATCTCGGCGTGGGCATATCTGAAGGATGTTTCATCTTTGACTTCGCGTCAATACCTTTGGAGGTCCCTAGGCCCATTTAGCCTACCTTGTGCACAAGAGTGGCCGTAAAACACCAATCATGTTGGACAAATACATCTACTACTAATTCGGTTCAAATTATGGCCCGGCCACGTCTGGAGGATGTATAATTTTTCACTTCATCTCGTTATCTTCGGGAGTTCGATCGCGTGCCATTTAACATTAAACCGACCGTAAAACGGCAACACCGCTCCCCCCCCAACTAACTCCGTAATACGAGACCCACCCTTTGCTTAGGGGATGTTTCATGTCGCATAATCCATGATAAAGATGTCCCCGGAAAGGGAAACGAACAACTGACAATGAATGAATGAAATGAATTACTTTATTTTCTGAACTGTATACACATATATGCTGACATATAAAGGTAAAGATTCATGAACTGAAGTAAATAATAAATACAATAAGTATACAGGTCACAGATGTAGAAAAGAGTCTACAAGAGACTGTCCGGCTCGGCGTAATTAAGTCGTATTTGTCTATACATTTATAGTTATAATTTTAGTTGGAGCCATTCTACAACTGATTGTAAGATGTAGTCAATTTGACATGATAAGTACTGATTTATTCTGTTAATCTGATGCCGCCGCCGCCCTGGTGTATTCCCCATAACGCTATCCCACCCAGTAAAAGAATATGCAGCGCCATAAATACATGGGCGAAAAACATAGGATTATTCATCGTAGTCCTCCAATGTGGATCGTTTGAATCTGGATGAGAAACCCGCACAAGATATGAGTAATGAGTTACACATGGAGATAACATGAATTGTTAAAAACTTAAGATCACGCCCGATTAATGTATCAAAAAGAGCAACGACAGTTTATTAAACAGTAATTTATGTTAGTACTTGGTAATTGAGATAGTTAAATGCTCTGAAAACACATTTCCTACCCCGCTATATTTAACATCAATGCGCGCAAGAAATAGTTCTATATCACTTGTGTCGATGAATGCGGCTCGCGCATGCGCACACCAAATTAGTGCACTGGGTTAGGTCGGGGTATTTTCTCTCGGTGTGCGGCATGCAGCTTATTCGTTAAATGAGGGGGCCTATGGACAACTGTTGCCCTGACCTAATTACACGATCTGAACCCTGCCTCCTTGCTGGCTAGTTCCAGTAAACATGTCACGTGTTAGAATCCGTTGCCGCATGTGCCAAATATATCGTTTTCACATCGTGTTTCGTCTACAAGTGACGGTACAATTTATGTTTGACACAGTATGCCCGCGATCCCTTCCGCGTACGGGCGCCCGCGCACGTGTGTGTGTGTTTACATGCATAGGTGTCGATTACTTTTCGCTGAGTTTGGTGATTGTCAAACAACAGATTATTTGAAGATTAGAAGAAAAAAGGGGTATAATATAATGACGATGAAGCTTGTGAATGTAATTATATGATTTGTCATAATCATAACTAACGGATTACTGTCAGGTGGAAAATTACTCTGTTGTCATGGAAATGATAAACAGTTGTTAGATGATAAATTGCCGTTTAAATTACACGTTTATATACCAGCATTATCAACGCTTTTGTCATGATTTAGAACGGGCGCCTCCGTGGCCTAACGGCTAGCGCGGTTGGCCACAGATGTATAGCACCTGGGTTCAAACCCATGGTCGTGCTATGTCAGAAGGGTGTTTCATATTTCACTTCGCCTCATTACCTTTGGAGAGCGCTCGTTCTATTTAGCCTACCTTGTATACAAAAATGGCCGTAATTGAGCAACATATACACGATTTAGAATACCAAATATGTAGAATCTAGAATGATAATTTTACTTGTAAAACGAGTTGATTATGTTGTGATATCGTGTTTATTAGGTGTCATTATGTGTATATGTTTATGCATGGATGTCTGCCTATCAAACCGTGTATTACATATCAGAGCACGTTTTCCTATCGTTTCTCCCTTATGACCGTCCGTGTTTTGCAGCGGCGTCTATTGTAATCTTTATTATGATTGGTCGTATTGCGTCGGCGCGATGCGAGTCACGTGACGCAAATGCACCAATCGTGTTAAATGGCGTCTCGGCGTGCCAGTTTTAGACTGAACCTTATTACTAAATCATGGACAGACATGGCGTTGTGTTATTTTATTGTCAGCTTCTTCCGTGCCCTCTACTCGAGTCACATTTCTGTTATGCCTCACCGTGAGGAGGTTTGGTGATGATGACCTTCCTCAGAATATAATATCATCAATATTATATGTTGTTATTATTGTCAAATTGTCCTTCCCGTCTGACTGTTTGTTAGCTAAATCTATCTCACTCTCTCGTCATTTATCTAACACAACAACATTCTGATTTGTTGTTAGCTAATAGTGGTTGTAGTTAACAGTGACTAGTTGTAGTTAACAATGACTTGTTGTAGTTAGTTATAATATATGACTGGTTGTAGTTAACAATGACTTGTTGTAGTTAGTTATAATATATGACTGGTTGTAGTTAACAATGACTTGTTGTAGTTAGTTATAATATATGACTGGTTGTAGTTAACAATGACTTGTTGTAGTTAGTTATAATATATGACTGGTTGTAGTTAACAATGACTTGTTGTAGTTAGTTATAATATATGACTGGTTGTAGTTAACAATGACTTGTTGTAGTTAGTTATAATATATGACTGGTTGTAGTTAACAATGACTTGTTGTAGTTAGTTATAATATATGACTGGTTGTAGTTAACAATGACTGTTGTAGTTAGTTATAATATATGACTGGTTGTAGTTAACAATGACTTGTTGTAGTTAGTTATAATATATGACTGGTTGTAGTTAACAATGACTTGTTGTAGTTAGTTATAATATATGACTGGTTGTAGTTAACAATGACTGGTTGTAGTTAGTTATAATATATGACTGGTTGTAGTTAACAATGACTTGTTGTAGTTAGTTATAATATATGACTGGTTGTAGTTAACAATGACTTGTTGTAGTTAGTTATAATATATGACTGGTTGTAGTTAACAATGACTTGTTGTAGTTAGTTATAATATATGACTGGTTGTAGTTAGTAATGACTTGTTGTAGTTAGGGGGTTGTAGTTAGTAATGACTTGTTGTAGTTAGCTGTGACTGGTAGTAGATAGCCATGACTTGTTGTAGTTAGCTGTGACTGGTTTCAGTTAGCTATGACTGATCGTATAGTTAGCTGTGATTTGCTATAGTTAACTCTTAGTGGCTATATGTAGCTATGATTAGCTATAGTTAGCTATGAATGGCTATTGTTAACTATGATTAGTTAGGTATTATTACCATATTACCATACTGACAACTAGCCAATAAATGCTATTTTATTACCATCCTACCTGACACCTGGTGGCCAGTATGTGTACTCAAATATGTTTATTTTATCAATAGGTTTTCCCCCATTAATTTAAAATCTTCCTTTCTTTTGTTCTAACGAGCAGATGTTGTTGTTGTTGTTGTTATGCCGGTGGTCGTTGTGTCTATTTACAGTCGTTGTTGTTGTTAATGTCGTTAGAGCCTGTCTTAAAGGGCACCAACTTCTCTGAACGTTCGTTATAATTTTAACGATGACGCTTTTCGCTTCCGAGTAACATTTTCTCCAGAAACCAGTCAGTGTTTTCTGTATTCAGACTTTCTGGTAATATCCGCTTACACACACGCGCGCGCACGCACGCGCACACACACGCACTTGAGGCGCCTCCGTGGTCTAGCCGTAGCGTGTTGGATCACAGATCACTACCAATCGTGTTCGAATCTCGGCGTGGGCATATCTGAAGGTTTTTTCATCTTCGACTTCGTTTCATTACCTTTGGATACATCCCACAAACGCAGCTGCGTATTGGATTCGAACCTCGACTTGGATGTTTGTGACGTACTAATATCTAATAAGCACTTCTATCCGTCGTCCGCTAGATGGCAGTGTGATCTTGTTTCTACCGTCATATTTAGGTCACGTGATTTATTGTGATGTTATTGTGATGTTATTGGCTGCTGATGTTGTTGATGTTCGGTGTTTATTTCGGTGTCAGTTGTGTCATCAATCCAATTAGAGCCAATCAATTATCTATTAGGTGATGGAATCAATTGTTTGTAGTCACCGACGTTATCTTCTGTGTATCTTCTTCTCTGTCTTACTGATTATCTAATCGTGTCATCTTCAGCGCTGGCCTCTATAGCTTCATTGGCCATCGTTAATTATTATTCTTATTATTATAAATATGTCGCCAGGAGAAAACAAACAGACAAACAAACACACAAACAAACACACAAACGAAGAGAACACAAACAGGGATTGCTGGGATCATCGATAATATGATCACTTGGTTAAGTGATGATACTGATGATGCGACTGACCTCTGTAGGTCATAGGTCGTGTTAGTGGTATCAGCGTGAGCACATTGTGGATGAATTCTTGAGTTTTTCTAATTAGGTAGTACTGAATAGTCTGAGAGAAAACAACAGCGACGTGAACAACGTACACACGCGCGCGCACACACACGCTCTCTCGCGCGCACGCGTGCTATACTCGCGAACAGCACCTGACCATCTAGTTTGCGACCGGTCGTCATCTAGTCGGAAGTACGGTGCCAGGGCGATGGGGACGCCATTAACCCGGCCACGTGACATCGCGCGAACAGCGGTCATGTGACGATCGATCACGTGAACGCCGGCCATATGAACACGGGTCGTTCGTCGTCCTGTGTGCGTCCTAACCGGTTGGCAGTCACGTGAGATGAATCACCGACCGAGATGGAAATGTTAAGGTTCAAGTTTTCCACCCGGATGTCGGGCTGATGGTCGGTGGGGTCGGTCCGTGTGGTGTGGGTCGGTCGGTGTGGTGGGGGTCGGTCTGTCGTGTTGTTGTCTTAACGTGACCATGTATCAGGATCACGGGCCAACAGGGCCGAGACACTGGATCGACTAGTCGCCGTCCGTCCGTCTGGTCAATCGGTGATTTAGTGGGCCGACTCGAGTCGGTGGCATTTCGTTCGGGGCCGATTCGACCCTTATCGGGATCGGCTTTATAAGCCGGACGTCCGGTGTTTTGTCTTCAGTCTTCGTCGTCCGGATATCGACGGAATTGATGCCAGATTGGTGTTTGGCTGGTCCGTCCGTCCGTCCGTCCGTCCATCTGTTTTGTCTGTCTGTCTGTCCTTCCGGTGATGGAAAGTAACGGACGACCATCCATCAGCGGGCAATCAACCCCCTCTCCCTCTGTCTATTTCTCTATTATCCTCTCTCCCCCCTCTCTCTCTCTCTCTCTCTCTCTCTCTATATATATATATATATATATATATATATATATATATATATATATATATATATGCGCGTTTCAATAATACCCCCAAGTGCTGTCTGTGTCCAGTTGAGACAATTTACTGTCTGTAGAATTGTCTCAAAATACGAGCCTTTTAAATGCGAGTCAACGACACTAGATTATATATATATATATATATATATATATATATATATATATATATATAATAGCTGACTACAATTTATAAAGCTCAACATTGAAATATGTTAATTTGTAGACGAGTGTTGCGTGTTGTTGTTTGTGTCTGGTTCTGTTGTTAGGGGACAGCTAATTTCCGGGCTATTTCGACTCGGTGTTAATGCGTACTCTGACCGAAGTGGACGTCTGAGAAGTAGGTAATTATTTGTTCAGTCCGATCCGGTATGCGTCGATACAAACACGTCCTTAGAGCATTCTTCAGATGGTAATTAATCGTACGGCTGCTGTTAAGAAGTTCTTAGAAACCACCAATGAACTTAGTCCGTGAACTGCGAAGCTTGTCCGCGTTTCATGCGGTGTGAAACAAGTAGACCTTGGCCTTTTAACAAAAGATGATGATGATGATGTGCCGTTGGTTTTGTCAGGCTTCCTCCCCCCGTTCTCCTAGCCGAGTGATAGGTCGGTGATTCTCTGATCTTCACCTAGTGTCACTAACTTGTCGTCATTATCTCGTCATCCTATTGTCTTTAATCAATTGTTGTTTGATCATGGTTGATGGACATTGATGGTCTTGAGGGCTACTAGCTGACTCATTGAGGGAGTGTGAGGGGGGGGGCGCTCCTGGTAAAATGTCAGCTGACTCTACACCGAACACATTGAGGGAGGGTGAGGTCCAGATTATGGGGGGGTTGACTACTAGTAAAATGTCAGCTGACTCTACACCGAACACATTGAGGGAGGGTGAGGTCCAGATTATGGGGGGGGGGGGGTGACTACTAGTAAAATGTCAGCTGACTTTACACCGAACACATTGAGGGAGGGTGAGGTCCAGATTATGGGGGGGCGCTCCTGGTAAAATGTCAGCTGACTTTACACCGAACACATTGAGGGAGTGTGAGGGCCAGATTATGGGGGGGGGTGACTACTAGTAAAATGTCAGCTGGCTCTACACCGAACACATTGAGGGAGTGTGAGGTCCAGATTATGGGGGGGGGTGACTACTAGTAAAATGTCAGCTGACTTTACACCGAACACATTGAGGGAGGGTGAGGTCCAGATTATGGGGGGGCGCTCCTGGTAAAATGTCAGCTGACTTTACACCGAACACATTGAGGGAGTGTGAGGTCCAGATTAATGGGGGGGGGGTCTACTAGTAAAATGTCAGCTGACTCTACACCGAACACATTGAGGGAGTGTGAGGGCCAGTTTAGGGGGGGGGGTTATCTGGTAAAACATCAGCTGGCTCTAAGCTGAACAGATTGATGGAGTGTGGGGCCAGATTATGGGGGTGGGGTTCTCCACACCGAACAGAACGACACTGAAAGAGGGGGGTGGTCAATCTCTAGAGATGACTCTATTTAGTATCCAGTAATGAGAGCTGCCGGCTCTCTCTCTCAGCAGGGCTTCGACCTCTGATGTGAACGAGATCCAAATCTTGCCGATTTATCCTCACTAATTGCTCAGCCGAATGATGCAGCGAGATCTCGAGTCCGCGTGTGCGTGTGTGTGTGTGTCCATTTATGTCCGTTTGCGATGCTGTTAGTTAGTTAAAATGTTGTGTCGGGAGACACTCGGGGTTGGGATGGGGGGCAGGAGCATGAGGCAGGTGAAAAGAGTGGTGATCTTTTTACCTCAGCCCTTGCTCATTTGCATTATTACTCATCTGACACCATCGGTGTCCAGTTCCGGTCTATGACAACAATACCTGTTACTGTACTCTATCACACAGATGGTGACAACACTCCGGTCTATTAAATCTCGACTCTAGGTGTCGCCACTTTGTCCCGGATACCATGTCTCTGATGACGATAATATGTTGATTTGGTGGTGTTTGTCGGTCTCCGTACTAATGTCAGTAATCTAGACCGCCTCTCTACGGTCCAGCTGGTAGTGCGTTGGGCCACAGAACTCTTAACTCGTGGACTCCAATCTCGGCCTGGGCTGCGCCTGAAGGGCGTTTCATCTTTCAGTTTACGTCATTACCTGTGGAAGGTGTTTGGCCGAAATAGGCCTTAAAATGGCTACAGCTGATCTATACCTGATCGGGGGAGGGGGGGGAAGGCTTGTTTTGGCCGCTACCTCGCTACGTTATATTTCTCTTTGAATGAATGAGTGAGGTGAGGGAAGTGAGAGAGGTGAGTGAGTGAGGTTTAAACTAAGGAGCTGTACCGAATGAGTGTAGGATTTGTTAACCTCCGTTCTAGCCTTACCTGATACATAATGCATAGTGGCAGATTCCTAGGGAATTATCCGACAAACGGAAGTGAAGCCTAGGTTCGATTCGAACCCTGACCTAAAAGTTGGGGTATCGGCGCATCTCGAACCAAAATTTGGTTCTCTTATGGAGGAATATGTTTTGACCACCCCTGTCCCGGTGCCGGATTCAGTGCTTACTCCGTACGTCCGGTTCTAGTCCGAAGGGGGGCAATCCACCCCCTTTCCGGTCCCGTGGGCGTCCTATGTCCGTCTGTGTTAGACGACAGTGATTGGCATGGGATGCCAAGTTACCTGTCTAATGTGCGAAGATCACATCCTACCTGTCCGTGTGTGTGTGTGTGTGTGTGTGTGTGTGTGTGTGTGTTCGTGTGTGTGTCTGTGTCCGTGTGTGAGGAGCAGCTGTTCGAGGCTAGAGACCGACCTTTTTATAAACGGACCTCAAAAGGGATCCTTTCCACGTCCATACTGTAGGGAGCTTGTTGTTGTTGATCGATGGCTAAAAGCTTTAGCTGCGTTCATAAAGGTATAGAGTACCTCATACCGACAACAAGTCCTCTCATAGTAAATATGTATTGGTCTTCTGAGAATAGTTAACATCTCACAGTAATCAAGACATCTTATCTCTGATATTGTCATATTTCGGTTTGGATGTGTGTGGATGCGGATGCGTGTGGATGTGGATGCGTGCGCGCGCGTGTGTGTGTGTGTGGGTGCGGTTGATTATGTCCGCTGTTTAAATTAGGCAGCACGGGAGGATTGTTGTGGTTCGGTCGATTACAGCGAGATTTGGGTGTTTGGTTGGTTGGTTAGTTGGTTGGGTGGCTTGCTTTAATTGGGTGCATGCCAAGTATTGGTGGCATGGGGACCACCCATACGGAGTGTAGTGCTATATGGGTGGTTTGTGACTAGTTTTAGACTTGGCCACAGAAGTGTCATAAGTATGTTGACAGTGTTGAGAACAATAACACTCTATATAATACGATATATATATATAGAAGGACCATATTCTAACAGTTGCCGATCTTTTCCAACCGAAGGTTGTCGTCCAGTGCAGGTTGCCGACCACCATCCCCCCCCCCAGCTGTCGGAATTTGTTCAGCAGCTGCGTCTCCACCCATCTTACTTCGAAACCACCGAGCGGCGCCATTGGTGCAGCCATCTTTGAAGCTTTTCTTAAAGCAGGTATTAATTTAGCGTTTCCTGTCCGATCTGACCAATAGAGATGCGCAGTGTGATCGTTTTCCACAAATATCTTGCATAAAACGTCGTTTATCTAATAAATTGAGTTCAGTTGAGTTCAGTTGAGTGGTTTATCCTCAACATATGTGGCCTCTGGGACATATTACTAAGAGACTACTTTCTTAGTGACATAAAACTATAAATGTTCCTGTTTTACGTTCATTTTGTGCACAAGGTAGGCTAAATGGACCGAGCGACATCCAAACGTAATGAGGCGAAATTAAAGATGAAACACCCTTATGACATAGCCCATTCGGGGTTTGAACCCAGGTGTTATAGATTTGTGACCACCGGCGCTACCAGTTAGGCCTTGGGGGCGCCCATCCCGTGCATCTATGCACACACACACACACACACACACACACACACACACACACACACAGAGAGAGAGAGAGAGAGAGAGAGAGAGAGAGTCAATTAGGGTAAAGCTGTTATTGTATATGACCAAAAATCATTAGGTTCATATACGCAATCCAGTATGCTCTCCGTTTCACATGATTTAGGTATATCATTAGTTGATAGCACTCGTGACGACCTTCGTGTGCGTGTGTGCGCGTGCGTGCGTCTGTGTGTTTGTGTGTGTGTGTATGGGAGGAAGTGATCGATCGGTCGATAACACATTAATGCGGAGATCAGTACCGGTGTGTCCACCTCCCTCCCACTCACCCACCCCCAACCCCCAACCATCAGCGCGCCCACCCCCCTCCCCCCAGTCGTAGATAACCTAACATCGTCCATTAGTTTAAAGACGTTAAATGTTGTGATGATCTGTTAGAGTGCTGGTGAGAGAGGGGGGGGGGGTTGGAGATCTAATGAATGGACTGAGAATCGTGTGGGTGGGTGGATGGGTTTGGCTTGGGTGGGTGGGAGACTGGGATGATGACGTCAGACCTAGATATTGGACAAGTTGAGGGGGGGGGATTGTTACGCGCCAGAGACACTTCTGGATACAAAGTGTGGAGATATAAAGACTTGATGAGATAAAAATGATTTGGAGGGGGGTGGTATTTATGAACATCGGTGAGATGGGTTGTTGATGTCGTTGTTGTTGATGATGTCGTTGTTGTTGTTGTTGTTTTTGGTATGTCTGAGGATGGACGTTGATCTGGTTAGGATAACAACCTGATGGGAACACTCGATGTGTATGTCTGTCTGTCTGTCTGTAGGGGTCATTGTCATGATGGTCAGTGAAGATAACATATTGTGTGTGTGTGTGTGTTATTTGCCACGTGTAATTGTTCCCGTGATTTAGGCATAGCGTAATGAACGGGAAGTCGCCCAACCACCCTCACACATACATACACGCGCGCGCTCCCCCCCCCTCCACACACACACGCGCGCGCGCGCGGACACACATTAGCTCTCGGTAATAACGTACATCCGACCGTCGCTCCATCATCATCGTCATCGTCGTCAATAACAACATCATCATCAAACAACAACAACATCAAACAACAACATCACCAAACATCAAACAACAGCAACAACAAACAACAGTCTCTATATCAGATCCATATAAGCTGATCTAGTCCTCTCGTGGTCAATCATGTTACAGAGGATGGAGGTTGGGGGGGGGGGGGTGTTTCCGAGCAGACATCACCAGACATTCCCGGGATATCTCCATGTCCTAACTCGTGGTGCAGATGGTCACATACCTCTAACACCCGGGTTCAAATCCTTGGTCGGGCTATGCGTGTAGAGTGGTAGGATTCCACCCCCCTCACTTGACCTCATTATGTTTCCGGGTCGGTCGACCCATTTAACCTCATACCTCGTAGAGAGAGATTGCCGTAAAACGGCAACTATCAATAACCCCTCCCCCTCGACCTAACCGTCCGCACATCTCGGGCCGTGGTCGACCTGATTGACCGGAATCTGACTAACGAACGATCGGTCGAGAGTACAGGAGCACGTTAGAGTAATTATCCTGATACAGCGATGGTCTGTTGTTGATGGGATACGTTTAGTGTTGTAAACCAATCCAGATACGATAGTGGGTGGTCGGTCGGGCCTGGCTGTGATTGAAGGACTGACGAGCACACACGCGCGCGCGCTCACACTCGCGCGCGCTCGCACACACACGCATACACACACACGCACACATTCGGTGAACTGAAATTAAGGCCCCCGAGTTAGGATCTCCCCAATCCATGCCGATCCAGTCGATGTGTGAAGTAAGCCACCCAATCACCTAGTCAGCTAACCAATAGCCACCCAGGCACTCAGCCACCCAGCCAGCTACCCAACCAGCCAATAATTCATGCAGGTAGCCAGCCAAATCAAACAAGCTAACCAATCAGCCAGCCTAGCCACCCAACCACCTAGTCAGCCAACCAATAATTCAGCTAGCCACCCAAGCACCCAGCCAGCAAGCCAGCCAGCCACCAACCCAGCCAGCCAACAAACAAAAAAAAAACCAGCCATTCAGTCGACGGTATTGTGCCCCCGTCTAATCTAACTCCAGTTATTCATAGGAAATTGATCGGATGCCCCGCAGTTACTGGGCATAAAGACCCCGAAGAGGAAGTGGAAAGCCGAGCCCCGCGTTTAACGGTCCCACCGCTCGTCATCCGGGCCACTCCGTGCGTCGATGTCGGCCGGGGGCTCCTCGGCCGGGGTACGGCGGGGAAGCCAAGGCGCGAGGAGGTACGCGCGCGCGTGTGTGGAGGCACACTCGCGTAGACCGGGCGCGGTACGACCTGGAGACAGCCAGCGTTTGGACGGCCGCGCGTTCGGTCACTTTTCAGTTCTCCGTGGCTGTTATTGTTATTGTTGTGGTGGTGGTGGTCGCCGTTGTTGCTGGGCCGCCCCCTGACGCAGCACCCCGACATATCACGTTAGAGGGCGTGGCGCGGTCATTCCGTGACCTAGGCTGATGCTGGATGAGCTTCAATTTGGATACAAGCTGGAAGCCGACGTTGGGGATCGGTGAACTGACCGAAGACGACCGAATTATGTTCCATCGGAGTCGACCTCGGGGAGAGTCGAGCTTCTTCTCTCGCGTACAAACTGAGATGGTAAGTGTTTGCTCCGGAATGGACGATCGCCGATCCGGGGATACCGGGGTACGCGTAATCGTATATACACGCGCCTGCATGCATGCACGCACGCACGCACGCACATACACAGACACGCGCGCGTGAATGCGCACACACATTGGACAGCTGGAATGTAGAAGGGTTCGAGTTTTGAAGACGGTGTCAATGGAGATAATTTGTTTGAGCGTTTTGAGGTATGTGACGAGTTTTGGTCAGATTAGATGAGGTCTGTTGAGGAAGGAGAGAAGTAGGTAGAGTTGAGGCATGGGGAATGTTGAGGGACTTTGACTGTTTGAAAACAGTACGTTGGATATTCTGAAAGGAGAATGGATCCTGAACAGGAATGTGGACATAATATAGGTGGCCAGGAAAGGGGGTGTAGTGTGTGCACTGCGGTTGAGTGCTCTTACCGGAATTCATGAGTCAGTTAGTCAGTGAGTCAGTGAGTGAATGGGTTGGCTGTTTATACTCGGTGCAGGTCACGTCAGGGATACATGGCCAAAGTGCGACCTTACCCCATCCCAAATCGTCGGATTGGAATCGCTTCTGGATTAGATATGTTACACGGATTGGTGGACGTATGGTGGGGACTCTCTGGAGGGCCTGAAAGAGAAATGTAAAAACAAAACACCACCATCACAACAACACGGGACTGTCTGTATGCGGACAGTGAAGAGATACAATAGACTTGCTCACATATACAGAGATGTATTTAATGACAATTCTATCTATATAATTGTCTATTAAGTCTTAGAGGGGTCGTAATGGAGTTATAATCTGACCGGAAATTGATGCCGAGGTAAATTCCGACGCAGACTTCCGGTCTGAACAAAACCTGCGCATTTAATATAAACCAGATGACGACATAGTTCTCGAACTTCTTCTGCCTTGGCATTCGTTTGCGAACAAGTTTACCATTTTATGGCGAAAACTCGGTGAGTCAGTTGAGTCAGTCAGTCAGTGAGTGAGTTTTATTCGCCCTAGCCGCTAATCTCGCCTCGGACGTATGGCCCGGGGTGTACTCCCACTGAGATTGGGGGTTGGGAGGGTGGAGTGGGTTGTTGGGAGGCGGGGGAGATGTGATAATATTATTACGTCTAGGCCTATTTTTGAAGAATGATGACAACATATTACCGACTGATATCAGTCATTTTTATCGGTGTCTTTCTGTCGTCAGTAAAGTTCCTCAATCAATAAAGTTCCTCATTCTCGTCTGTTCTATTATCGGGATCGACCTAGATACAGTTGTTGTCATATATATGTGTATATATATATATATATATATATATATATATATATAAAAGCAGAACTAGATCGTAGCCAATAGTATCTCAAATATAATTATAAATGTTGAACTATTGATATTAATAACTCAGGTTGCCATTTTTTATAAGGGGTGGTGTACTTCGAATGTTTCTGTCGTCGACCTGTTACACGAAATGTGGCCAGATATGTTAAATATCTGATGAAGGCATAATATTGGCTAAAACAATTAAATCTTTTTCGTTGGGTCCCCCGTTACTCCCACTCCACCCCCTCCGTGTTTCGATGTTCTCAGGCTGTCTTCAGAAACAGGTGACAGATATGTTTATATCTTATAAGGAAATCGATCAGATAAATTTGTATTCTTTCCACACAGATGACTTCATGTCTTCGGTGTATGAATAGGTCCCCGCCCTCTCTCTATACATGTCTTTTTCTCTCTCTCTCTCTTTATATATATAATATTAAATGTTATTGATCAATAATACTAATAATAATAATCGATTGTGGATTGTTTACAATGTAGAATATAAATATACGACAACTATCTAATTAGACATTTAATAATAACTGGGCCCATGTTCGGATTTGAATACCACGTGGTAATTGATCACGTGATACGTTCATCTCTAATACTCGACAATGACCTGTTTATGACGCTTTATACGAAGTCGGTCATACAATCTTTCGATCACATTTCGGTCTTATACGTGGCGAATTATGATAATAAAACAGGCCCCCATCGAAGGCACAGACACATACACACACAGACACACAGACACAGACAGACACATCAGTGGATGGTACGTGTCTTACCTGTTACAGAACACTGAGAGAAGCTATATGATTGATATCCGACACGTGATATGATGGCCGAGTGCGTTTAGTGCCGTCGAGTTTTGACCAGATTTCAAGTAGTGTATATATACACTAAAATGATAGATTACTTACTGAGTGTGAGAATGTGCTATACGGATTGTGAGAAGTTTAGCGATCTATAGTGTTTTGTGCCGGAGATCGTTAATTTAAAGTACCGATAGATCTCCGGCACAAAACAATGAATGAAACAATTTCAGGGACACACACTCTCTGTCTCCCTCTCTTTGTTTGTTTTGTATTTCGGGGAGAATCCCCAGGCTGTCGCTTATTCAGCACAGTCTCTATGTTGGAGTGGTTGAGAAACTCCTCCCCCACCACTCACAGGGGAGCAGTACGGAAAGATGGAGCCGAAATACCCTGAGGGTGGTCACTGCCAAAGTGTTTTACGTCCTCGGGGGGTCTTTACGTCCCCCTTTATTTTTACTAATTAAGTGGAGACGGCAGCGCCATTTAACTTGGTCAGTCACCCACAATGTTGTGAGACGAGAAATTAATCTCTGTAAAGGTTTCGACCTCTTGTGGGATTCGAACCTGTGATCGTTGGCACCAAGTGCCGGGTGCTTAACCGCTAGGACACCGGAGCTCTCTCTCTCTCTCTCTCTTCACATATATATATATATATATATATATATATATATGTGTGTGTGTGTGTGTGTGTGTGTGTGTGTGTGATGTTTTGTTTCCGGTTTATGCCATTTTACGTACACTACTATATTTCTTCTATTGCTATAACTTTAATATTATATAAGTATCATATCATATATTTATCATTTGTTTAAAGTGGACCAGTAAGTTGTCAACTCTTTATGGAATTATTTGCATTCTGGTTGCTCTCGACAGTTCTTCATCGACTCAACAGCCACTGCAGCGTTTCGGAAGCTGAGGCTTATCGATACGTCTAACAACCCGGATTTTGGTTCTTGAACGCGGAGTTTCTAAATGTTGCCTACCAACTGTACCAGCTGAGCCACCAGATCAGCGGATCGGTGTGTGACAGTACGATACAGTCTTATTTGGGGAATTATTTTGAAGGAAAATCCTTTACGTCACCTTACATGGTTACAACTCTGTGTGGCTATTAGGTACGCATCATCATCATCATCATCATCATCATCATCATTAATGGAGGTAAAATTCGTTTCTATACAAAAATATGTTCATGATGAAAAACCAATGTTAATTATTGTTTTGAACGTGATTCAATAGTAGTTATGGTAGTAGTTATCACTACTACTACTACTACTAGTAGTAGTAGTAGTAGTAGTAGTAACTGTAGTAGTAGCTGCAATGATAGTAGTAGTAGTAGTAGTAGTAGTAGTAGTAGTAACTGTAGTAGTAGTAGTAGTAGCTGTATTAGTAGTAGTAGTAGTAGTAGTAGTAATAAATGTAGTAGTAGTATATGTTGTAGTAACTGTAGTAGTAGCTGTAGTAGCTGTAGTAGTAGTAGTAGTAGTAGTAGCAGCAACAACAACAATAGTACTAAAATAGTAGTATTTAATTCATTAACGAAGTCTGTCATTTTTAATTTGAGAAGACCAACTTTAACCTGGGCATGGAGCCAACAGTACAACTCGAACAGTACAGTGTATTATAACATGCTGGACTAGTCTAAGGACTTATTATTATTGGGTCAACGATGGAGCGGAATAATCCAATCAGACCTATAGGAATAGTCCGCGGGGTCGAATCACAGTTCTTATCTGGTCCTATGGGATATTTCATGCTTCACTAGTAAAAGTCTTCGGCCTGATTATATCGTCTCCCTGGGGCATATCATCTCGGGAGACGTATTCCAGATGTCATCAGCGCAGGAGCTAACAGAAATAACCATTCATCCGCTCTAGTGACGGTAGCGCGTTGGACCACCGATCACTACCAGCCGAGTACGAATCTCGGCGTGGGCATCTCCGAAGGGCGATTCATCCTTGACTTCGCTTGATTACCTTTGGAGGTCGCTCGGCCCATTTAGCCTATTATGTGTGAACAAAAGTGGCCGTAAAACATCAATCAAAATTCATCATCATCCTCCGCGGCTTATCCGGTAACGCGGCCATCCGCAGATCTCTAACAACCGGGTTCAAACCACGGCCGGGGCTGTGCGACGTGGATGTTTTCGCTGTCGCCCGACATATTGCCATTTGGACAGTTTATGCTATCGTGAGCAGGATTTGGCCGGAAACCGAAGACATTTTACGTTCTCCCAGTCGTCACGTGCACGTTTTTAGCCACGATATCTGAGTGTGATGCGGATCGAGGCGGGGGGGGGGGGTGTTGTTCAACAACAGTTAGCCATGATTGATGTTTTAAAGCCACTTCTGTGCACATGGTAGGCTAAATGGGCGGAGCGACCTCCAAAGGTAATGAGGCGAAGTCAAAGATGAAACAACCTTCAGATATGCCCACGCCGAGATTCGAACACGGGTGGTAGTGATCTGTGGTCCAACGCGCTACCGCTAGACCACGGAGGCGCCCCTACAACAGTCAGCCACGATTCACGTCATCGGGAACATCTCGTTTCCGCGAAATGGATTGGATTATGACGAGCGTCGACCGAACAGAGTGAACGTGGCTCCGGAAGTGTGTGTCCGCGATCGTTTATTTAAATAGGATGTTTACCGCTGCATGATTGATAACGGGCTATTATTGTTATATGCGATCGGGAGATGATTTGATGTTTTTTTGTGGCTTCCCGAGCCAGACCGTTGATGTCCTCTCTTATATACCGACCGCTTATCGTCCTAATACGGGCAATCCGGGAGTCGTTCCGTGATCCGGTGACCCCGAAATAAGGTCAAAAAGGCTTATCATCGCTGGAAGCTCTTTGATGAGGCGTCCATTAAATTAGACTATCACTGTCCGATGTTGTAATTAACCGGTAATTAAATCTGTTCGTCACCTGATATAGAAGATAGTTTTGTTGATGATCATTAACAAAAACTATTTCAGTTATGTCTCTTAATCTAGTTATTAATTAGGCTTATCTATCGCCAGATGTAAGGCTTCTTCCCGGACGCCCTGTGGAGGCGTGTGTGTGTGTGTGTGTGTATGTGTGTGTGTGTGTGTGTGTGTGTGTGTGTTAGCTGCGTGGAATAAGGAACGGGCATAAAGAATCTCGATGCGTGAATTTAAACTCTGGACGATTCTTCAGGGGACTGATCCAGTCTTTTCATGCTGACACATGTGTAATATATCATCAGTGTGTGTGTGTGTGTGTGTGCGTGCGTGTGTGCGCGCGCGTATGTGTGCGTTTGCAGATGGGCATGATACATGCATCTGTCTAGATAGATTGGTGTAGGTGTGTCTTTACCCAGTCACACCAACCATTTATACAGATACCAACCAGACATCTTCACCAGCCGACGTCTGACCGATGTAACACCTAACAACTGATATAGTTGGCTATTTTTCCTTCACGTGTGCATCCTTCCGTTGAGAGTGATGACGTCAGATAACGCGTAAACGACAACGTGACGAAACCCTAATCAGCGTTAATACGGGAGAACCTAGCAACAATTGTGTCACTAATTTCATTGTTATACGCCTCGGTTTGGCAACGGTTCTTTCTACTTTCAACCCCCCCATTATCAAGTGACCCGCCATTTGCATTTGGGGATTGTTGTTATATAAAATTATTTATCATCGTGTGTGGGTCGGGAACGTGTTGGTGAAACAATAGGCTTAGTTTTGAGGTGTTTGGCAGAGGCCTTTTGGTGTTTTGTTGGTCAACTGCCGAAATGAGGAAGGTGATAAATGGATACACCCAGCTAAATATCACGAATAGGAACACCTCGCATTGGGTATATACGTCATAGTCCGGCCGTGACCCAGTATCACACACACACGCACGCACGCACGCACGCACGCCCGTGGCCTAACTGGTAGCACGGTAGGCCTCACATCTATGGCATCTGAGTTCAAACCCTGGCCGGGGTATGCCAGTTAGGGTGTTTCATATTTCACTTCGCCTCATTACCCTTGGAGGTAGATTTATGAAGGCAGAGGTCTCAAAGGATGTTTAGAGATGTTGATGTACTGCGCCAGAGCCACTAATTATGTATCTTAAAACACACACGGACACACACACACAGAAAAGGTAAAGATGGTGCTCATAGATATAAATGCATTTAACTCTATATTTCTTACACCGCGAATGCTAGATTCGGTTGTACTTTAGTTTACTCCAATAATTATCCAATATTTTTTTCAATATGTGTACGCCCCCACCCACAACCCACAATATCGTCCGTCGTTACCGTAGTGACTGTAAAATGTGGTTATATTCCTTTAGCCGCCGGTATTGATTTCATCCGGGATACTATAACTCAGGGCTTATTATCAAGCTGTTTAGGGTGAAACATCCCCCAAAAGCGAGCAACACCGCGGAATTTGATTTCACCGCTCGTAGGAAGCCTGCAGCTAGCTGTCTTTATATATAGGATAAGGCGTAAAGATATCCAGGAGAAATACGACAAGAGCAATGAGCTCGGCTGTGATCCAGACGACAGGTATATCATGCAAGCTAAATACGGGTGTGGTTATTTGACTTTACAACATTAGAGATAATTGTATAAAGGTATCTAGAAAAATAACTAACATCAGCTTACATTAAATAGTCTTGGTATGATGTAACTGTTGATATGTATCTATTGGCCATTGTTCTATTGTTTGTTTGTTAGCATCTCTTTGTCAGATGAGTTTGTTTATTTTATTTTAATTTATTATTTCAATTAACGCTAAACAGTCTTGATACAAATTAGTGTGTCGTCAGATCCCCCCCCCCCCCGGCTCGCCTGTTATTGTTATTATTATTATTATTGTCATCTGTTTAAAGTTTAATTTTTCGGGAAAATAACATCGATCGTAGAAAATTTATGGATTAATAATATAATAATATGTTACATTTATATAGCGACCTATTCAGCTAGAAGCTGCTCTAAGGTGCTTTACAATATTATTTACAATATTATTATCCCTGACTCAGACCTGTCTTCACCCAGCACACATCTCAACCCCAAGGGAGCATACAAATGTGCGTTATTATTATTATTATTATCATTATTATTATTGTTGTGTCGTCATACGGGTTAAACAATTATATGTTTTTTGTTCGTTTTACTATACAGGCGCTAGTTATGACTCAGTATGCTAATCGGTTCCCTCCTCCCAATATCACCTATATTCGATCCCGTATCGCCATCATCTTCCCGTGGAGTATACTCCTTTGTTTCGTTTTAGCCGTCGATTGTAAACAGATCGGTGATAACCGGTTGGAAACGAACCGGGAAGCTTCTGGTTTCTGATCCGACACATTTACCACCCACACCGCGAATGACCATCCTTAACCCGACCTCCCATTTTCCCTTACATCCGGGGAATTCCTGCTCTTGTCTATGTAAGCCAAGGGGTAAAAAGGAGCCCTTTGTCTAATTATTTCAATGCTTCGAGCGACCGGCATCTTTCGATGTGCTCTCTCGTCTCGTACTCGATGATCCCGAGCCGTTACCAGCTCCACCCGCCCGCTTCGGGATTTCTCTTCCCGGCTTGGCGAGTGTGATGTTTCAGTTCTAATTCGCTGCCTTCCGCAGCCATACAGCGGAAGTGGGGGATGGGGGGAGGGATGAAAGCAAAACATATGAGAACACATAGAAGGACAAAACACACTGGATATGATAGCCGGTTCGGGAAGGAATCGGGATCGGTTTTGGCGCCGTTTTTTTCCCCGGCGTCTGGAGCGAGGGATGCTCTTAGTATAAGCTAGTTCGTTAATAGCTTATTATTAATAGCGAAATCCTGTCGGGATCTGATTGAGAGTAGTTTGTTGATGAGCTTTCCGGATCGCAGATCGCAATCAACCGATAACATCATTCCGATGGGTACAAAATAGTCAATGCGCTGTGAGATAATGTTCCAAATACGTCACTTCGTGTATGACGGCTTCATCCTGGCCATTTTCCGTCTGGCTTCATATTGACGCCGCTACATTTTACCGGCAACAGTTTTGTCTTTTCAATCGCCACCCCTGTCTGTAGACATGACACCGTAGTATATACTGCGTAATGGGATTTCTCGAATTCCGGATTCGACGTTTTCAGTCGTACACGTATTTATATGCTCGTATCCTTTATGCCTCGGCGATTCACAATCCGTTCCAGACATTTATTGCCACTCTACATCTTGGTTTCTGGTCTTCAGGCCACCACATCGTTTCCCTCTGCTATAATTAGCGTGGTCCCCCGGCACAGAAATGTGGACACGTGAAAGAAAGACATATAGTCGTCGGTTGATAGATTCGAGCCGGGGACCTGTCACATTCTGGCCTGGTACTCTCTCTACCAGTGAGCTGCCACAGCCACGGGATCTACACTCCTCTGTCTTATCGTCGCTGCGATTAATTCTCGTACACCCCGGTCTAATTATGGGATAGCTTTATATACGTCTCTCTCTCTCTCTCTCTCTCTCTCTCTCTCTCTCTCTCTCTCTCTCTCTCTCTCTCTGTGTGTGTGTCTGTCGTAAGCCGTCCGTGTGTTACTAGAGAGACAGCCAGAGACCGGCCAGTCGACCACGCCTCACGTCTTCTGTTGTCGTGGCTAGGTACGATCCATCTCTTTCGTTGATTGATTTCATGTCATGTTCAGTTTAGACGATCGGTTACCAAACGATGGTGTACAGGAAGTGATTTTGTTCGCTGACGCCGAGCTGTTCATTCTCGCCCGATGGCCATCTCTAACTGGAAATCGTTCGATGAAGGCGTCTGTTTTTGTGGCTGCGCCTCCCCCCTCTCTCCCTCTCACTGAGTCTCTCTCTCCATCTCCTTCCTCTCTCCATGTACCCCCTCTCTCTCTCTTACCAGGCAATTCTGGCTTATTCTCAATGCTGCGTGAATACTGCGAATTACGCACGTGGCTTTTGTTGGTAGAATGGCTTCCGTGGATGTTATCGGGTCTTTAATGTAAAAAAAGTTTCTATAGAAGTCCTCGTGTTGTTGTGATATATATATATATATATATATATATATATATATAATTTATTATCTATCATTTTCATTAACATCAGCTTCACTGCCATAATTTCCCTGGACATTTTTGAGTGATTGCCCATTATAAGACAGCGTGTTATCAATTACTGTTGCGTCATGATTCGCGGCACCACAAATACACGAGTGTTTGTGCGTGCGTGTGTGTGTGTGTGTGTGTAAAACGTCACCCGGGAACCTCGGCGGGTAGACCCCCCAACTCGACCAAACAACGCCGTAAAACTCTTAACTCCCGCTTAATTACATTGCCCCCGCGCGTTTAACGACGTTCACCAGATGAAAGAAAATCGCTCAGTTCTGGTTTTCCACCGGAGGGCCAAAAATCTTCCCCTCCCTCCGCTCGCGCACACGCACACACTCCCAATCGGATGTCAGCTTCCCATACGGCACCAAGTCCTGTTTCCAATTAGCTCCAGCCGTCATATTCTATCGTAGACTATATCGGCCGGCACAATCCGATCGGTTCCGTTCTCTTTTCCCATTCGATGCTGGGCCTCGTCGGGGCTGCTGCGCTTTAAAAAAGGGGGCTCGGGGCTCTCGTAGTTCGGCTCTCGTCAGAAACGACCACACAACGGAGGAGGAGGCGGTGAGGAGGTGGTGGTTGTAGTGGTAAAGAGGGCCTCGCTCGTTCGCTTAGTGGTACAGTTCTCGGTATTTCACTTTACGCCACCGATCACTTCCGGTAGCCGGGCCCGAGCTGTTCGGTTTCTCCGTTGGGGGGAGCCTCCTCTCCATCCATCCATCCATTCGGCGATCTCTTCATTCGGATGTTTGGCTGGCGAAGTTCGCCTGTTCGTGGACGGGATTTCTTCATGGTCCACTCGTCGTTCGTAGTCCGTTGACGATAGGTCACATAAGTGCGTGTGTCTTCTGGAATGCGGTTCGGATTCTCGACGCGCGCGTGTCGGAGTGGACTGCCCATCTTCCGGTGGAGACCGATCTCTCGCCGAACAAACACGATTCCCGGGAGTTATCTTAAGCAGTCGATACCGCGTCTGTGATCAGGTGATTATAGATCTTCGTTACTCATTTCCGGTAAGTCGTCGTGAAACCGATAGTACGGAATATAAGGACTTTTAACAGTTAGTAAATGGCCATTCGTGACATTTTATACTAAACCATGTGGCATTTCCGCTATTTATTAGCCTCACAAAGACTGTTTTTGGCTGATGTTATATATATATATATATATATATATATATATATATCACATCTGCCAAAAACAGTCTATGTAGAGAGTAGATCACCGGGTGTGTCTAATTACTGATTCTAGATAGAGATCACATATAGGAATGACATATATAGACACTCTCTTGATAGATTCATATCCGTGGACATCAATGGGATGCATGATATAAAGCTATTTACTGGTTTATGGTAATTAGTGGTTCTTAGAATCATCGCACTGTAATTTCGTAAAAGAGAATGCGAGATGTGTATATATATATATATATATATATATATATATATATATATATATATATATATATACTACTTCTACTACTACTAACGAGGATGGCACGTCTGGAGAGAAACTCATAATCAACGAAGAATGACCTCATCCCAGAAGGCAATTATTCAGATCTGGAAGGCGTTGAAGTTCCGAGTTCATCTCACCTCTGGATCGCCGGCGTTATCTCCAGACAGCCAGCTGGATTCCGATAGAACTGTGTTTGTTTTGTTTGATAACAGTTATAAACAAACAGCAGACCAATGCAGCTGATCCGACTGTTCTCGATGCTCCGTTTTCTCATTTGTTAAATAGGATGTAGGCAGTGTGTGTGTGTGTGTGTGTGTGTGTGTGAGGGGGAATTTTTACCTGTTTGAAATCGTCTATTCCAACTTTGATCCGTTCCTATAAAGTCGTTTGTAGTGACGCCAACGATGAAAGTCCGGTTGTGACATAATTGTTATGTTATTTTCTACTACACGGATTAGGCAGTTCTGTAGCTACTTCTGTTAGGAAATATTTGACGGTGACATTTATGGGAACATATTTTACAGGCAGACTATAGTTTTTATCAGAATATAAATAATCGGTTTAAGGCTGGAAATGCGTTTGAACTTCTCCCACCGGAATGAAATGGAATTAATGTTCTTGAAAGTAGTTGATTGGTTGGTTGCTTCTTGACGTTCGTGGCTCCAAATGCAGGTTAAGTGTACGTACCCTCTCTCCCCCCCCCCTCTCCCTCTCTCTCTCTGTGTGTGTGTGTCCTACCTTATACGATCATATGGGCACTAACTTTTTGTATAACGTAAGCTGTGTATACACGTTCAGATAAACGATGTATGTATTCTGTTTAACAGAACCATATGCGGACAGATGGAGAAGGTGTTAACAAGTTAAACAAAACTTGATGTTAAGTAGCTTGAGGATTTTCTTCATGATTTATAAACCTTTATTTCTTTGAAGTACTTTTTTCTCCTGATTTGTAGTCATTACTCCTCTTATCCATATACGGCCGTTGTGTTGAGGTCGTCTCATTCAAATCAAGTAGATCCGGATTCAGTAATGCTCATCCTGGGCTGACTCTAGTACCAAATTTGGCCGAGAAAAAGTTGCTAAAGAGGCAAATTTTCCTTTCATAGCAAATAAGATTATTCTTTAGCAGAAGCCAATTGGTACCGTTAATAATAATAAGCTAAAATATTGGTCTATAATGTAAGATGCTAATTAATTTGACAGTTCGTTTTTGATATTCATCAATTCATAATAGTACACGACACTCCGTTGTGTAGTACCAATAAAATTGTGTAACGTAAACTATTGATTACAATCTTACAGATTAAGTCATTCTGCACAAAATGCCTTTTCCGGGCTGTTTTTCCATCTCGGGGCATTTGCTACATATACTAAGAAATGTCCGGTTACAGTAAATCTTCCAAACATGGATATAGCACAATAAACGAACCAAAGATCAAGTATTAAATTAGTGGGGGGGGGGGATTGGTGTCAAATTAATAAAGGCTAAAAATATTATATAGATCCTGAATTACTCCCCTCATCGGCCTCATCTTTAAATATTTGCCCGATGCTACAATAAACATTAAAAGCCTAGATCTATAGATCCAGATCTCCCCAATTTTTTTGTTAATATTGGATCCGCCTAAGACCCTTAGTTCAATGCCTCTCCCCGATTCGCCCTTCTACACGGATAACCATGCGTTAATTTTAGCAAGAAACTGCCCAACATCTACGTCTCCACAACACACAAATTGATCCAGAAATTAGACTTATTATGCCGATAACAGACGTGTTCAAGGTTATATACATGCGCATTAACAGAATTCTATAATATTATACCTTTTCATGTCACGTGTTAATTGGGATCTAAACTGGCATTATCCACCACATGGACTATTGTTGACATCGAGACGACACTTCCACGTGATTGTCTTTTCAGTAATGCGGAGGCGATAAGCCAATAACAGTCGTTCTTTCATTAGTCCCCATTATAAACATCCATTTTCGCATTTAGCCGTGATTGGTTTTTATTCAAATGTCATCTTCACCCACAGTGCTCTACTAATAGTCACAAGTTTAAAAATCGGTTTGGCGAATCGTATCATCTATAGACCGATTCAATTACCCCTGGCGCCACCATGGGGCTGAATTTCACACTACGGTCGCGGGTTAGAAGTCTAAGAATCACTGTGTTGCATGCCGATTTATGCGTGTAGTGGCCGATAAATGTCTTACTGAAAAGCTGTAGGGGCGCCTCCGTGGTCTAGCGGTAGCATGCTGGACCACAGATCACTACCACCCGCGTTCGAATCCCGGCGTGGGCATATCTGAAGGTTGTTTCGTCTTTCACTTCGCCTCATTACCTTTGGAAGTCGCTCGGCCCATTTAGCCTACCTTGTGCACAAAAGTGACCGTAAAACATCAATCATCATCATCACTGAAAAGCTGTATTTAGGCTATTTACCAGCTGTATTTGGATTTAATTTATAGTCCATTAAGGGTATGTGATCTCCAGATCATAATTTTGCATTTAATAGGAATCTCATAGACTTCATCCAATAGGTATATGCCACTAAACTAATTAACGTTCAGCGCGATTTGCATGGCTGTCATGGTCTGGCCTGTCTAGTTCAAACTTACTTTTTGTAGAACCTTTGCCATTTGACATGACGATGTAAATTGATAAAATCAATTATCACATAGATTATAATTCAACGGGTGATTCCTATTACTGTAACATTGGTATTTTATGCATGATATCTTGTATTGAAAGTGAACTGTTTTGTTTTATGAATCAGCCATTCGTGCAATGTTTACTACATGTAAATGTCTAATGTAATAAAAAAAAGGAATAATATACAGTATATTATTGGTTCCCAGATACAAATAAAAATAAAATTTCCAAAACTCTACATTAAATATTTAAAAAAATCTTCATTAAAATCAATTTACATTGAGCTAAAAGTTTAATTTTTAAATCATTTATTTAATCCATTGAAACCCATGCTCAAAAACCCCTATGAATAACTAGACCGATGATTAGTTGTGTCATTCATCTGGAAAGATCGATCTGCTCAATCATTGATTGTGTCATATCCTGATAAACAAAGTGTTAAATACTTTGGAAAGACACTATCTTTCAGCTGAAATATTAGTCTTAGTCTCCGTGTAATATTAAATAATTTGCTGAATGATTTCCAAAATTTATCGTTAGTGAAAAGTTGCCATCGCATGTTAACAGAGGGCGCTATAGCTGTTTCTAACACCAGACCGCAGTTGGTAACCGATGCAACGCATTTCGCCTGGATCAGTCTATTGTCTGAGATGTTGCTACCAAAAGCCTTTCTCACAATTGGCTAAAGGGCACATTTTTTCTTTGCACCTTAGGACAGACATTCCCAAATAACGAAAATACTAGTGGCGGGCGTGAGACCAGACACCTAACGAAACAAGATTATGTTCAACAGCATTCATATCTTGGGTATTTAAACTGCGATTAGTTGCGTATTATATTTAGCTCGTGTCATACATGCCAATATTGAATATGTAATAATAATAATAATAATAATTAATACTGATTGGTAAAGTGTCAGATTCGAATAAATATTGCCTTATGCTGTACAAAGCCAATAAACAAAAACAGGTGAAACAAAATAAACTTTATAACACATAGATACAACCTCAGTTAACAGTACACTTTGATCTAGCCAAGTGAGTATTTACTCCTTTGAAGAGAATGTTGACAGTAATTACCAACTCACATCACACATCTTTGTCCATTATATATATATATGACCAACAACACTATTTCAATGATGACTTCAGTAGCTTGTTGCTTGTTTACAGCCATTGGCTCAACTAACTCTCATTGCCAATGTATACATTCTGAGTTCTTGGGTACTATGCCAACGTTTCTATGGTTTAAATCAACTTCCCCGACTCCACGATATTTGATCTGAATGATGCTACTCGAGTTAGACCAGTGAGTCATATTGCTATATAAAACCAAGATCAAATCTGGAAGGACTTTTACAGAGTCGGTGCTTTTTATGCCAGATACAAGTACATTATTTTCAATAACTGATCAGAGTACATCGTCAAGTAGTCATTTTGTGACTTAATCAATCTGGGAGTAGGTGAAAGATTAATATCTAGCTAGTTGGATGGATTCAACAATTGACCTTCCCATCTCTACTGCTGATTATTGCCATACAACAACACAGCGCATTGTCTTAAGTGAATAGTGGCGCCACCTAACATATTAACTGTCAAAGTGGGTTAGGAGTACGGGCATATCTTTTCCCCATAGAGCCTCTATGTTGATGATGACCGATGTTTTATGGCCACTTTTGTGCATATGGTAGGCTAAATGGGCCGAGCGACCTCCAAAGGCAATGAGCCGAAGTCGAAGATGAAACACCATTCAGCTATGCCCACGCCGAGATTCGAACACGGGTGGTACTGATCTGTGGTCCAACACGCTACCGCTAGACAACGGAGGCGCCTGTATGTGGAAGTATTTAAATATAAATACACATATTTTTCATTCTGGAATGCTGAAATAGAAATACTTGAAAAAAGTACTGAAATACCTTCAAATACAAATGTATTTGACCCCATATCTGCTTAGAGGCTTCAGCACAACTGGGTATACTCGTCAGAAGTTAAAAATCAAAATGGAGTCTAATTGGAAGATTTATTAAAGAATAACGCTGCAATTGTTACATTACTGTTACATTAATTATCCTGAATCACAAGACGATGTGAGTATGACTCACTGAATCTTGGCCCTGGATCACATGAGAGTCGTGTTTATTTTTGGTTAGAATTTTGTAATGAACCAGCTCACACATGAGCGAAATTATACATAACCTGGCAGTCGCCATAACAACCGGCTTACGGTCGACTTTGAAGCCGGATCATAAATATCTGGTGATGACCCGGGATGGCTTAGCCAACGCGAACCGTTCACAGTACAGAGGTTACTTGCATTATCGCCCTAACCGGTGCTAAAACTTGGTCATTATTTGTATTCGGCAATAAATCAGGCCACTTCTGCCCGGTCGTGGAACATCGAGTGGCTTCACTTCCGACCAGACGTATCCCGTTATCGGCCGCTGATCTCAGTCTTTCGGCCAATGATCGCTTTATGGCTGTTATTTTGGGCGGATTATCTGCGAATAATACACGCAGCAGACGATCGGGCTGTCCCCGCGTCGGCAGCCATTTTGGAGGGATTTAACTGCGATCATTCTCTCTCGCGCCGGGTATGGTTGCCGGTATTTTCTGTTGGGCGCGTATATAGATGGGAAAGGGACGACATTTGCCGGCGACGTCGCATTGCTTGTTGTTAATAATTAATTAAAATCGCAAGTAATTTATTGCGGACGGTCGTTACCGGACGGATGAAGAAAAATAAAGCAATCGTCTAATTCTAATGATGCCCGGAATAGAATCGTACTGTATACAATAAGAACTCGGCAATAAACAACATTGTTGTCATTAAATATCAGCACCGACCCAGTACACACGTAATGTAGATATCTAAGGCATTCCGTTGTTCGAATATATCCGGAAGTGAGAAGATGAAATTTTACTTTGACAGGTTTCCGGTTATTAGCATATTTTTTATTTCCAAGTTGACGTTATAATTCTAACAGGTTTGCTATAACCCAGCAAACCTGTTAGAATTATAACATAGATCTATGTCTGTCTGGATTACAGAAGCACACGCGCCTACTCTGCGGTTAGGATGCATCTTCCAACAAAACAACAGATCTATTTAATTGTTTTAATCGTTCAATCAATAATTATTTATTTATTTAACAGTTTACTTTCTTATAAATCGCCTTAAAACGTTCTTCGATTTGGAATTTTCTCCAAACGCGAATAAGTCGTGTATGTATGGACAATTATAGAGGAACGTTTACTTATGTTTGAAATATCAGAGGACAATTTTATATTTGCCGTTGACAATATTAATTGCACAATCAATTGTTTACAGCATTTATTATTGTTGTTGTTGTTGTTGTAAACTAACATATAATGTCTCTCTATTTTATTAGGTAATCACGCCATTCCGTAATTTGGTGTTGTGCGCAGACAGCAGAAAGGAAATGGAGGAATGGATTACAGCTTTACGATCAGCAGCAAGTCGAGAATTTTATGACGTATGTGTTAATTGTTGTCTATTTTTAAGTAATTTCTCAATGTTTGTGTTAAATAGAAAATTGAATTATAAAATTATTCCCACCTACTATATAATATATATGTATGTGCGTGGGTGCATTTCGTTCCAGCACCATCCTAGCCAGCTAATCAGTGATATATTTCCCATTTTAGCCGAATCCGGATCATAGAGAGCTGTTATCTGGATATCACAACTGGTATGCCTGCTCCCATGCACGACCAACTTACTGCAACGTCTGTCGTGAGGCACTGTCCGGTGTGACGTCACATGGACTCTCATGCGAAGGTCAGTCCATATTTCCAGTGTTTGTTGACTTGTTGAGCTGATCTTCTGTTCGGCGTTAGTGAGTGAGTGAGTGAGTGAGTGAGTGAGTGAGTGAGTTTGTTTAACCTGAGCCCCAGGCCTTTCGCTGATGGACTACCAGATAGTTCAGTGGTTTGAGTATTTACTACATACCGCTAGGTTGTGGGTTTGGAATCTTGCTTTTATAGTCTTTTCTCCTTCCCGCTGTAGATGGGTTGTGATGAACATCGGGGAGCCCCGAGAGGCTTCCAGACATAAAGAAATCATCAAGGCTTCACTCATCACCGCTGACAATCTCTCTTTTGGTCCCCGGAAGCAAAACAACAATTCATTTTGGCTCTTCACTTAAAAAGCCTGCGCAGCCCGGCACTAAAATAACCAGAGATTCTGGTCATCCTTTAGAAAATGTCCGCCAGATGTCACCAAGAAGCCATGCACGCGTCTTCGCGGCTATAAATAGATGGGGGGGGGGGGGGTAGACGGTGGTGACATCTGCGGCTCCGGTTTCGCCCGTTTTTCAGAGAAATTCGTGTAACTTCAGATGCACGTGTTCATTAAATATTACGGGGTGTGCTATCAGCGATGTTTTGTGTTAAAAACAAAACAAAAACGTTATACGGCAAGTTGGCGTTTGGTTGCAAATTTTCATTATTTTCAGTGAATTACATCATGCAATGAATGGCCACATGACATCATATCCTCTCCCGAATAAGATTTCTCTGTGGCCATTAATTTACTCTTGGTTATCGGCTGCGCTTCTGTGCTGCGTCATTTCTCCCTCTCTCTCTCTTTCTCCCTCTCTCTCTCATTCTACCCCGCTCTCTCTAACTCCCCCTCACCCCCCCCCTCTCTCTCTCTGTGAGTGAGTGAGTGAGTTCGCTCGCTCGTTCAACATAATTGGGCAAATGAGGCCTTATTCAGATTGGTAGCCATGAAATGGCAAAGCATTCCAATTTGTTCCTTAGGCCACTGTCACCACCAGTTTTAGCAATAACACAGAGTCGCAGACGACGCATATCCATCTGCACGACATGATTGGCGACGATCTTCATTCGGATGACCTTCTAACACGTGACCCGGTGGCGGGGGCGCCCCCATCGGCTGTTATCCGCCCGTCTCGCAGTATGGATCGTTGTCTTACGTCACGTTATGATAGATCGTCCATACTGATAGACGATGTACCAGTGACGTCATCCAGCGCTAGACATATGGGTCGCCTCTGTCGAGTGGAAGTCCAAATTGGCAGGTGGCACATCCGAGGTGATTAATCTCTCCTGGAGGATACGGATACCGCGTACCACCTGGTGACTGGATTGGTCGCTAGCACCGGGCATAGGACATCACTGCTCCAGGCGGTGTCTCTTCTATAGGAACAGCGACCACCCACCTGCCCCAGTCCCCCCCCCCTATTCGATGACTTAGTAGTTGGAGCATTGTTGGAGAGTTGTATATCTCCAGGTGTGAGTTTGAATGGACTCAATGTGCCGGTGTTTGGGGGATCATTCCCAGGGAGTGACCCCTCGGTGTGGCCCATACTGCGGCGAAACAAATCACCGACTAACTAACTCACTGACTCATTCACTCATCTAAATAACAAGTTAGTAGTTCGTACTATTAGTATTATTGTTGCCTGATGTGGCACCATTTTTTTGGTATTATTCTTGTATATAATAAGTTTAATGAGTGAGTGTGTGTAGTTGAGCTTCGACTTTGGTCTACTGCAAGTTGTTTGCCTCATTGACGTGATATTTGACCCGTTGAGGTTGTTCTCGAACCGATGATGTTGTACTTGACCTGTTTGGGTAGTACATGTCTCACTGAGGTCACGCTGCTGTTATACCTGACCTCTGGAGGTTGTACTCAGCTTGTTCATGGTGTAACTGAGCCGGCCAAGTTGCACTTGGCGCCTGGATGCGGTGATTAGCTAATGTTGAGGTTGTACACGTTGAGGTTGTACATGTTGAGGTTGAGGATAAAGCAAATTTGTGCACGCTGTACTTTACCTCAGGCAGGTTTAACTGGTCTGTTGATTATGTTAATTAGTCCGTTTCTTCCACGTTCAAAATATGCTTCAGTTGTGATTGGTTGATTCATTCTTAGCTGGGTTGTGATTGGTTAATCACGAATACTTGGACTGTGAGTGAGTGAGTGAGTGAGTGAGGGTGGTGGTGAGTGGTGTGGTGGTGGTGGTGGTGGTGGTGGGGTGGTGGTGTGGTGAGTGGTGGTGGTGGTGGTGGTGGTGGTGGTGGTGAGTGGTGGTGGTGGTGGTGGTGAGTGAGTGAGTGAGTTGTTCGATTGGTCACACCTGAGGTATATTACCGAAAGGTGACTCATCAGGGAAACATGGTTCTCTAATAGTGCAGTGGTTAGTGTGCTGCGCTGCGAATCTCCACCTTCTGGGATGGAATCCGATTCATGTTTGCACTGTAAATTTCACTAAATCGTTGCACCTGACCCGTGGGTTCCAGTTGTGACTAGTCCCTAAGTCACTCACTCACACAGCCAGCCAGCCACCCACTCACCTGCGTGCCATTGATGTCTTTTCAGTCTGTAAGTTTAAGGTACACAAACGTTGCGCCACACGAGCACCAGCCAACTGTAAATGGACAACACTTGCATCAATAGGCAAAGCTATAATTGAAGATGAGGATGGGGTAAGTAAACATTCGGTATATAAGTGTGAATATGCGAACAACAAAGGGTTAACCATAACCCCGGCTGGTATGGGGGGTTAATACAACTTCAGATGATATTGAGAAGTAGCTGTTATAGGAAGAGCTGATTCCATCTAATTGAGCAATAAGATATTTTGTTGTTGTTGTTATTGTTGTTCCATTATATAATATTACATAGTTCTAACCAGGTAAAACAGGTAATATATTGTAAATTCTAGATTCATGTAGAATTACTCCTCATGGTGAAACTGGAAATTATCGACCATACGGGCTCCCTAATTTCAGGTAGCCAGCCATATAAAATTACTGCTATTTCGGCAGTTATTATTATTATTATTATCTTGATAATTGTTGTTATTGTCGTTGTTAAGTATATCAGGCCGTTCACTGGCCAGATATGATCCAAACTGTTCTTGTCCGGTCAGAGGTCATGGACCACCATTTGACCGTCAGTGTTGGGAGACCATTAAATAGGTCAGGTCATAAACTGCCAGTTGGTGGCAGTGTTATGTCTGTGGTGATAACTGTCGGCTAAGTAGTCAACCCTCAATAATGTTGTTATCACCAAAATGGCTGGTAATAAATCTCTTATAGGTTTTTTTTTTGGGGGGGGGTCACGGCTATCTAAATGATATAATGCTGGTGTGTGTGTGTGTGCGTGTTATGTTACATATATTAAAGGCATGGGCTCAGGTTTTCGTGATGTTTATAATTCTTACAGAATTATGATCAAACGACCATTATCTAAATAGAAAACAAATTATATATATTAGTACATATATAACGCAGCTATAATTGGAAATAAAGCATATATATCAGTACATATATATATATTGAGATCATAATCCTAATCCAATAGCAGAAACGTAGTTTTAGTAACTTTATTTAACATCTAGTCACACTTCGGAAACCCTGATAGATGTTAGTATTATTAGTAGCAAAAGTAGTAATAATAGTAGTAGTTATTATTTTTATTGTATTGTGAAAAATATTCATGTTTAAAAATAGATAGTTTTGTCTCCCGGTTAGGATATATTTATTTTCCTTTGTTGACGCGGCCTGTTACCAAGGTTACTGTATTGCGTTGATATGGCCTGTTGTCAAGGTTACTTCGTTGTTAATCGATGATCAGTTGATTATTCAGGCTCTCGTGACGCTATCATGCCCGATGAACATCATCACCATCATCGTCATCATCTTGTTCATGTCATAAGCCGTAGCTGGCCATCACACGTACACGCCCTCCGGGACATCTCAAGGTCATCCGGCCACGTCGTGTCGAGGCCGTTTTGTGGCGTATCAATCCGCGCCCGTTGAACCTCTTGTCAACAGCTCGGCTGACATGGGAGTATATCAGCCGTGTTTATCTAACGAAGGACTCGATATTGATGAGCCGGAGAAGATAATCAATATTATCTCCACCCACACGCTCCAACGGCTGACTATGATCGATGGAATGAGAAAAAATACAACATGGCCGAAATATGTTTGCTGATTGTGTCTGAGGGGAGAGGTTTGGGTGTGTGTGTGTGTGTGTGTGTGAGAGAGAGAGATAGAGAGAGAGAGAGAGAGAGAGAGAGAGAGAAGGCCCTGACATAAAGAATCTCCGGACGATTCAACTATAATGTCCCACGAGTTATCGCGTAAGAAAATTCCAACCCACTGTATGCTATAAATGTGTGCGCGCGGGAGTACTACAGACGCGACCAGCTATAATCATCGGCCAACTCAGCGCGTATAACAGACGCTGTCCACATCGACTTGATCAGTTCCTCGTTAATTGGATTTTCTTGAAGTGGCTTATGATCAAAAGGTTCATAATTCGAGCCGAAACAATTTACCATAAAGACCACATAAACTGGTGACGTAGAGCGAAGTTTTGCGATCACGGGCTTATATCACACCCAGCACTTTAATACGGCGGCCATTCTCCCCCCCCCGAGATAAAACCACATTTCTCTTTGAAGGCCATAACCCAACATTTACAGCTAATGGTGAACTGGACTATTAATAGCACAAACCACAAGGTGATAGTGAATTATTTCACAGAAGACAAGAATGGCTCGCGGCTGCAATTTCACTGGGGTCTAATATATAATAGACGTCACTATATATATATATATATATATATAGTGACGTCTATTATATATATATATATATATATATATATATAGAAAGAGAGAGAGAGAGAGAGATAAATTCTACAGGTTATGTTCAATTGCCTTCATGATGCCATATAATGGTGACGATATTCGTTTAGTACGAAGTGTCCACATTAATTAGGTCACGTCCGCCATTTTGTAACTGAAATATTTACTTTAGGAGGGCTGGCTATTAAACTCGGAATGTTGATGTCTCGTCGGGGGACTTCTCTCTCTCTCTCTCTCTCTCTATATATATATATATATATATATATATATGACGATTTCTGTATAGATTACACCAGACGTGTGTTCCTGGTTCTATGCGTCCATAAAACTGTATTGACTTCAGTTACGCCATGTGGAGGCTTACAAGTTGGGGCTTACTAAATGCCACGGGCCTCCACTTGACGTGATTACGTCACTTGGTTTATGTAACGACACGGAGACCATAAGATGGAGATATCCAGTTATGGCCTACCAACCGCTACCGGAGGCAGCCTTCTGGATCGTGTGGCAGTAATGGCGGCCCGTGTTTCATTTCGCCCGTCTGGAGGTCGAAACTTCGCTGTCTTGCGAAGGTATATCATTCGACGCGAGCGTTAGGCGATATTAAGGCGTCTTTTTTGGCCGGCAACTGTATTTGCTGATGTGTAATAAATGGTATCGACCTGAGTTATGGCTGGCCCTGATACTGGTCATTCACGTGGCGAAAGTGGGAATGGTTTGGTCAATATCTGTGATTAAACTGAATGGGTCTCGTGTGTGTGTGTGTGTGTGTGTGTGTGTGTGTGAAGAAGCACTGTCAAATATATTAATGACTTGTCAGTCCGGCCTCTGGATGATTCATCATGGTACTGAATCCGGAGTTGTGAATGTTCATGCTGAGACGTGTAATGCGCCATTATTCTATGAGTTGTTAAACCCCGACCTCCTGCATATCAGTGATCCAGCTTTAAATAGCAATGGATTAGTGCATCAAGATACCGAGAAACAACTAAGTACCATACTCTGCATATTACAGATAAATAGACTCTCCTCCCCAGATCACAGTCACAAAGATTGGCCATGATGTCCCAGACACACAAATTGGCCAATTGGCAATTTGCTGCGTGTCACGTGACATTAGAGATGTTTCGTTTCCATGGTAACTGGTCTTCGTCTGTATTTTTGCAATTACGTTATTTTGGTGTCCCAAGACAAACACCAAATGCGAGTGTCATCTGTTATCATGTCAGCTGATAGTCCAGGTGGAATATTTCACGATATTACGTGCTCGCTATTTCAAACATAGCTTAGTATTGGGCGGTTTTTCCCACCGGAATTAACCGTCTCATGGTTTAAGTTCTTCAGACCTATGCTGTTATAGGATATCCAACATGGAAGGTTTTCCTGTAGAACATTGTCAGCTATGTCTGTGATTTATGTCTCTCATTTATAGTTGATTGAACTGAGGAATGTGGAGGGACTTGAAAGTTTTAAAAACTCCCTAAAAGTAACCGGTGAATTTGATAGGAATTTGATAGGATGGGTGAATGAGTGGGTTTAGGGTGAGTGAGTGAGTTTAGAGAGTGAGTGAGTGATTGTTTTGTTTAGCTATGGGATTATAATATGTAACTCAGTGAAAAGATACCGAGAAAAATAAAATTGTTAAATGAAACATCCTCTAGTTTTGTGAAGATGAGCTAACAGAGCTGTGATGTTTTATATCAAATATAGTAATATGTTGATGATGATGATAATAATAATAATGAGGACGTACCATGGAAAACCCCTTTGCTAACTAACATGAGACACTCAAAGGTACTCCATTAGTATAAATTAATGATTGTTATATTAATTACTAAAAATGCTTAAAAATAATACATGGCTCAAGTGTTAGTTAACTTAGAACACAATCGTAAAATATTATATTTGAGGGATTGTTTAAAGATTTCCTCTTTGGTAAACTATTCCACGTGACCTGGCCTGTTGCACTAAACGAACCCTAGCTATTATATGACGTGGATACTAATGTTAGCATCTGGCCGGAATATCCCAGATTCTCTTATGGCCTTCTGATGGAGAAGACAATGACAGAGATAATCCGGTGTCCGGTTGGTAATCGATTTATAAGTTGTTGGCAAAATCCTGAATTAAATAGGCAATCCGACTGGTTAGAGCTTAGTGTTAGAACTGACTTGTAATCATTTCAAGATTTTAATCATGGCGCCATCGTCCAGATTACTGGATACAGATGGAGACTGATTGATGAGTCCTAAGAGATGCATTGTCTAGTCAGAGTATAGCATCTCCCTGTAATGATAGCTGGCCACACTTCTGGGATATAAACAAATCTTGTACCACCATAGAGTTTTATATATATATATATATATATATATATATATATGTGTGTGTGTGTGTATTTTATATGTGTCAGATGTTAACGAATAAAGTTCAGCCATGTACATGTTAGATCAATTATTGTAAGATCAAAGCGCAATAACAGGTTTAATGTTCATTTGTTTTCGATATTTTGTTTGCTCACCGTGAAGCATCTATCCTCTGACTTTTTGCTTTGTTCTCTCCTTCACCGATCGTCGTTTCATTTATAAAAGGCTATACTTTATATCATTTCGAACTTCCTTCCTTTAATTGGAATGTTAATAATATTTCTCCCATTATTAAAGGGAAATATCCTTTCTGGTTTATTTGTTATAAATATTTAGAAATAACTCGGAATACATTAAAGGGACAGTTCATATTTCTTAAATGTGTAATGCTTAGAACAGTAACCAAAAATTCCACAATGATAATCACGAAATGTACCTGCTATCATAGATATAGGGAAATAATCCAAATCACCGGAGGGCCACCATTACGGTTGCACCGGAAACCAGATTCGAAGACGGCAAGGAGAAATCTTAAATGCAGTGACGTCACATGAGCGCTCTCAAGACGGACGCGGATTATAGTTTCTCTTGAGCGTTAATACCTGAGCCATTTTGAATCATCTTCCTCTTATCAGGTTCCTTCTGGCTCAAACTGATATGATTGTATGTTATTCATGACGTACTTTTGCTCACACTTGTTTACATGCTTTTGTACGGGCTCTACAGACTTCCGGTCAAACTGCTGCGTTCAAGTGACGTCAGCATTCAGGAGCATCCGATCTCTGTCTAACTTTAAAATGGCGGCGCCTACAGGCCATTAAAAGTCGACTAATCGGCACGTTTAACTGGATTATTCAATATGTGGGTGATCGTTTACACATTTTGATATTATTTATGATATTTGTGAGTATAGTTTTATTAGTCCTGAAAATTGGAAATGAAGGTGGACTATCCCTTTAAGGTCAGATCTCAATTAAAGGTACCAGTCAGTGCTGGCCGTAATACATAAATTGTGCTGTGTTTGTGACTGAATAGTTTCACGTATAGTTATATTTACGGCACCCTCCCCCAACAGGTGAATTTTTGACATCCATTTCACCCCGGTGAGGGTCACTTCATATATTTATCGTCCTCTGTATTGAATTATAGTGGCATTTACAGAATTGTTTGGCTTACCTATGGTTATGAATTATTGGGAGTGTGATATGTGTTCATAAATACATATATTTACAAGAATCTGTGCCTTAGTACATAAAAGTCACCGCTGCACAATCGAAATAAATGAGTTTTTTCTTCTGTTGATCAATGCTACGTTTTGATAAGGGCCTAGATTCCAATCTGCATATTCATGAGTCTCGGTTAACACCGATGACCTTTATTACTGTCCTTTCTATTTACTTCTTATACCTAACTCTTATATCTGTGTCAGACTTTCTGTTCTGTTTTCTACATCTAACAAGTAACGTAAACAGTTTTCTTGCCGTCTATGAGAAAATGTTGTGGACAGTGCTTTAATCGGCCCCAGATTTGGTGCATCTATTACCGGTAACACTGTTCTATCTATGTTGGAGATTTCCCCTCAATCCTAATTTGCATATCAACGGTATTAAGCGGTTTCCGGGCGTAAATAGACCTACGGAAGAACAACGTTTTGTTAGTATCGTGATAAATGTATCAAGAATGGATTCTTCTACACATGGTTCTGCAGATTGTATATAATCTGCAAATATTCATATGGACGATTAAAATTCTTGAATGACTTATACACTTTACTAGACGAGTGTTGTTTTGATTCAATTTTTCCTCATTAGTCACTTTGGCTGAGAAGGGAGCGAGTGCGATCTAGGAACGTAAGACTGCAGTTCGATTACACTAACTGCCAGTTTACTATTGATTTATTTGATCGTAGATTTGGCTATAACAGAGTATTTAATTATATCGAATACATTATTTGGGATTATTTATCTGTAACTGGTGAGTATCAAGGTGTATTAGTTGATTTTGGGTCTGACCCCGTATCGAGCTGAACTCCAATGAAGTTCAGATCAATTCCAATATTACAAAACTCAAAACATTGTGCTTTGTAAAAAAAAACATCAGTCAACCTTTTATGGACTTAATAAAAATATGAAGCACTTGTCTCTTGACTTATAATATTAAAACGGTGGAGGCTGGGACATTAGTATCGGGCTACATGAGACCTAGTGTGATGATGTGTAATGCGTGATGGGTATGCGTTAAGATGTGCTTTACATTGGTATGCATATGTCAAAAGCTTATTCACAAAAATAGGTTATGTAAATCATATTTTTGTATTTTTATAAAAGGGACTCATTTAGCATTGTCAAGTACTCTCAGATGTCACAGAAATATCTCTAAAATGATTATATACAGCCAAATTTTCTCGGGGGCTTACAGCCCCCCCCCCCTCCCCATTCCCCCAGCTGCACTTTCTCAGTCTGCGCGCTTTATCAGTCTTGGGACACTTTCACCACTTTAACCCCTGTATATATTCAGTGTATATTGAATATGTACGTGTACAGAAATTTAATTACCTTTTCAAATTTTCAAACACATTTTAGATACGTTCAGAAGAAGAAATGGATATTTTTTCTGCTGTAAGACATCCAGCTAAGCGTGGTAGACGAAGAGAAGAGAGATGTGTTTTGAGTGAATATATGAGGCGATTTAATGTATGTGTGTTCTTAAATTTTTGTTCGTCTCAGATCATCTCACGTAGTGTGTTTGGAAATTAGTTATAACAGATCGATCGTAAAGATGTTTTAGAGGTTGATTCCCGTCAGACATTGAACTGAATACTGTCATGAAACTGGCTTTGACTGATCTGTGGTCGAAGATCAGTCCGAATGGACACTGGGAGATAAAATGGAGGACTATCGAGAGATTCCCGTATGTGGATATGGATTTTGGGATGAAGATGGTGGTAGCTTCAGAAAATGAGGGAAGCTGGCATTCAGTTGAAGATGGAAAGAAGTACGAGAAATTTCAAGGATTTATCACGTCGTCGGTTAAAGGGATGTTTTTTCACCTTGCGTTCTTGGGTCAAAAGGAATGTGGTATCTCTTCACGGTCACATCAAGGTCAAAACCATCAGCGGGTTGGCGGATGGAAGCGTGGCACTATGTACAAGATGGATGTTTATTGATGTTCTCTGTCTCATCCAAGGATCAGAAATCAGGTGGACTTTATTACGATGTGGTAGATTTTGTGAAGTCTGTAATTTGAGATTAGACTTACAGATGACTTGAAACGCAGTAATAGTGACCCATTTCCGAAGTCTTCCTTTGGCCCGTTTTGTAATGGAAAATGATGAATGGATTTGTTGTGTTTCACGATGGACACACCTTTGTAAGACATGGGCATCTCCCTTCACAAGTCCGTGGTAAGGTAATGGCATAAGAGTATCGCAACACAGAATAATAAAGGCCATCCCCTAATTAGTTAAGTGACTACCGGTTTTCGTAGAGCACTTAAATGGGGTCCTTCAAATAATCCCATTAATATAATGGAAACGGCATCCAGATTACATCTTCTTAGTGACCACTGGAGCTGATCCGGAGTGGGTCTCTTTAGTTCGATTTCACAGAAATTATTAGACAGTAAGACTGTGCCAGATTTGATGGTACTTTATTTACTGCATTTGCTAAGAGCACGTCTATTGTCA
Source organism: Paralvinella palmiformis (assembly GCA_025642065.1). Lineage (NCBI taxonomy): Eukaryota > Metazoa > Annelida > Polychaeta > Terebellida > Alvinellidae > Paralvinella > Paralvinella palmiformis. Next base: position 650,056 of record JAODUP010000365.1, read on the forward strand.
ATATTTACGTCGAGTGTGGCATTTTCCAGGTGTGTTTGTTCATAATAATGAGCAACTGGAGACGGGTTATCATCCTAATTTCTTCATTTATATTATTCCAAACGTCTCTCTCTCTCTCTCTCTCTCTTCTCTCCAGAAGCTGTGTTGTCCTCGTGTTCGGACTACAGATCCTGTATTTGACTGGCCTACCAGTGTTGTGATACAGTCGGTAGACTCATTCGCATGCAGCCAGTTATCGTATTACAGTCGGTAGACCCATTCGCATGCGGCCAGTTATTTCCTCTACTCGTCAAAAACCTGGCGGCCCTCTCGTGAGCTTCTGTGAGAATTGTCATCATGTCGACGAAGTTCCAATTTCCTCATGCTGTTTATAAAAGGCCCACTCTGCCGAGCCAGAATAGAGTCGCATTGCCGGTCTCTGTTAGGGCACACTGTGGTGTTTACACAGAGTCTGGGTGAATTGCTCCACATTTTGTCGTCGCAGACTTTGTGACCAGTACTCAGTGCCTTCCATTAGCGGATGACCGTCGACAGCCACGCAGCACTTGGCTAATTTTTGGTTCTTTCTCTCTCTCTCTCTCTCTCTCTCTCTCTCTCTCTCTCTCTCTCTCTCTCGGCCTGCCTGCCTGCTTTTCTGCCCCCTCTCTACCTGCCTTCCTGTCCCCTATCTGTTTGTCTTTCTGCCTTCCTGCCGCCCCCCCCCCGTCAGTCTATCTGCCTGCCTGCCCCCTCTCTGTCTGTTTGTCTGTCTGTCTGCCCGCCCGCCGTCCGTCTGTATGTCTGTCTGTAGGTCTGTCTTCCCGAACATTGGTTCTATTTTAAATTAGGATCTTCCCCTTTTTGGGAACATGTTTTCTCCAACTTGCCTCTTCCTAAACCGAGTCAGTCCCGTTGTTCGTCGTCGGAAGCTGAAACCAGGTGATTATCGACGTGAAGTTGTCAAAATGAGAACAGATGATATCTCCTAGTCATATCATATTCATATAGCCAGTTCCTAAATATATTGTGACTAGAGGGTGGTTTATAAGGGTCTTATTCTAATTTGAAAAATTCTCACTCAATCACCAGTTCTCGATCCCGAAAGGAATTTTATCCTATATTGTGTGGATTCTGATGATCATTGTTGATGGGCATTTGTTCTCCATTCAGCGACCAGGATGAAGAAGATGATGTTGATGATGATGATAAACGGTGTTTGTTTTTGTTGATAGAAATAATGACCCGCTCTGTTAGAAAACGCAATATGTCTGATTGAGGCTGCAAAAATTACATCTTTAGAAATGAGGACACGTTTATGGTGAGCTAAAATAGATGCGATGATTTGATTATCAGCCGTTCATTTATACTAAGTTTTATAATCTTTGACTCGTTTATATGTGATATCCAGATGATATAACACAAAACACAAAATCGATCCAATATCTCATATAGTCTAGCGGTAACGTGTTGGGCCATAGATCACTACCACCCGTGTTCGAATCTCGGCGTGGGCTTATCTGAAGGTTGTTTCATCTTTGACTTCGCTTCATTACCTTTGGAATTTGTTCGGCCCATTTAGCCTACCATGTGCTCAAAAGTGGCCGTAAAACACCAATCATCATCATCCTCTGGAAGTTTACAATTTGTATGCCATAAGTATAACGATTTTTATGAGAAAGTGGGGGAGGTGTGTAAAAGGAATTGGGATCACTTATACGCTGGTTACATTTTTTTTATCAAAGGGTGAACAAATACACATAAATGAGTTGTTTAAAGGATTAAAAATCTTATTATCCATAAGATCTGCATAAGGATACCATATTTATTGCAGATTTTTAATATTCTAAAAAAATGTTTTCCTCGCAAAATTCTAATAAATGTTAACATACAGCCGGAAAATAAAATCTGGGAAAACCTGCCGCTGTATGTTTAGTAGGCGTTAGGAAAATGGCATCTCGGTAAGCCACGACTGTAAGCGGTGTCACTGAAACAGTCATGCCGACACAGAGTCACTAATGCATATAAGTGACACCCGATGGTGTGAAGTTGGCGCGCGTGGAAGATGGCTCCAATATGAATCCGCGAACGTCTTTGTTCTTAGTGATGGCGCCATCAGAGTAAGAAATGTATCAGTCACTTCGGCGTCACTCTAGAAAATAATATTTCTTCCGACGCGTAGAGAGCACGGGATGCGAAATAGATTCATCGCTGTGTTCGACGTCCAGCAACGTCTTTAAGTGACGCCTCTACGTTCTTCGTCCATTAGGGGATGGATGGCTAACTAACTAGCCATCAAAATGATGTTGTGTGAAACTGGCAGCGTTTAGACTCCGCAATGGAGACCATCCTCTATATCAAAAAAGATCGTCCATTATCCCACCTGCCAGTCGGGTTCGTTCACTAGGTGGCGCTCTCGCAGGATCCAGTTTCCTCGGGCAACTAGCGGTCCCGTCAGTCCCCAGCCGGCCCGCACGCGACACACGAAATCCCCCCCCCCCCGGTGCAGCAGCTGTATGGCAGCCGTCGGTGGATGTTATCGTCGTTGTCGTAATAAGACGTCATCAGTGGGCATCCATTAGGCTTAGAGCGAAACTCATTTGAAGCGCCTCTGTTTGCTTTCGGATAAAAGTCCGAAGTCTTGATGTAGGCTCTCTTCCCATCGACATCGAAAATTGTCCATCTTTATCATACGCCTCGCTATTGTCGATGACGTAACAGTCCCCCTCCCCCCCCCGCGGGGGGGGGGGTCGAGGACATTGGCTTACAGTCCGTTGTCTGTGCGTGTATGTGTTAAGAAAGAGATATTGAGCTGGTGTTACCACTTGCTGGTCGTAGAGAGGAAATGCTGGTTCTTTGTGTCACGGGTTCTGGTTATTTTCGGGACAGACTTTGCATCAACGGTGGATCTTCTTCTCTTCGTCTGGCTTCATCTGATCTAATACCGTTTGTGAGATGATGGAGTTTGTTTGTGGAGTAGACAAAAGTTGTCGTCGTAAAAGATGGCGAAAGGGGAAAGAAATTATTATAAAATAGATTACGGTAACAAGAAAACGTTCAGTTTTAAGCTCTGTGTGTGTGTATGTGTATGCGCGCGCGTGTGTGTATATGTCCCTACCCGAGCATTTCCCTGAGGAACCCCCTCACCTTGGCACAGTCATGAGTACAGGATATCATCTAGTATATATATATATATATATATATATATATATATATATATATATATATCATATATACCACTGACGTTACCTATCTTTATGTACTAATTTATTTATTTTAATTATATTTCCAGAGTATATCAATGCCTCATCAATGGTTAGAAGGTAATCTACCTGTGAGCGCTAAGTGTGCTGCCTGTGAGAGAACCTGTGGTAGTGTACTTAGATTACAGGATTGGAGGTGTCTATGGTGTAAAGCCATGGTTAGTATTATAACATACTGATACTCCGTACACATTATAACCTGTGGTATTCTTAGATTACAAATTGGGGGTATCCAGGGTAAACCCTTTATTATATCAGAACATACTGATACTCCGTACACATTATATACACATAGGTATCCAGGTACATTGAGTATATCAGGTACATTGAGTATCCACATACATTCAGTATCCAGGTACATTCAGTACCCAATGAATGTCATCAAATCTTACCATTTCCTCGTTCTGAAATATGTCATGTTATCTGCCAATGTATATTTTTATTTACCTATCTACCCATCCATCCATCCATCCATCCATTCTATCTATCTATCTATCTATCTATCATCATATCTAGGTACACAGTTCCTGTAAAGAGATCTATCAGAGAAGATGTCCTTTAGGTCTGTGTAGAGTGACCATCCTACCTCCAACAGCTATTAGTAATCTAGACTCGGATGACTTCTGGAGAGCCACAAAGCCTCCAGGTACCAGTCCATTGTTGGTATTCGTCAATGCCAAAAGCGGAGATAATCAGGTATGTACTCTTTTATCATGGTATTATGTGGTTAACGTGTCAGTTTTGTGGCTTCGTTCCCGCTTCAGTTTAAAGTGTCATTTAGTTGGTTTGTGTCTCCACTGGGGGGGGGTAGAGACATGATGACCTATAGACTAGTATATAAGGTGTGCATGCATGCGTTTGTGTTATAGTAAATGCATAGGATAGGAAAGTTTTTTTTGTGATGTTGTTAAACCTTATTGAATTATGACCAAGTAATCTTCATCTTAGTAGTAAATAACTTATTATATAATAATTATTATGTTATAATAAAATGTTTGTATAATTGTATTATCTCTCATGTACACGACATTAGTAAAGGTAATACTGAACTCAGCCCAAAGAGTACAACTACATGTACTCAGGTCTGGATGATTCACTAGGTCACCTAATCCGGTGTGACTTTTCGTGCAGAGCTGTGTGTGGGGCACTTCCGTCGTCTAACTGGTACCACGTTGTATCATTACCCACTAAGTTCGAATCTCAGCATTAGTATATCTGATAGGTGTTTCATCTTTGACTTTGCTTCATTACCTTTGTAGGGTGCTTGGCCCATTTAGCCTTTCATGTGCACAAAAGTGCCCATAAAACATCAATCATCAGTCAATCGTGCTGAGCTGTGTAGCATCCCACCTGTGCCCATGCTATTACATGTATCTGCTAAAAGAAAACTATCCCATATCATTCTGTGTTACTTATTTAATTTGTTATATCTTTTCTGTGATCCGTCACTACATACAGTACTTCAGTATACAATGAATCCAAATTCCTGTTTTTCATCCTGTCGCAATGTATGCTTTGGGCTTTCAGCAAGTTTGGATAATTTGGGAGGATTCTTATCTACAGCTTCAATAATTATTGTTTGAAAATCACTGATGTTTTTTTTTTTTGATAAGCATTTATATCATTCTCAAGGTGGTATGTAATTAAATTTGTGCTCAGTAAATATACTGTGGGTACTTTGTGGCCGTTGGCTTTGTTTTTACGTGTGAATTACAAACTATGAAAACGCGTTCAAATTAATTCGAAATATTTTATCGGCCAGGTGCAGATTTCATGCCATTTCGCGTAAAAATGCACTGTCGTGGATTCCACGATTCGGGGTCCACGTTATGACCGTGTTATATCCGACTTCGTGTTATAACGGACCGCGGTGTAACGGTGCCCGACTGTACTGATGACGCTGAAATACTTATTGTTTGACCACCCCAAAAATGAGACGCTACCGTTATCTGATCTCATTCTGATATTTTTTCTTTGCTTGTTGATGCCGATGGATTCGTTTTAAATGTAGATAGAATGAATAATTCCGCAAAGATTGGTACACTGTGATGTCAAAAATACCTTTCTCTGCGAGAAGTTTGTATTTCTAGCCAATACAAATGATGCATTAACAGAAACCAATATGATACAAATTTGTATTAAAATTTCAGATTGTGTTTGGCATAAAAAGAGCCCAGAACTAAAAGTAAAGTGGCAGTTCTTTCTAAAGTAATTATTATTCCCTTACTTGGGCTTGTTTGATTTTATAATATAGCCACCAATGAAAATATCCCAAATCTGATAACGATTCTTGGTAAAAAAAGGTCTTTATTACAGTTCTAAATATAAACTCTCATCCATTTGTTTAACATTTCAGAATAATTTCCGTTTTTGGTACAGTTCAGTTTGTTTTTTTCTTCAGGTTTTCGGCTTCCATATAAATGTGTGCATTTTCACCTGCTAAAACTCGCAAGAAATGCCTGCGAACATTCATGAATCAGATTACAGGCAGTTTGTTTTCAAAGCTATTAAAAATACATTGTTTGATGCCACCCTCGATAAATACTAGTATAGGTTATAACCTGATCCAGTGTGTGTGTGTGTGTGTGTACTTTTATGTCTGCTAAAGCTGAAGTCCACAATATGAAACATGTACTGATGTAGCCATATCTCTTAGACTTAGATTTACACCGTAACACTTGGTTTGTCTCACTTTTCAATCAGACCTGATTGTTCTCAAGGGAATCTCTTCTTGTCGAACTATGATCAATTCCTTGTTGGTTTTCTCAACAAACGTATTGTGCCTTTTTTTAAATAGATTTATGCCTTATCCTTACCCTCCTCGGAGACAGCGGGTAGATAATGACTCGTCCAGTTTGGGAATTCAATATGGCTTCTCTTTGGCCGCCTTTTATCGTCTGATTCTTTGTGTCGCACGCACGCACCCACAAACGCGCACGCACAGACACTGGTTGGAGAATAACGGTGTCTGATTTTTTTATTATAGAGTATAATCTTGGATGTTTCGAAAGATGTATCACGGATGGTAACCGGTAATGATCGCCAAGAGACAGGATTTGTCTGAAATAAAAGGCCCTTATTTTACTTTGACCCCATCAACGCTTGCCGTTTTCTCTGTTCTGAACTTTTTCCTTTCCATTTCCTTTCAATTATGTTGCCCAGCAATCCATCTTATACAATTGGACAGCTGTATCTCTGGATATATCACATTATTTGATTGACTGACCATAGATAGAAACTTTGTTTTGTGTGTGTGTGTGTGTTATAATATGTTATTCTGAATAAGTCAGTAACTCATAAACTCGCTCACTAACATACCCTCCACTGACTGACCGCAGGGTCGCAAAAATCGGATTTTTTTGATATTTAAAAAAACATCATTCAAATATTTCCTACCACACAATTAGTATGACTTGTTAGAATAACAATAAATACAATAGTCATAAAAATCAAATGAAACATAATAAGAATCAAAATGCATAATTTTTTTAATTTTTTGCAGTGATTTAAATCATGATTTTTTTATTTAAAAAATCAAGAACATTAAAATATTTCCCAACACACTGAGTAGTATGACTTGTTAGAATAACAATAAATACAATAATCATAAGCATCAAATGAAACAATAAAAAGCATGATTTTTTGCAGTGATTTAAATAATGATTTAAATCAAATAACTCTGACTGACCGTCTCACTCGCCTTAGATCAGTTTGATATCCGTAATGTAGGTGTACTGTTTGGTGTCTGTTCCATGTGTTAGTTCTAGTCTACATATTTCTATTTACAGGGTGTCAAAATGCTACGGAAATTTAAACAAATTCTCAACCCAGCTCAAGTATTTGATCTCACAAGCAGTGGTCCTAAAATTGGGTGAGTTGTCTGCTTTCCTTGTCTAAAGTCTCCCCCTATGTGTGTTTGTGTGTGTGTGTGTAATTGAGCATAGTTTATAATAAAAAAATCTGTTTTCATCTTTTTCAGACTTAGACTGTTTCAGAACTTTGAGTCTTTCCGTGTCTTGGTTTGTGGTGGGGATGGCAGCATTGGATGGGTTCTTAATGAGATCGATAAGTTAGGCTTACACAAAATGGTAGGTAACTTAATCGGGTGTGGGTGTGTGTGTGTTTATACAGGTTGTGTAAAACGAGTGCTATAAATAGCATCCATTTGACTTGTGTTAACTGTGTTAATTGCATTCCTCTGCTCAGTTTGTTGTTAGGTCCATTCCTTTCAGCTGACGTTATATACCCAACACATGACGTTACCAAATCGTGTCCTTCGTCAGGTTTTCTTCATAAATCTGACATCTTTTGGATTATTTCATCATAATTAATCATCCCTTATCAACACAAAGACCGCGTTCAAGAGAAGTTCATCTCAATCGCCTTGTTTCTCGTCCTAGTTTGCAGCTCGTGCTGCGGCCACCATGAAATTGATTAGATTTAATATTCCGCACGGATATTACTCGAGAATTGATTGATGCCTCACTGGCAGACCATCACGTGGATGTCCATTCACGTTGTGTGTGCGGTCATGTGATGGATGAGTTACCCTGGTAACTGGTCTCTTCAATGTGGTAACGCCGTTGAGTATATCCGGACGATTGGATGACCCTTTGACCGGCTGTCTTCATCACTAGTATAATGCTGTTTATTAATATAGCTTCTGTTATGGTACTAAGTGCCTCCTAAAATATAAATACAAACATGAGATTGGGTTTTAGAAATAGCCCAATTTGACCCCCCCCCAAAGCCTGTCATAGATGATAATTTAAAAATAAAAATAAATATTTATGTTAAATTTATATCTTTTTTACCAACGTCACTCATTCAATCTAGAATATAAACAGCTTGCCAATATGGCATTGTTTATTTAATTTGGACCATGAACATGATGAATATTCACAGATTAATGAACAGGGATTCAAGCAATTTGAAAAATCCTGTACTGCTTTGTGTTTTTGGTTTATCCCCATTAAGTTGCATGATCTGTTTTAAATAAATCTACTGAAATAGGGCAGCCATTTTTGTTTCTAACGGTTCACCACCAGTCATAGGTCTCTGAGAGTACTGGATAGTTTTTTACCACCCAGTTGTTAAGCACGTTACTCAGGCAGTTGAAAAGTACGAATATAATGCAAGCCAGAATAGATGCAAACATTGTTTTTTGATAGTTTATACATGCAGGGTTTCATTATATATTTGTTCTAATCTAGCACATTACCAAGGGTTAATGAAATAAAATGCTTAACTGTTTCTTATCTACGGCCCACCTTTGTGGTGGCAGCGGGCTAATGAGGTAAAGCAAAAGTTGAAACACCCTTCCGTCATAGTTCAATTAGGATTTGAATCCTGGTGCTATTGGTCTATGATGAGCCATTCTACTATTTAGCTGATGGAGGCTAACCAATAAACAACATTTGTCATCATCATCATTTGAATGTTGATGATTTTTATTGAATTTGTTAACACTAATTTGTTGAACTGTGTGTATCAATATCGGATTAATTGTCATAACGAACTGATCATCATTTGTAAACATTTGATTATATTACCCCGGGTTAATATAAACGATAGGTCATGATGGCCATTAGCGAACCAGAGATGTTCTGTGAAGTAGCAGCCATGAAAATATAAATCTATTTTTAGCCACTGAATTAGGAAAACCATCTGTTATGTGATGTAACAAGGGCTGCTGAATAAGATTTTCCTCCATCAGTGGATGATGAGAGATTTAGTAGCAGTTAATTTCTCTTATTGCTATTGGTACTACTGTGTGTGTGTGTGTATGTGTGCGTCTAATATGATATTTATCATCATAATCCTATTTATCTGATGTCATCATCATTGGTTATCTTATTGTTACAGTGTCAGGTTGGCGTGTTACCTCTCGGTACAGGTAACGACCTCGCTCGTGTTCTCGGATGGGGCTCTGCCTTTGATGATGACACCGAACTGTCGCCAGTGCTTGACAAACTGGAACATGCTCAAATCAAAATGTTGGACAGGTAAGCAAGCATCAGTCATTCATGCAGGCATCAAGTGTTCTCCAGTCTACATCTAACATATTTTCAGTAATCATACACCTTACTTCCCCCCCCTCCTCCCTGTCCTCCGTACACAGGTGGTGAGATACCACAGTTTAGACATTACTGTCTTTGGTCGTTTATTAAATTAAATTCTCATCATTTAATTAAATTCTTGCTATTTACGTCACATTTCAAGTCGTATCTCTAGGATGGTTAATAATTAAATGGCAAACATCCCAAATATACCAGCTGCGCCTCCTGATCGATCTCTCTCTCTCTCTCTCTCTCTATATATATATATATATATATAGTGTGTGTTTGTGTGTGTGTGTATATATATATATATATATATATATATATATATGTATATATATATTTGGCCACATAGGTAGAGTGTGAGACTATGGTCATTCTGTGCGGGAGGTCGCAGGTTCGCCCTTCGGCCATGGCACTATAGTAGGGGGAGTTTTTCTTCCAGCGTAGCAACTGGCAAGATTTTCTCCACCGAACATGCCATTTATTCTAAATTCTAAATTTATTTAGATTTAGTCTCCATTGGGAAGCTGTAAATTACAGACCATATGTGTCTCCCTCATTTGAGTTTGCCAGCCACATAAAAAAGCTGCCATTTCGGCAATTATTATTATTATTTGGTGTGCATGTGTGTGTTATGTACTCTGCTATTTGATTCACTTACAAATAACTGTCATGATAGTTTCAAGACATAAATCATAAAAGGGGGGTGTACCACTGAACTAAACTAGGCCATATTTCATAGCTAGAAAGTATCTATGAACGATATAGAGTAAAATAGTTTACACTTTATTCTGCATCTACAGGTCATTTATTGGCTATGAAGAGAAGTTATCAGTATGGGAGATCACTGAGAGATAATAAATCTGAAATTATCTCTGAACAATAACAATCATGATACACATAATGTGATCAGTTATGTGATGAGACTATTCATGATTCTGTCAGTGAAATTTTTTTACAGATTTGCTTACCGTTTAAATATTTTTTATTTCTGTTATGACAGGTGAGAAATCAAAAACGATTCGCTATTGGCTATTGTTCAAATGGACAGGTGTTTTGAAATGGATGTGATCAAAGTGCCCTTCAAAGATTTACCAAGCAAAAAAATTTGTTGAGTCATTGTTATATAAAGCTGGTTATGTAATGAGCATATTGATCTTTGTTTGATGTCAGGTCGTATAAAATGTGGAATTTTTACCAGACAGATGGAATGGCATTTCCAGTGAGGATGACGTTTATAATAACCATAACTATAAAATAACAGAATAACAAAATTGGGAATCAGCAATAACGTGTTAAAAATAAATGCATCAATTATTAATTTCATAATAAGCATAATATGTATATTACCTGAAATTTTCAGGTAATGTGTATTCAATCTTAGTTAGCAGTAGATATATTGTCTGAATATTTCGGGCAATGTGCATATTACCTGATTATAGAGATTAACTTTAACATAAGTATAACACAGTTCCTCTAGCCTGTATGTTCACATCAACATCTGTCCTCTATGACCATTTGTCTAAGACCCACTAAAATCTCGTGTTTGAGGCCTTTGTCCATCATTCTGACCAAGTAAGACCCGCTGAAGATTGTCTTCCCATTATTCTACGATGAAGACCAGAAAATACCACTAAGTCATTCTACTTCCCTTATAATGTCCATTAACACAACCACCAGACAAGACTACTGTATATTTCTACCTTCCTACCATGACCCACCCCCCCTCCCCCAGTTACCCCTTACAAAGACCAGAACCTGTTTCAAGAACTCCATTCTTTTTTAAGACCCCCCCACCCTCGCCTATCTGATGATATTAAAGGTGGTAACCATTGTGAGGCATAACTGTACTTTGTTTACAAAGCGGATGAGACAGAAATAGACAAAAAAAAAGATCCCCTCTCATCGTCAGTGATTTATTTATTTTTAATGCACTAATGGTTGAAGCTTACCGTCTATAATAAGTTGTCTGTTATCTGTGTTCTTCCAGCTATATTACGTTGTCCATTTGCCTAAATAGGTATTATTCTTATATCCCGTGCCAGCTCGCAATCGGCACAATACTGCAATCAATATTAATTAGCTGCGATAATTAGACAAATGGGTCATTAATGATGTTAGTGATCCAGGATGAGTACCAGCTATCTATTAGCTTCTCCCTATGTCCTGGGTTTTGTTGTAGCTTCCAATAACGATGTCATAATTGAATTTCAGCTTTCGGCTAAAAATATTTGGGTTTACATTATGACGAGCCACTGGCGGGAGGTTGTGTGTTTACGTTATGATACGATATTTTGCTAGCTCTCTCTATCAGTCTTCCTATAAGCAGTATATTTTGTGTTACAATTTGAAAACATAGTGTACACACACACACACACACACACACATACACCTAGATAAAACGTATGTGTGTTTTAGCTGTGTAATGTCTGGCGGGAGGTTGTGTGTGTACGTTATGATACGATATTTTGCTAGCTCTCTCTATCAGTCTTCCTATAAGCAGTATATTTTGTGTTACAATTTGAAAACATAGTGTACACACACACACACACACACATACACCTAGATAAAACGTATGTGTGTTTTAGCTGTGTAATGTCTGGCGGGAGGTTGTGTGTGTACGTTATGATACGATATTTTGCTAGCTCTCTCTATCAGTCTTCCTATAAGCAGTATATTTTGTGTTACAATTTGAAAACATAGTGTACACACACACACACACACACACACACATACACCTAGATAAAACGTATGTGTGTTTTAGCTGTGTAATGTCTGGCGGGGGTTGTGTGTTTACGTTATGATACGATATTTTGCTAGCTCTCTCTATCAGTCTTCCTATAAGCAGTATATTTTGTGTTACAATTTGAAAACATAGTGTACACACACACACACACACACACACACACACATACACCTAGATAAAACGTATGTGTGTT
>JAODUP010000366.1:0-42500 GCA_025642065.1 Paralvinella palmiformis
CAAATTTGCCTTGTGATATTTGCTGGGGGTCAAATACCTCATAAAATAAAAACCAATAAATACTATGACCTACTCGTCACTATTATAACAATTTACATCGGCGCGTTAGCAGACCGTTATGGCGGAATTGCCGTTCTATATATTAACATTTTCAAATCAGACCTAATGTCTGCTATACAAACTATAATTATAATATAGGGTTTTTTTAATGACAAGGGAGACTAAAGTTAGCCTTGAAGTCATGCAGACGGACATAACTGGACCTGGGAAAGAAAATTTCTATTCCCCAAATAACTAAGGTGAATTATATATACAATTAAACTTGTTATAAAAAACACACAACCACAGAGCTGTGTCCAATGCCACCGTCGAGATTGCGTTTTCTATTCCTGAGTCAGGAGTACATGCTTTAAGAGCGTACTGTGTCTGCTACAGTCATTTAAATGCTGGATAACCAGGCCAAACACTTAAACGGCGTGCCTCCAAAGACGCAAATAGTGCACGGAATATACAGCTCTAGATAAACTTTTCTTAGAACGCATGGACCTGGAAACAAGTCTTCACGCACAGAAAAAGGAACATTTTCAACCGCAGCATAATATGCCTTGTGATATTTGCTGGAGGGTCAAATACCTCATAAGCATACAAATCCAATAAATTCTATGACCTACTCGTCACTAACCCTTTATATCAAATAAAACAAAATTGGTAAAAAGAAAACACGAACCTCAATCTCTGGCACGGGCAATGTGTGTTTTAGCTGTGTATAATAAGGCACAGGCACAGAGAATCTCGAACCGTGAATTCAAACTCTGGACGTTTCTTCAGGGGACTGAATCCAGAGTGGCGACTTTTCTTGCTGAGACATGTGTAATGTCTCACCAGTCCCTACCTCCATAAATCTAAATACAACTATACATACATTAATCTAAATATTAAATGTTCAATACCTCCACATATTGATAAACGTGTGCGTATACCCAAGCATGTGTCTGGTCTACTCATCAGCCTGTGGGAACCAGCTAATTCGCTTTTCGTACGCGACAAATATGTCACGACCACAGGAAAGCGGCTACATGCAGGCTACGTACAAAAAGCGGAAGCACGTAAAAACATACCATTTGATACCACAGCTCGCAACAAACACGTGCGTGTGGTTCAATGGTGACTTGCTACATACATATCATAAACTATTTTGACACCACAGTTTACATTCAACAGTAATTTTCTGTGGTCCAAAAGAAACCTGTATATAAAGCATTTCGACACCTCAGATGCTGACCTCAGCTTTATTCTGGGTTCGAATAGCTGAATAAATCCTACCTATATGAACCGTGTATCAATACACGTCCGACTGGTCTGGCGTCGAAGTTCTTCTCTAACCTAAGTGAAAATTCAAGCCCTATATATAGCCTCAGCGTGTTAACAAACATTACAGTTTGTCCATAACAAAGAGAATGTACACTAACACAGTTTCAAGCCCTATATATAGCCTCAGCGTGTTAACAAACATTACAGTTTGTCCACAACAAAGAGAATGCACACTAACACAGTATGGACTCACTAAAGCGATTAAACTAAAATAAAAACAAAGTAGCAATACCGCACAATGGATTATTACTGGACTAGAACGAAATATCGTCTCAAACCTGAGTAAATACTACGATTTACTCGAACCTAACAGCTAACCCTCATACGTTTCCGTTCATCACTAAGGGAACGTTCATTCACGCTTAATTTAGCGTCCCTAAGTATATGCAGTTAGGTGTGGTGGGATCTAAATTAAAGCGCCTATCCACTTGATCTATTTGACCCATGGTCGAGAACAGCGGATTTCAGGCAGATCTCCGATACTGCGAATGACACGTCGGGATTATAATAGCTATACATTTAACAAATTTCCTATATCAGTGTAATCTAATTACTCATAATATGGGAAAAAACTCTGTCCGCAGCTTAATACCCATGGAGATGCCTGCCGGAGTAACAAACGACTCCAGGAGTATAAATCCATCAAGCAGCATTGTATGAATTAATAGGTCGTTTCGCCAGACCACATAAGAGGACAACAATATAGATTCTACATTATACATAACAAAGCTAATAAACTCAACATGTTTTAATAACGACATAACTTTCTTACATTGGTGTAATAAGGAATCTGGATGGAAATAGATCAGATGTCTGGCACGGCAATGTGCGTTTTAGGGTACATAGTAAGAGGCAACAGGCACAGAGCATCAACATATCTAAACCTCCTTCGAAACCTACCTCCATAAATCTAAATACAACTATACATACATTAATCTAAATATTAAATGTTCAATACCTCCACATATTGATAAACGTGTGCGTATACCTAAGCATGTGTCTGGTCTACTCATCAGCCTGTGGGAACCAGCTAATTCGCTTTTCGTACGCGACAAATATGTCACGCCCACAGGAAAGCGGCTACATGCAGGCTACGTACAAAAAGCGGAAGCACGTAAAAACATACCATTTGATACCACAGCTCGCAACAAACACGTGCGTGTGGTTCAATGATGACTTGCTACATACATATCATAAACTATTTTGACACCACAGTTTACATTCAACAGTAATTTTCTGTGGTCCAAAAGAAACCTGTATATAAAGCATTTCGACACCTCAGAAGCTGACCTCAGTTTTATTCTGGGTTCGAATAGCTGAATAAATCCTACCTATGTGTGTGTTTATCTTAGTTACGATCCCGTTAATATTCTGACAATGTGCTCACTTCACCTAGCTTTTCCCAATATAATCATGGCTTTAAATCTTCATTATATATATATATATATATATATATATATATATATATATATATATATAATATATTGTTGTATATCTTTTGCGGATAATGATGATGATGATTGGCATTTTACAGCTACGCTTGTGCATATGGTAATTTACCGGTAATTAATTATACTTACAATTAAATATTTAAAAAAAAAAATCAGTTTGGAGTTAATTGTTGTTTGAATGAAAGTATAACACCTGTGCCAGCGCCTTAACTATCTTTATAAAACACACACACACACACACACACATGTACGTACTCATCACATACACAATCAAACATACGTTAAATATTCGTGCGGTCGCTAAAGTGCCTGCACATAATCATATACAGAAGCATATACAAAGTACATACTCTACAGCTGTTAATAGTCCATTCAAAGCTATGGACTAACGCCACAGCTGTTTGATAAGAATACGTTATCCACATAATCGCCAATATCTAAAATAATCCAATTCTGATTTATTGTTGGATCGAAACAGTGCCATATGTAACGTTTATCGTTAGTGGAGGTTAACGCATTGCTAACTATATCACGTTGAATTGTTAAACTTCCTGTCCGCTAATTGTCCTTATATCGATTTTCTAACATCGCTTCGGTGTCTCTTCCTTACCATTCGCTTCAGTCTAGTGATTGATTGGCTTATTAGTGTCACCTAATACAATTTAACATTGTGGAAGTCGCTTGGCATTGCGTACCGTAGCTTTGTCAATGTCATTGTGTTTCACAGATGGATTGTACGGACGTGTTGAGTTATCAAAAGGTTTCCGATACCGAATTAAGGATGTGCCGGGTTCGATATGCTTTGTCATAAAAGAATCACTCTAAGCGCCGAAAACTATTACAGAAGAAACGGTATTTCGACATCAATTTTGAGAGGCATTTTATTGAAACGTAAACTTAAAGTTATTAAAAACATAGATTGTGATGCATTTACAGATGATTTTGATAAATATCGCGTTTCACCAGCAACTACTTATTATAAAACTTCCAACCAATTTTCTTTGGGAAGAATAGCGAAAACTAGGCATTTAAAATAAGTGATGGATTCTAGTTGATGCCATAATGGGGAAAAACGCATTACGACAGAATCGAGTAGTTATTAGTTTTGCGCATTCAATATTTTATTCTTAATCATCTGTCAGTTTACTTGAATACATAATTTATTTATCTATCTACTACTGGTAAGTGTTGAATGGCATCTAAATAATTTTAACTTGAACAGAAAGTTTCGCCTAACATTCAAACTAAGATTTTATCAGTCATCATCCTTCAAATCTAAATCAATTCTTCTTTATTTATTATGAATGTCTAATTGCTTGTTATCATAGGTAGCAAAATCGTGCTTAATCGTGATCAAAATAAGTATCATGTATATTTTAGGCAATCTATCCAAACATAGATTAGATAAATAGATGAGTAATAATTAGCATCGTTTTGTTCTGTTTGTTTTTTACATTTTTATTAAATCGAATTTATATCCATGTAAAAATAAGGAAAAGTAAAGAAGGAAACCGGTTTCATGGATCTTTGAAAAATAATCAACAGATGGCGGCTAGATTTAGAAAGAAAACAATACAGCGAAATATACATACAACATTGTGTACAATATAACTGGTAGCGCGATTTGCCACACATCTATAGCACCCGAGTTCCAACACCGGGCGGGCTATATCTGAAGGGTGTTTCATCTTTCATTTCGTTCCATTACCTCTGGAAGCAGCTGGGCCCGTTTAGCATACCTTGTGACCATAAGTGGTCATACATCAGCAACATTTACTCGTTTTAGAGTAAAACATAACTCAATCTTCAAGACACTAGTTACTAAATTTGCTGGAAATACATAACCTAGTTTATACATATATGAATTTAATATTTGTATTGGGAATTTTAGAAGCGTAGTGACAAATGTTTATTTTCGTGTAAGAATATCTTATATTTATCTGTGCATTAACCTCAACGGAATGGAAATAAGAGGCTACCTTGAAATATTTATAATATATAGGAAGCGGCGTTTTGCTGTGGATTGGTCTTTAACATTTCCATGATAAAGCAAATGAATACAAAATTTATGGTGTCATATAAATCACACTTTCAGAAAATACAATAATTTGGCATATGATAAATTGATATAACCTACATGACTTAAACGAAGTGGTTAACAATAATGCCGGTCTACCTGCTGTAATAATAAAATTATTTAGTCAAACTTTAACAACATTAAAAATATTTAAACAATAATAGAGACATTACTACCTCGCTATTGTAGTAAGCTTTCAAATTATGATAATAAAAATACCTATATGTTCCAGGTTATTTAAGTTATTAACCCTGTCATACACAACCCATTATCATATGCTGCTATATTTATTTGTGATGTATATCTCTATAATGGATTAGTTATAAATAAGCAACATATAAAATGTACTCTGCACTGAATAGATGTTACACATATACATAATTGCACGTATTAGATACCTGTATGTGTTATATTTCGATTTATTTCATCATTACTGTCTATCATTTTAATTGTATTTGTCTTTGTATTCTGATGAGTACGTATATATACAACATAACTAATTCGGTGCGGAGTAAACTCTGTAAGAGTGTTATGTAAGAGGAACTGCCCTTAACAATATTTTATAAAATAATATCAGTAATTAAGGCTATAAAATAAACTTCTGGAATCGTGAAAAGTAACAAAACTGTGATCATCTAATACTTAAACTTCTCAGTAAAGTCTTTATTGGTGTAAATATGGATATTACTATGAAAAGGGTTAACAAAACAGACTAATATAGTCGCTTGTTTTAAATATATTCAACATAAGTTTAGGTAGTTATCAATATAAAGAAGTTTACCAAATGTATATTTGATACTTGGGCCAATGATTGTGTTAATAATGAAATCTAGAAAACATTACCGTGCTGCATATGACGGTAGAAATGCATAACATATTATTTACATTTAACGTCGCTTTCTTGGTGTTAAGCGCAATATGCACTGTGGAATTAGTAAAAATTATAATGACAAGCATTGTGAATTTTAAAAGTAGGTTATAATATCGAAAAATTATAGACTTCATAGGCCATCTTTCATAATATTCACCTATAGTAGGAGATCCTAATTCTCTAAGAATCCCTTGCAAGAAACAAAATAGCCGATTACCAATCTTAAACAATTTTAGCTTATTGAAAGATTAAATTTGATTTTTAAGCTTTTCAATTGTTCCTCAGATATATTCCTACTATAGCTTTATACATGTATACATCAAAATATATACCACTCAAGAGATATTAACAATAATGTAGTGTATGATGTTGTCATGTTGAACTTTCTATTGACCGAAAACCAGCAAAGCACTAAACTAACTTTTGACATCAATATTTCTTTTCATCTACTGAATATTTCATCTGCACACGTACTCACACACACAGACACACACACGCACACGCTCGCACACACATACGCACACATGCATATGTATATACACACACGCACACAAATACCTACAGATAGACAGACAAATAGTCTGTGCAAATTCATCTCTGCCAGAGGTACTATTGATTAATCACATATTGTCGAATATACACTCACAAATGTACAAAAAGACTAGTTGGGTTTTACATCCTTTTACGTAATCTTGAGAAAGACAACAAATAAATCACACATATTTATCCTGTTTATTTAAAATAGCAATTCTCTTCTGACCTTGTGGCAGTTTTAAAAATAACGAATCATCGAATGTTGTTCTGTTTTTGTTGATAAAGAATTTTCAATGGTTTATAGGTGTGTGTATCCATAGGACCAGTCCCATATTGACATTAAGCTCTGACTCAAAGTCGTTCATTTACTGCCCTTCACCGTTCAGACACATCTTATATTTCCGATTTATTCCAATTAAACTCCTCCGGAATACACATCCGTCAACTTCTAATCATGGCTAAGAACCTAGATTAAATTTATTTCCAAACTATTCAGGCTCATTCAGCATACAAATCTCAAGGTAAGTGTACAGATCAGTTTAATAGACGATAACCCACCTTGATGAAAGATCGCTTCAGATGGGTAGAATGGCTTCTCGAAAAAGAATTTGACTAAACTTGATTTAAAAATCATGTAATATGAAAACAATCTTGAGATAAACTAGATGCCATTTTACAGATTACCTTTTAATATTTACAATTTTAGCGATAATATGGTGTTTCCGGAGAAATACCCACAACCTCAATAACGCATAATACACATGGCAGACATATTTCCTCTATAACTAAGTCCCTCCTTTACTTAACACACTAGATGTTTTAATATTAGTTTGTCCATATCTGTAACCATAGGATATGGCGCCAGAATACCTGTGTGAACTGGTGTCCATTTGAAAATCATCCGGAAATCTCACGCCATTAGGTCAGATACTATTGCATGTGCCTGTGTCTCGGCTCAAGTCGTATGGTGATTGTGCGTTTAGTGTTGCAGCCCCACTTTGTGGAATAGGTTGACGACAGATATTAGAAATGCGTCGTCTCTTGAAATTTTTATTTCTGCCCTACAAACACACCTATTCAAGGTCGCTTATACAGATAAACAATAATTATCTTTTAAATCACTTAGAGAATTTTTACAGACATATTATTAGGGATATTATGATATTACATATTATTTCTACAACGCCTTTGAGTGGCTCCTGCTAGTAAGGGCGCTTGATTAAATATACATTATTATCATTATTATTATGGTAAATGAAGAACAAGTCAAAAAATAAACTGTCAAAGCTCTACTGAATCACTGGTGTAGCTGAACTACTTGAATTATAATTCCAAATAATTAAATTACTACCTGTAAATATATCAGAACATTTCCGTTAAAACTGCCGGGAAGAATGAGGCCGGTGAATAGAACCTAAAAAATATTTCAGTGATTGTCACTTATGATACCAAAACAGTTATTTCGCATTCAACTGACCTTGATCAAACTGTCAGTACTTCAGCGGAATAATTAGTTACACGAGAAAAGTTGTCCATGTGACAGATGATGATAAGTGGTGTTTTACGGCCACGTTTGTGCATAAAGTAGGCTAAATGGGCCGAGCGACCTCCAAAGGTAATGAAGCGAAGTCATCGATGAAACAACCTTCAGCTATGCCCACGCCGTGATTCGAACTCAGGTGGTAGTGATCTGTCGTCTAACTCGTCGGTACCAATTAGACCGCGGAGGCCCCCTTTCGTGTGACAGAAGATGGCAATTAGGGAAAACGGTATCCGGACAATATCTGATGTTTCTCATTAATATTGCATGTCTATGGTTACTGTGGTATGTCTATCTTCTATATAATGCTAATCATTAAAGGTTTGTATTTCGGGTAGAGACACGTGAAACCGCATCTAGTGTATTGTAAACTTTGGAATGGGTAAGGATTTAGTAGGAGGAAATTCTGAATTAATTCATTTTGGTTCAACTACATGGTTTCGCCTCTTGTTCCTATTTGAATGCACACTGATCCACAGCACAATCACTAAATCAGCTGTAACATGTGCAATTTCAGAGTTGTAACACAGACGGAATAATTAATCCTGCCCTTTATATATTGTGGAAATTGGTAAGGAACGATCACGTATCACTCACCCATGCTTTTGACCTTTAAATGGCGAACACCTGTCTCACACGATCAACGACTTCTCAATATTGGTAAAGAGGTAGACGTTCTGACCTGCATAAGCGACTACAAATGACACGCAATAGAAAGAGTCAGAAACCAGCAGCCATTTCGTCTGATAAACAGAATACATCGCAGATTAACATAAACTTTTAAAAATTGAATTTTTCAACTTTGTATTTAGTCACATGTTCTTCACGCGATCAATTCCCAATGTTTTCCGAGTGCTATAAATATGCGGTTTTAATTATACGTATTTATGAAATAGAACCTATACATATATTGAATGATAACAACCAAAGCTACACTACAATATATGTCAATATATGTAAATCCAAACCACAAAGATTTATCAATTTATCAATGAAAAAAAACTTTCACAAATCATTCCGAAATTTCAACGTCATGTTGGATTTACCGGGCAAAACCAATAGAAAATGTGTCACTTTAAGTGTTTTCGCACATCACTCAGTTGTTAGCTTATTGTTAGACTAAATCTATTTTGTGTCAAACTACTACTAGTAGTAGTAGTAGTAATTTTCTTCCAATTTTCACGATAATAACAATGAGATTTGAAAGTTAAAATACATTAATATAACATACATACAATGTGGAAATTGTTGGACCAGTATAGCAATGTGCTGTCTTCCTACTAGTTCCTACAATTGATAATATTATCAGAAAACGAGAAATATGAAATAGATTAATACTGTTTTCCCTGTCAATTGACAGTCAATGGTGATCAAATAAATATTACTTGTGATTGGATAGCTTTGATTCTTCTGATCTTTGGAGTAAATAGTGGAGTTTATCATTGAGTGTGTATTGGAGTAGATTGTTGAGTAGCGTTTAAATGTTCAGCTGATGGAGTGTAGTCATGGCTTTTATTGAACTGAGCAATGTGAAACTGGCGTTCTTCCCTCTCAACACCACCTCACACCTACAACCATGTAATGCTGGGACTATTCACATATTGAAGGCACACTACCGCCGTCGCGTACTCCGATACATCCTGAATCACATGAGTATGGTGGCTAATGCAAGTGAGCTTGCTAAAAAAAGTGAATATTTTGGATGCCATCCTGTGGACTAGACAAATATGGGAGAAGGTCACGCCAGAGACAATCCAGAAGTTCTTCACATGGTGTGGATATGATGATGAACAAGCTAAGCACGTCATTGACACCCCCCCCCCTCACTCCGATAAAGACACTGACCAGCTGATGGATGTCACTCAATGGGCGTATTCTGTCAGCCATGTTAGCAATACAAACAACACGGTATCACTTGTGGAAAGAGGATATATTGCTCAAACCTCGTGTTCGACATGATGAAGATGATGATGAGGCAGAAAATGATGCTGATGATGAACAACTTTCACTACCACCTCCTCCGCTCACTATATAAGATTGATGGATTGTTCATAGACATTCACCAATTCTCAGTTGTTGGATGATGTGGTTATTTTTTTAAATTATTTATGTGCATGTATGAACATGTATTTTGTACATAATAAATACAGAAATGTAACACATGCCTATCTAGATGGCTAACTTTTACTAACTAAAAATGACTGATGTGACTGACTTGACTTATAAGACCACCTGGCTTATAAAATTTTTTGCCTGGCAGAAGGGGTGGTCATATAAAGCATGTGGTAGGCTAAATGGGCCGAGCGACCTCCGAAGGTAATGAAGCGAAGTCAAATATGTAAGACCCTTCAGATATGCCCACGCCGAGGTTGAAACTCAGGTGGTAGTGATCTTTGATGCAACACGCTACCAACTAGACCACGGAGATGCCCAACAAAAGTAAAACAAGCCAGTGCAAGTTCTACCTTTTTACGAAAATAACATTCGCAGTGTTGTATACTGATTTGTATCAATAATAGACAAACATGCATTCGCAAATAAATATATATAAAATTCTCATAATGTTAGTATCTTTTTGTAAAACAACTATATGGGACCAATCCCAGGACACAAATTTAAAAAAATCCCTATCAGATATCTATGTATTCTGATTTCATTCACTGGCTATATTAAATTCTAACATTTCTTCAACGACAAATTTTTCACTTTACAAATTGCTATTCTGCAATCACTATAGTGAAACAGATCCCCTAGTGCTAAGCATATATAGCATTAGTTATTAATTCTAAGTACTGTATTCTTTAAATTATTTCCTTTCGTAAATTGTTATTTGTACATGGATACGAAAGCAGGAAATTATTCTTTCGTCGGGATTAAATGCGATATTAAGCAACAAAGCACATCAAGATTTTCTTTTCTTGCTAATCGACAAATACGTTTTTTAATTAAAAATAAATTAGTTTTTACGGGATAGTAATTTTCTATGTTTTTTTTTTTGTATTGTAGATCAAATTTATTATTAAGTGTACCTTAAGTTTAGATGTAGATAATTTAGTTGTGTGTGTGAATTGTGGATGAATCTTGGTTGTATAAGAGTCTATTTCTCATTCTATCTTTTCCTCACTCACTCTCTCTCTCTCTCTCTCTCACTCACTCTCTCACTCTCTCACTCTCTCTCACTCACTCTCTTTCTCTCTCGCTCCCTCTCTCTCTCTCTCTCTCTCTCACGCTAACAGTTTAATGATTTTAGTGGCCAAATACTAGAAAGAGATAATTTAAAAAGTCACATTTTACCTCATAACTGGATAAAAAGTTTGTGACAAAATTCTTATTGAACTACCTTAAATATCAGCAGCAAATGAGGCGATGATCACAATATTATTTTAATTAGACCCATGTAATAGTAATTGAGAACTAATTAATTAGCTATGAGGCAATTACTACGTTTCCGTGTTCTGATATTTTCTACTCCATATCTCTATACTATCTGAGAGAGAGGGGGGGATATTATAGATATATGGAGTAGAATATATATATATATATATATATATATATATATATAAGAGAGAGAGAGAGAGAGAGAGAGAGAGAGAGAGAGAGAGAGAAGAGAGCAGAGAGAGAGAGAGAGAGAACGAATAAGAAGAAGAGAACAGCCATTAAACCAATTTTACTTTATAATAAAATAACCATATGATTCTATAAATGTACGATATTTTCATAGATATCAAAGTAGTTAGCGAAAACTAAAATAACTCACCAAGAATCGCACATTAAAATGAAATAGGTAAAAGATAGTATTTGTTCATTAAAAACACACATCTTTCGGTGTTCTTCATTTAGAGACGAATGTCGCAAACGAAATATTACATACTTATCAGCATTTTCTTTAACAATTATTTGTATAGCAATGAAACAATAAACTCGTTTCATTAACTTTAAACGATAGAATTTATAAATATAACAGGGAAAAGATAAAGTTTCGATCAAAAACATTTTTATGATGATTTACTTGCCAATGAAATTGAAATGGGAATTAAATGATGTGAAAGATTGTTTTACATATATTTACATTTCTTGTGACTACAATGACAATCTGATTAATATGAGCATTAAATAAAACTATTTTGAAAATGAATCAGACATGATGGTACTGATAAAGTATTTTGAGTTTGTGCTATGGGCCTTGATTTAGTTTTTTGTTTGCTAATATAAATTGCTATAACTATAAAATATTATTTCAGCTCCAAACAGTTAAACATAAACGTTCTGGGATGACTTTATCATGTGATAGCTTTGGCAATTTAACTAGGAGTTTAAAAAAACTGATTATTCCAGAGCATCGTGTTTATTTATAAGAATTTAAAAGATACTTTGACCTATCCTGATGGACTGTTTTTTGCAATTGTATCACTTTTAGATGCCATGACGGTACTAATCATCACAGTCTATTCTACATCTTGTATATTAATATATTGTATCAGTCCATCATAATGATGCTGCTGAATACGTAAAAGTTGAAAATAGGCAAACCTATGTATTATTAGCTTGTTTCTTTACTTGCCATTACTACAGTTATCTATCATATTCCAAACCTGATACAGTTATTAGCCCAAATATTCAATGTACATATCATAATTATCTTTGAAGAAATACCTGTCGGACAGTAATATTATAAAATGTGTGTTAAAAACGGGTATCACATGTGATTGAATTTAACAAATTTCTTTATGATTTTTCTAGAAATATACATAATTGCAGCTTTATGCAAACTACTGAGCATTACAAGTCTAATTCTATACAATCTTTGTTACAAATTTAATAATGATAATCTTCTTTTAGTATCATACTTTTTTCCCGGTTTTGATGTACCACCTATTTACGTATAATACAATGAAGTACTTTTCTATTTATTTATTTCATGGTAGTGAGGTTTATTTAACAAAGATATATCTTCCTGCTTAAACTTTTAAATATATACATGTATGTTGCAATGTTGTTCGTATTGGTCTAACTTATTATTGTACAGGTAGTAAACAAGTACGTATTTTAGGTTATTCTCATTATTCTTAGCTCTGGATGTATTTCGGATCACACAACCATCTGCCAAGCGTTTTGGGTAGAAAATGCCTGCCATTTGACACCAGGAAAGATATATGTACTTCTATCATGACAGATAATAAATTAAAAAAATTAAACTAACGTGTATTAATGCTTTACACAAATATATCGGCATTTTGTTGCATGTTGTAAACATCTAGAAGTAACTGTCTTCACTTAGCTGACAGACTCGAAGGGGAGGAAGACTAAACTTTAAGTAAATTCAAGCATACTCCTGCATAAATTATCTTTGTGCTCATGTAACAAGTCATTTCTTGAAGATATTGTTTGGCAGTTTATGACACCGATATAAGTGATTCCATAAAACAAAGTGTTTTAAATGACATTGAACGTGTGTTACATTAATAGCTTAAAGCGTTTTTTAATGTTTCAATAATAAAGAGTTTATGTGAAATCACCCTGTTAAATATGTCAGTAATGCATTAATCGTTTTATAAGCCAGGCATTGTTTTCGGTTCAGTTTTAAGCACCAGGTACCTTTAAAGCTTATTTAAACTTTGTTTTCGGCTGACTGGTTCAGTTTTTTATTAAGGGCTACATCCACTTTGTTTGTGTCGATGAATGCATCGATTTCTAGTTTAACTGTTTATAGATCAGTTCATCAAATCGATTATTTCAGAAAAGATCACGATTTTTCTTATGCTGCAGTTGTTTATCATGGGTTATATTATGTTATTTGTAACATGATTCTTTTCATCAACAAAAACAATTTTCTAGTATTACGATGGAGATTGCATCTTAATACAACTCTCAGAAATGGCATAGTTTTCAATACCATTGCAGCATTATTGGGCTCCAATATGATTATCAAGACCTTTTCTAAGATCTCAATATCTAAATCAAACTATCTATTAATATTAGACCCCAATAAATCCCACTGTTTTGAGGCCATCTCTCAAACATGATGGACATTATTTTGACAATTATATTTTACAGAAACGGTTATAAACAAATAAATCCAACTAGCCAGAAATAGCAACAATAACTGCTGTTTCATTCGGTGTTCATGCGGTTGAATTTATTTAGACATTCGTAAATGAAATAGTTATAGTAATTAATATGATCTAAACGTGACCTGGTGCATTTTCATCAATAAAAACTCGGACTGGAACATCAATCTGTTGGTGTTGCTTCTCGGTTTCTGATAGTGATCGTGTAAATTAATTGCTTTCCCATTAAACGATCTCACGATATGTCAAATCGCCTATACTTCAAATTGAAATAAACTTTGTGCTTTCAATAAAATGTTGTTTCATGTAATTGATAGTGCAATTCAAGTACGATACATTAAAAAGAAAACTGAGAAAGTTTTCGTATGGAATTTTTAAAGAAAGCAGTGCTATCCAAAATTAACAAAAATAAAGTACCTATTCAAGATCATTCGTGAGAAACTGTGCTTTCGATGACATTAGACATTAAATAATTAAATGGTACTTCAACTTATTTTCATCTCCTAAAAGCATCTTTCCTAGAGGTCTCGCAATTGTTTTACTAATGCTCAACTCTATTCACAATAACAAACCACTATGAAAGATAATGCGATTAAAATATTACTATTGTCCTTGAAAGAATACATCATTTTTAAATACAACAAACAAACATCATTCTATTGGGGTTTCGATTTAAAACCTGGACCGAGATTAAATGCACTTTTGACTAATAATTTAAGGATTTATTCAAATTATGTTTTATTATTATTATTATTTTATTATTATTGTTATTATTATTATTACTGTTTCACACTAGCAAGAATATATTCATCTTATCCGTTATATACTCACACACGGACATATACAAACATGTACGTACTGGAATAAAGCCTTCTTTCCTTAGTAAATATTACAATGAGCCTTTAACCTTTCTAATCTAGTCACCATTTGATAGAATTATATTTATATCCTATTTATAAAATTGTCTCCCAGTCTCGTCTTTTCCATCTTCTTCGGTCTAATGATTGATCGGTTCATTAATATCACTCAATCCAATTCAACACTGTGTTGGTTGCTTGTCGTGGAACACTGTAGACTTAGAGCTGGTATTTGTGCATCCTACGTGTCGTCAATAGCCGTGAAGAGTTCTGGAAATGGTTGCTTCTTAATGCTTTGATTAACGCCTTCAGGATATCGGCTCAGTTGAATATGTCTATATATCAGTGGCGACCTTTTACTGCGAAAAGCCATTAACGGGTGACGTTTTTTTTTTATCTTTATGACTTTAAATGGACTATATCGAGGAAGGTAAACTAGGAATTAGTATTGTATTACCTGTAAGCCGCATGTCAGCTTAGATACATGACACCAGTGAGTGAAGACGCATGTCACCTGGGATCTGGCTGCATTAAACAGTATCAGTACTTCATTTAAAATGGACAGATTGTGTCAAACGTCGTGACATCTTGATATTTCTGTTTAAATATTAGCTGGTATATGTATATGCATCTCTCTTTCTCTCTCTCTCTCTCTCTCTCTCTTCATATATATATATATATATATATATATATATATATATATATATATGTCTCTCTCTCTCTCTCTCGTTCTCTATCTCTCACTCAATCTCCCTATCTTCTCTCGGATGTGTTTAGTGTTATTAACAGAATATGCTCACCCAACCACGAACAGCTGGAAAAGAAGATATTTGACACTGTAGCTAAGGTATGTGTCCAAGCCTTGGAAGCCAAAGTGTAGATAGTTATTTCTTATGATTATACTAGTTATAGTTATGTACCTTGCCATTATCATGGTGTGCACAGCGGTCACATCCATATGTATATGTGTATATGTATGTATATGTATGTATGCATATATGTATGTATATGAGCAAATGTTTTTAAATTGTATCGTTTTATCAGGACCCAACAGTTTATTGGATGCTTTTGGTAGCGCTTGGAAATGTTATTACTTGTATGGTATTGCATTGCAACGATATTTTAATACAATTCTCTTTTAGTATCCAGGTAAAAATGATCCTGTGGTATTTAGAATTAATATGTATTACAGATGCACAATATACTTATCACGTAAGTCAGTATAATATTTTGACTAACTGTATGACTATTGTCTGGCTACTGCTTTGTCCTCCTAAATTCTGTATAATGTTTGATATTTCTCAGTGGTATTATAACTCTGTTAATTCCCATATTCCAGGTACATGATCAATATGTAAAACAACAAAATGTAATTAACTCTCCTGTCTACACCTACGGAATATTATATTATAATATATTCTTTAAATATTCTTCGTTCTTTAGGGATGTTGTATGGTAAATAGGATATCTGTCGTCTGGCAAACTTTCTAACACCACCTATCATTCACTTTCTCAACCTTATACATTTTCTAATTATGCATTCCGCACCATTGCTGCACTACATATATGTGCTTATTGTAATAGGTTGCCTCTATCCCTGTAGTGTCAAACGCCATGTCACACATGCCAAATAATACGTATTTTGACTTGCATATATAATAATGGCATGTGAAAACTTTGACAACATAAATAATACTTGCGATCAAAGCATTTTCTCCCAATATTTACCTACTTGCATGCATGATACAGTTTTCAAAAAAATCAAAGAACGATAGAACGGTTTTTGTAAATACTTTAGTAAGGTTGGAAAACAATTTGCAGCAGAAACTCCTCCGGCCAAAAAAAAAACATATCCCGAATTTCTGAAATCAACAAAAACTCATTTTTTCTAAGCTCAACTGATATCGAAAAAATTAGCAAAATAGTTAATTCATTTAAATCTAAGAAACGTTGTGGTCATAAAAATATTAGTACAGCATTTACTAAAAGAGCTATTATTGCACTCAAGGTCCCACAGAGCATTTTAATAAACAAATATCTTAGCAATGGGTATATAACATCTCCTCAAGATAATTCCTATACATAAAATTAAAGATCAAGACATTTATACAAATTACGGACCTATTTCATTACCTACCAGCATTTCAAACATACTAGAAAAAGTAGTACACAAGAGATTATGTAATTTTATAAATAGCAATCAATATGGATTTAGACCCAGATACTCGACGATAAACGCAATAACGGAACTTACAGCTCATATCACTGAATCACTAGATAACAAATATTATACAATTCTGGAACTCTCCAAGGCTTTTGACACAATAATCATGCTATTTTATTTTTAAAACTTCACCATTGTGGAATTCGTGGGATAGCCTTGGATAGTAAGCTGTTCGTAAAGTATAAGGATGTTTCATCATACATTAGCAAGGTCACATGTGGAGTGCCTCAGGGTTCTGTCTTAGGACCTCTGCTCTTTATAATATATGCAAATGACCTTCCCCAGACCTCGCTGCACTCCAAGTATGTTTTGTTTGCTGATGATACGACAGTAATCTACTCGTCAAAAAATATTCAAACTGCTCTCACTAAAATATCCACTAATTTGAAACGTCTAACAGACTGGATTAAAGCAAATAGAATTATCTTTAAATATTAACAAGACAAATTATATGATCTTTTCTAACACAGAATGCAATGCCACAACATACTCTGAGGATTGAAAATAAATTACTTAATTATGTTGCTCACACTAAATTCCTTGGGGGTATAATAAACAACACATTTAGCTGGCACAAACACATAGATTATTGTAAGAAGAAATAAATGTTTAGTGGGTTATATGAAATAAATGCATCAAAACGACTGTGACCACAGAAACATCTAAAAACTCTATATCACTCATTGATTCACCGATACATTAACTATGGAACACTATTATGGGGCTCTGTCAGCAAATAATACATTCATAAAATTCAAATGATGCAAAATAAGGCAGTAAGGTTAATTACCATTTCAAAATATAACGAACCTACATTGCCTCTATATCAATCAGTATATATTCTTCTAATAAATAAGCTATTTGAACCAGAGAGCTGGGTAAACATATGTGTGTGTGTGTGTTTGGGGTTGTGTGTGTGTGTGTGCGCGTGTGTTTTAGCTGTGTATAATAAGGCACAAAAGAATCTCGAACCGTGAATTCAAACTCTGGACGTTTCTTCAGGGGACTGAATCCACAGTGGCGACTTTTCTTGCTGAGACATGTGTAATGTCTCACCAGTCCCTAAGCCGCCAAGCAAAAAAAAAAACGAATCACCTACAGCCGTGGAGTTTGGGAGTAGAACACCCAAGTCAGATCACGGCAGTAGTGAGAATGTTTAGATT
This sequence comes from Paralvinella palmiformis, assembly GCA_025642065.1. NCBI lineage: Eukaryota > Metazoa > Annelida > Polychaeta > Terebellida > Alvinellidae > Paralvinella > Paralvinella palmiformis. The sequence goes on from JAODUP010000366.1 coordinate 18,157, forward strand.
AATTATCAAGCAGCCCTATTTATAGCTATTTTTTTTGCTTTCTTTCTTCAAGCAATACTATATAAACCAAAAACCCAATTGTCACTGTCTTCAAAAATATTTTTACAACGGGCAGGCGTCATGAAGCGACTACTATTAAAAAATTTTTCTTAATTGTATTAAAAGACACATCTGCGCTGAACGATAAGGCGCGTCATAGCTTGGATCTGTTTGAACTATGTTATCATTTTTAAACCTGACCTAATTTTTGCTATTCTAACTATTTAGTTCTTAAATTTTTATGACAACAATTAGAGCTAATCTTGAATGTCATAGTACAAATTGGACATAACTGGACCTAGGAAAGAAAATTCTATTCCCACATACAACCAATGTGAATTATATATACAAGTAAACTTGTTATACAAAACACCAAACCCGCGAACTCTGTCCAATGCCACCGCTCGAGATGCGATGCAGTGTTTCTATTCCTGAGTCAGGAGTACTTATAATGCTTTAAGAGCGTACTGTGCCTGCTACAGTCATTTAAACACACACACACACACACACACACACACACAAACACACAAAATATATATTCACCGTTTATGGAAAAAGAATAGTCCTCCCACTTAAACCCCCCTTTGGGGCCAAGGCAAGAAGAGGTCGAAAATTTCCCGGATTAATTTCTCGGCTCACTACATCGTGGGTGGCTGACCACGTTAAATGGCGCTGCCGTCTCCACTGAATTATTTAAAATAAAGGGGGACGTTAAAAACCCCCTGAGGACGTAAAACACTCTGGCAGTGACCACCCTCAGGGTATTTCGGCTCCATCTTTCCGTACTGCTCCCCCTTTGAGTGGTGGGGGAGGAGTTTTCTCAACCATTCCAACATAGAGGCTGTGCTGATTAAGCGACAGCCTGGGGATTCTCCCCGAACAACAAAACAACAACTGGAAACGAACTATTGCAGATATATATATATGTGTGTGTGTGTGTGTGTGTGTGTGTGTGTGCGTGTGTGTTTGTTTTATGTTACATATAACAAAGGCGTGGGCTCAGGTTTTCGTGATGTTTATAATTCCTACAGAATTGTGATCAAACGACTACTACCTAAATAGAAAACTAATTTTATATATTAGTACATATATAACTCAGCTATAACTAGAAATAAAGCATATATATCAGTACATATAATATCTATTATGATAATAATTCTAATACCTCCGACAGCAGAACTAATAGTATTTTCACTCAGCCCAAAATAGCACCAGAAAGAGAGAAAGGAGACGAGAGAGAAAGAGAGAGAAAGAGAGAAACGCCAAATGAAACGCGGAATTAGTCAAGTTCCCGTAATACTTCTTGAAACTATTTTAAATTTTCGAGTAACAAGCTTGGTTATGACCGTCACAGCTGCCCATAGATCTATTAATTGATCTTATATGTGTCAGTCATAGAGAGATAAACACATTAATGATAAGTGTTAGTTTGCATCTTAAACTGTGATTTGTAGTTATCGTTCTGATAAACGTATGGGAAAAGTTTCATATACAGGAAAACATTCATATTATCAGAAATAAATCATATATATATATATATATATATATATATATATATTGAGTTGTAAGGAATTATCTTTATACTTGATAGTAAAAATGAAGGTTGTTTCAACTTTGACTTCGCTTCATTACCTTTGGAGGTCGCTCGGACCATTTAGCCAAAGTGGCCTGTAAAACACCAACCATCATCATCATCATCATCATCATTCTTACTAGGTTCTTCAATACTGCGATTAAATGGTTTATCGGTGTCAAACTGTACAGTTATAATAGTCGCTATTTGATTAACGATGGACATTTATGTTTAATGAACGATATTACGCAAGTTAGGCATATTGATTAACCGTGTAGAGCTGCCAAGAGAGAGAGAGGGGAGAGAGAGAGAGAGAGAGAGAGAGAGAGAGGGAGAGAGAGAGGGGGTATCTCTGTTATGTTCCGGATAACGCCTTCACAGTCCGCTGCTTCGGGCGTCAAATAATTTCCATCAAATGTCAATCGTCACCGAAACCCATTAACGTCTAATGCCCTCCAAATTCCATTTCAATGGAGCCGCTCTCCAGAGGTAGTCGAATAGCTGCGCGTGAAAGGTGTAATAACATAACATGGGATCGGGGGACTAGTGTATTTAAAGTAACGTTGTATCAACCGGCTTTAGGTCAATAAATAACACTGAGCCAATTTAATATTTGCTGAGACAACAGAGGATAATTATCATATCGATATGTCAGCATGCTTGTCACTGTTCAGTTTGACCAAAGGTATTTAAGATACGTGCTTTCGAGACTATTGCAATGATTGCGATATAACGTCACTTTCGCCGTTTTTATATCAGCCATGAATGTGCTGCATTAATAAGAAATGACACAAATTTCCGAAAATAAATACTTCAGTTAAAGGGACACGTAAAATCTGGCGCAAGTACAAGCTGATTCTTTCCGTGTATGTATGTGTGAGTGTGTGTGTGTGTGTTATATATATATATATATATATATATATATATATATATATATATATATATATATATATATATATATTATATAAAATAAATGGCTAAATTATGCCTGTCTCATTTAGTGCAACATTTGTAGAATGTATTTATATAATAGTTTATTTGATGTCTCTTTTTTTTCTTATCAGCTGTTTCTTGTGTAATATATTTTAACCTCTTAGGGTATTAACAATGTGAACAATTTACCCTGGTATTATTCTTCACATATATCGCGTTATATATACATATCACTTATATATCGTCGATCCATAATTGTATATATCACTAACAGTGTTTGATTTTTTTAAATGGTAATTGTGATGTTCAACTGTGGATAACTCAAATTTCAAATCGGCGCCATTATTCAATGACCCTGGCTTTGGTCAGTAAGTCAAATCGGCGCCATTTATGATACAGTACGGTCTGGTACCATTTTAAATATATCGGCTACTGAGAGCCATTCAACGGCATAAGAAGTACTTATTTACGGCTTGATTATAATGCCACGATACCCCAATATCAGCATAAATGCTAATCCATCTGAGATAATTTATTCATATATATTACATGTATTATTGAGCCGCATGGGATGCCACGAGAAACTTTTATGTAGACTTTGCTTCATAAAATAGATTTTTAAGCTTTACTGAGTTGATTTCAAATCTTGATTCGATTGATCCGCTCTCAGCTTTACGCCTAAAACACACAGAAACGCGTCAACAATTTGCCAATTTTCATGCACATTTTAAAAATAAGTGGGCTTTATGGTGACAGGAAATTATTTTTAAAAATACAAACACCGACTTTCTCTAAACAGGTTGTGGAAAGAAATTTAAAATCCAGTCAGATTCGTTCCATTGCTACTCCGTGCAATGATTTCCATGTATTTTAACTATAAAGTATATATATAGTCTGAACATAGGGTGCCTTTTTTGGCGTTCTCGGGGTAACGGGTGGACATTGATCGTCAAGTGGTTGTGGTTATGTGCGAAAAAGTGGTTAATAAACAAAACATAACTTCCACACTGCATTATTTCATTGAAAGGGGTCGGAATTGTTGTAATATTCAACCCTAAAAACAAGCCTAGAATAATACATATTACTTTAAGTTTTGAATATCTTCCTTTCCCAATGAAATACACTGTTTATACATTACAACCACTTTTCTTATATTATTTAAGTGGAGTTAATAATAAATTCGATCTATAAATTAGTACTTATATTTGTATTTATTCCACCAAAAATATCTTCTTAAGAATCTCCTCTAACACTAATTTACTTAGTAACCCGTATTAAAACAAACAATCGGAAACCATTCACATAATGGAACTTTTTTCTCTTACTTTCATCCATTTTGAAGGTCGATAACCGAAGTTCCAAAACTCATTAAATCCCTTATTCGTCGGAACAATTGCATAAGCTTTAAATAAAAACATAAGCTTTAAAAAAAAATACTATATATAGATATATAATATATATTATTTTATATATATATATATATATATATATATATATATATATATATATATATCATCATCATCATCATCATCATCATCATCATCATCATCATCATCATGACTTTCGTTATTTTATATTATCGTCGTCATCATCGTCATTTTTCTTATTTAAAAACAAAGTGCCAAGACTTAACACTTGACATCCCAAAATAATATGGGCCTCTTCAAGGAAGTAATCTCACAATAAGGGCTCGGTAGATGCACCTGTTGCCGGGTCTAAAATTCTGGTCAAACTTAGCTTGAAGTTATGTAAAGAATCGTATAAGGCGGAGTTATGGAGTAATTTATTGATACCCATTCATCTGAAGAGTTAAGCCATGCAATAACAAGGATCCCTCTGAGGCCAGAGCCAGGATGAGTGTAATTAAAATGAACTTTAACAGTAGACTCTAAATCCAATTTAGAATTCATGTATATTTTAAGTGTTTTACTGGGCAAATAAAATCTCGTTCTGGAAATAATTGTACAGACCAGCCCCTATTATACGATCACTATGCCAGTAATCCGATCACGCAGTTTGTTCTTCTTCGTGTTGGTTTTAGCTGGTCCAGCGAAATTCATGCCCGTGGCCTATCAAGGCCTTTTTGTAAATATCCCCATAAGTACAAATATTCTCGTGGTAAAAATGTTCCCTAAAGCCATTATATGATGACGGAAATGTGTAATCGTCTTACTGGTTGAGTGATCTGTATTGCAACGAGTTGGCCTAAACGTAGACCAGCTGTTAGTAATTCCCCAAGAGTTTCGACACTGACGTAGTTCAATCCAAATGAATTAAGGTTTTCAAAAATAAATGTAATGTCTATTTATTATCATTTAGTATATGGGTATTACGATTGAAATGGCAGATTCTAGGGGATCAAAATGCCTTTGATACGAAATAACCTGAGTAATCATCCAGGTATGGCTCTAGGTATGCCTCTATAAAATGCAATAAACATATTCACATCAATAACGTATTATTAAGACACGTATTTTGTTTTGGTAATTAAGGGTCAAGGTCCGCGAATTGGTTTTTGCAAACAACGCATAAAACACATACAAGAAAACGTGTGATTTATTCATATGAAATTAAACTGAACTGTCATTAAATGATTTGGTTATATTACAGATGACAGCAGTCACAGAGAGACAGATCACAACTTATCTGCCTCTTTCTATTCAACATTTAATGTAGTCTAGCATGGGGACATGCAAGGAAAGATTCAGTGCGATAGAGAACAAGTGGACAAAATGCAACTAAGAAATAAAATGTGGAAGGCAAAACGTCTATGAACCGCATTATTCAAGTAGACATGCTAGGACACCAATGAACCAAACGTTTAAAACTTAGCAACATCTTTGACGGAGCATAAAAAGATTAGCTCACATAAAGCCTATTTATCTAATTGTTCGGTAACAATTTTTAGCAATTTTTGTCTATGAACAGGAAACTGTGGTACTCAACTGATGGTTGTGTAAGTGAAAATAGCATTATTCAGATCAAATGTTCATATACTACGTGTGACAATAACATTATCTCACCATCTGTAGCCTACGTGTACTGCGATAGTAACGGAGACATTAAGCTGAAATAAAATCAGATATATTACTGGTACAATGGGTACCGTGTTGTGTATAGGCCGTTCATCATGGAAGTTCAATAGACACTATTGATATATGGACAACATTGCATAGCAACGAACACAAATAATCGCGTTTACCATTTTGATATTAAGAAATATCCTACCTATTTAGTGAGAGTGTGTGGGGCTCACATCATGATATGACATGGAATAAAACAATTGAAATATATATTTAATTTCCTCATCCTTCCCCAGGTAATTTGTGTCTTCGCATCATATCTAACATGTTCCTATTATAAGGTTGATTTTAGCAATGCATGAATTGCATTAAATTTAAGTAAACTGTGTATTTCACAAGGAAATTATCACCTATTAAACCCGAAAAAACTTTATTCTATATTTCTTGTTATTTCTTCTCATAAAAGTGCTGCAGTCAATGTTACGCCACTAAGAATTATTCAAACCTATAATGATTCCTGATATCAACGAATGTCTTGTAATTTCAAATACATTTGTTTAAATAACATCTTGCACAATCACTCACCAGGTGTTAATAGTCATTGTCTTATGGGACGAAATAATTGACTGTGCCGTGTGAAAAGGATGTAAACAAAGTGGCGCAGCTATTAAAAAGCATCTACATTGGATTACCTGCCTTCTGTTGGTAAGAACTGAAATTAAACGTTCGTGGTTATATTAGATACTTCAACAGTGGAAGCTTCATACATTCCATTATCGAAAACACAAGGTTAATGACAATGGATACCAATGGCATACGTCGACACACGTCTAACTGTTTCACTGCGTCTTTTTCTGTTATAGGTGCAGCGAGTTCTTCCCTTTTCAATGATATATTGATAGAATTACGCTGTCCTTCAACTTCTTCACCTCAAGTGATAAACCTACAAATATATATTCGCCATTAGACACAGAAATATGAAGGCGCTTGTGAAGCCCATTAATCAGTATCGTTAATTATAGGTATACAGTAGAAATTGCTTATAAAGAAATCCAGGGGGAACGGGAATTTATTTGGTTATAATGGTACTTCGAGTTATCTCAGCTTTCAATCCTAGTCTCTGATTGGATGATAAAAAACAATTAATTTAATCTTTTATTACTTTGTCAATAGATAATAGTTTACGTTTGCTAGCCATTGCGATGTTTGATTACTGCTTTCTCGTTCATGTTGAAATTTGGGGTATAGCCCACTGGCTGTCGCCTATTGGGTACAGCCACCTGGTGTTGACTTCTGTTCTGTCTTTATTGGTGATGTTGGTATTAATGGGAGTCGTTTGGGGGAAGTGGGGTGATGATGTCTAGTAGGAATGTTGATTTTCTTATAATCTATGCTGCTAGACGATGATCTGGAAGTATGTAGTTTTCAGGGCGGAGCTGATCTTTTAATATTATTCGGTACATCGGGTGGGCTGGGCAGTTAAGCAGATAATGTGCCACATTTTACGCTTGGTGAATGTACCGACAGAATGCTAGGGACGACAGGCCGTCGTAGTTTCGTGTGTAGGTCCAGAAACGTAGTCGTCTGATTTTGGTGTCAGCCAGTTTGTTTTGTTGTTCGGGGAGAATCTCCAGACTGTCGCTTATCCGGCACAGCCTCTATATTGGAGTGGTTGAGAAACCCCTCTCCCACCACTCACAGGGGAGCAGTACGGAAAGATGGAGCCGAAATACCCTGAGGGTGGTCACTGCCAGAGCCGAAATACCCTACCAGAGTGTTTTTCATCCTCAGGGTTTTTTTTACGTCCCCATTTATTTTAAATTATTCAGTGGAATTTAACGTGGTCAGCCACCCACGATGTTGTGAGCCGAGAAATTAATCTCTGGAAAAGTTTCGACCTCTTACGGGTTCGAACCTGCCGGGTGCTTAACCGCTAGGCCACCCAGAGCTGTCAGCCAGTCTGTTGTTGGGGAAGTTATGTCCAAAAATAGTGATGGTCTGGTATTGATTACTGATAGAAAAGTGTCTCTATTTAGACGGGTTGGCAAGCCAATCCAAAGTTCGCAGTTTATCATACGCCACAATACCCTTTGAAGTGACAGGTGTCAATATCTACTCATAATCTACTTGAACCATAATGTAACAATAAAATTGCATGTTTCCGTCGTCAAAACAAATGCAATTAAATTTGATTGTCGTTTTAATATTGGTTGTTGCATTTATGATTGATGATCACAACGGTCGTTGGACTGGCTGACAATTGAATTTTCAAACATCGCAGTTCGTGATAACCAGTGCGAATTTTATTGGTTTAATGCTGCTGGGACCGAAAATCACTTCGAATAATCAAGATTTCGTTGTATAAATTTCGTTATATCTCATTTTATTTACCATAGGAGTGAATGGACGTTTGACTGGATCAGCTAGCCAGTTCGCATCAAGCTACTATTTCGCTATATTCAAGTTATTTATAACTAACTTTTACTGTATATCCATTTAACGTATCAAATCACAAGCAGATATAGCGCCCCAAATATCGATTATCTGATTTCAAAATATGATAAGAAATTACTTACATCTATGATATTGTGGCGCGGCCAAATTTAGAACTTCCATGATATGATTATGTTTCTGAGAAAACATGATACGTCCTTCACTTCCTGATTTTTTGTACCTTTATAGAGTATTGGTGAATTTTGATATTAAACAATTAAATTTAATACTTAATTACCTCTCTTGTTCATCGGTTTGTAGTCTTCTGAGGTTAAATGATTTTTACACACGGCTGGGCGTCCTCTATCTAATCTTGCGATCAGGAACCTGACAGCGCCAGAAAATTAGTCATAACTGTTGGCCGCCTCTATTGGAACTACCATACACTTAGCAACAAGTTTGCATTATATAGCACAAGTTTATACCACCAATTCGAACCACAATTCAATATTTTACTATATTTTCTGTTGGTGCATTCAACTCTCAAATATTGTATTAGAACATGTATGACTTGACCAGGCGGTTTGGTGCGGATTAAATCGATGCATTGCATAGTCTCCAATTTTTAATGGTCATATTTAATTTTATGACGGCATTATTCTATCCAATTCAACCAACATGACACTAGAAAATAACATCCAAAACATCCATATTGTGGATTATGAGCTCGTAGAATCATCGAACGCCATCTGTTTCAGCCAACTGCCGTCAAAGAATAGGCAAAATATGTTTACGTGTAGCCATGGAATGCATTATTGGCACTTAAGACATCTTAGACCCTGATACAAAAGAGCGTAGAAGGACTTCAGAAGACTGAAAGGGCGATTGCATGTTTATGACGCTCGGAAGACTGAATCCAATTACACCAACTATCCAAGCGATCGTATATTGTACATCCGCTTAGGATTGGGTCATCAGCAAAGCCGGCGAAAATATGTTATGAAATGAAGTGTTCTCAATTGTTGTTATTGTGCTTTTGTAATGTTGTCAGCTAGAATGGCGCTTCAATCAGACAGATAACCTAATAACATTCGGTCTCCCAAAATCTTGGGCTATATTTACCTATTCAAAACGTGTGAATCCGCGTATTAATGCGCGTTATGTTTACATCTAGTCAATACAATGAATGTAGGATCATCTTCTAAGTCTAGCAGTTTAAGTTTTACAAAATAAGAATTACTTAGCGAGATTATTACCAGGTAAGTGGCCTTCCTAGCAGGAAATGGATAATTTCTTCAAACTTTTACAAAGTCGTGTCATTGATTTTAATAAATATTTTAATATTCTTTTAGTAGTAAGACATCTATTGATATATAAGGCATCGCTGTTGCATTATTAGTGGTATTTTAGGAAAAGGATATTATCATTCAAATGGATCGGTGCCGTAATACAATAATGAAATTAAACATTCACAATAAAATTAAAGTCATTGCATGGAGTCTCATTCGAATGGAGATGTCACGCATAGCTAAAAAGTAACAGAAAACGCAGACAGATATAAATTGTTTCCCTTGGGAATGAAAACTGACCTAATTCAGTCATAAAACAGCTATATCCGGGGACTGTTCTCTGAAGAAGGAGACTTTTAAGAATGAAATATAATAAGATATAACTCGCTAGGAAGTCAACATAGATTTCTAACGGCCTAAGGGTGTTAATCAGATTCGATTGACATTTTGTTTTAACTATAGTTAGACGGCGACTTTGGAGACATTACACATTTCGGCATGAAAATTCACGCTATAGATCAGCTAGATATTTTATTCATAATTCTTACTTTTACGTGCCACTGCTTTTTCATATACTCCTAACTAGCGCAGACGATCCGAGAGAGGTCAGAAAAATTCACGTGCCAACACGCTAGTGTAAATCTATATGTTGTGAAGGCGTTCAGAAAAAAAGAACATTCTTGAGTATTTCCTGTAGTTTGAACGCGCGAGTGAAACACCGTGTACTGCCATCTAACAATTAGTTCGATGTGTCTCCCCGTGAATGGCGGAAAAATAAATAATTCCATCGTCACGAGAAAAAAGGCGAAGACTATAGGATGCCTCGGAAATGATAATTTTTATTACGAAAAATTCCGTCAACATACGGCGTAAACAATACACGACGTTTGAACGTCTATGAATGCTGAGAGAAACGCAAATCCTTTGGACTACGAAGGGTTCGAGTGCCGACTTCGCCAGCGAAATCATCTCACATATTTGTATTATCCTAAATTGAAAACAAAGAGAAATAGATGTACCTAGCACCACACTGTGGACGCGCAGAATAGCCAGCAGGTGACATTATGAATGCATGCAATTGGAAAAGGACAATCTAAACACAAAGATCACCGATGAAGGGACCGGAATTAATTGGCGGTCTCCATAATAACATCGGGATCGCGAAGTTGATCCTGAACGGCCGTGTGCGACTGTTTATGATAGACCGACTCGAATCGGGATAACTCCGTCATTCGGGAGGTCATCGACGATAGGCAGTGGGCGTTCGAGTTCCAGGTGTAGCCTCTTCTCAACCTGGAATTCGTGTTCTTGCCGCCGAAGCACCTGACTATCTGAATGCAGAGGTTGTCGCTGAAGGCCATGTAAATCCACGGATTCGTGCATGAATTGAGGCTGGCCAGTAGTAGGATTATCACCATTCCTTCGTCTGTGAAAGAAACATAGAACGACTGAATAATTAGGTACGAAAAGATGATAAGATGGGTCGTTTTGTATTGTCTAACTAAACATGCTTGTCAATGTATGGCAACGTTGGCTAATTTATAACGTAATTATCGTTTAGAAAGGTTAGGGACTAAATTATTTTGGCTCGAAACACGAGGCCATCTATGCCGCGTAATTGCACGAGAGTGGTTTATTGTTTAGCAGTGAATATGAATGTTATCCGGCTGTCACAATCCGGACAGTTTACAGCTTTGGACACAATGAAAACCTCCATTTTAACGCATACTCGACGCCCCTATCTAACATAAGCTTATACTAAGACTCATCAAAACATAAGACTTAAATAAGACTCATCAAAACGTTATCTTATTACAATCCGTCTATTAATAAACTTTTATTTGACTTCGCCAACGCCTTTGCTCGATTTGACTCTCCCTTTCTCCATTCTACTTCGGTAATATAGCACGTTAGTCAGAATCAATGTTCAACCAAAATGTCAAAGTCTACCGCATCCTACAAGAGGTTACTTTACAAAAACAATTCTATTCGTTTATGACATTAGACGCTTAGTATTGGGTTGAATTCAATTGCCCACTATTAATTCCTATGCTAATTTTAGGCTTCAACTCTTTTGATAGTTGCAGCCAAATATTATATGCTAAGACTGTGAGGAATGGAGCGAATTGGCACTCAACAGGTCCACTATGTCTCGTTTAGGGCCTCAGGGCTACAGAGCCTATTTGGAACCGAATCGTGCAATTTGTGACACAACCGAGACGTTTAGCAAATTTATCCCGACCCAGGACAGTTTAAATTAAAACTGGAGCCAATTCAGATTTCACCTGTGATGACTTTGACGGGGAATTGATCAAAATCTCAATAAACCAAAATAGAGAAAGCATACATGTCAGGGAGTAATTATGTGAGTGAGTGACTGACTGACTGACAGACTGACCGAGTGAGTGAGTGAGTGAGTGAGTGAGTCAGTCAGTCAGTCAGTCAGTCAGTCAGTCAGTCAGTCAGTCAGTCAGTCAGTCAGTCAGTCAATTTTGCCTGGTCTTGCTTGCAATGCTTGTTGAGAGCGAGTGGCTATCATTATCATCATCTTCATCATCAGCATCATCATCTTCTTTATTATTTTTATTATTATTATTATTATTATTATCATTATCATTATGGCGTTTCTAATAAATAGAAAGCTGAAGTTTTGTTTGATAATTAATCACTGTAGCCTACTCATTATACCACAGCTAGGGGTCGTCTTATTAAGTGCCGGGTGAGAGCGATTCAAATGCAAGAGGCACACAACATCTGTACGTCGCACTCTCAAACATGAACACGGTCGCCGATCTGTGGGCGTATTTTACGACGGCTCCCCTATTATCATCCAGTTTATGCCGATCTCGATGTATTCAAGGTCGAACTCGGACACCCGGCATGACATGCAGCACGGCCTTCATGATCGAGTGATGAACTTGAGCATCGATCATTAGCTATTAATTCCGGATTATATTATTTCCCATCGGTTGACTTCCACGTTAGTTCAGTCCACATAGTAATTTCTTAGTGCCGATTAGATGTCACTTCGTAGTAAATATAATGAGCTACTACCAATAGTATATATGCTCACCGACCTTGTTTCTAATTGTTCGCCCTTGATACTTTCATATATAATTTGTTTCACGAACAATCCCGGACTCGTACACACACGCACACGTGCGTACAAATATTCGAGAGGGTTTAAAAGATTGATAACAACTTATGGAAGACAAGAATCTTTGTTGTTTGTTGTTGTTTTTTGTTGTTATTGTTGTTAATGATGATGTTGTTGTTGTTGTTGTTGTTGTTGTTGTTGTTTCTGGCTCCTATTCGATAGTCCGGCAAGCATTATTTTAAAGTCCATCCCCTTTGATTTTGGGGGTAAATATTGCATTCTCTACTTCATTTTCACCGCACAAACAACTCGAGCGTGTCACAAATATCCGGATCATTTAGCTGCAAATCCTTGTTTTGTTGTTGTTTATCATCATTTATTGTTCAGTATCTTAGGCACACCTATACGTTTGATGATAGTGCCGTTCATTGCCGAGGCTTGGGCGCTCATCGTCAATGGAGGCTTCTTGGATGCAAATACGGGGCTTCCGAATTACATAGAAGACGCACAAGTTCAGCGTAGCAACATGTGCAAGACCAATACAGGCTATTATGGAAATGTGGCCTCTCGATGAGGATCCGCGGCTTGGCGCCATTCTAATGGTTGGCGTGGGAATGAATTTAGCTGTGGCTCTTCGGCGTGTTGTTTCGTACGCGATCGTGCTGCTTTGCGACAGCCATTGGCCAGTGGGATGCGATTAATGCTCGTCAGTCGGCGTGTTCTTTTACTTAATCCCTTCGCTGAAATCGGAACTCCCACAATGACATTCAGTAAGAGGATGAATAAGAGCCATGTACTTGGCGACGTTGATACATAAGAAAGTCAGAGAACGAGAGGGGGGTGGGTGAGGGATCTGCAGCCATTTTTGTTTTTCGTTATTGCCGACCAATCACAGGTTTGGGATTAACCACGTCACTGCTAGTTAACAGCGGAGGCCTACGTATAAGTCGTCCTCCCACGAGGCTGCATTACAAGTAACATGATGCCGCTACTGCTCGGGGAGAGGTGTCGAATCAGTGCCGTATTTAGCACGTCCGTCATTGATCAGAACCTTGATAGGCATATAGCACAACTCCGAGAAAACGATATACTGACGTCAGAAGATAAAGCCTAGTCAGTATATATAACCCTCCACCAAATCCGCATCCGTCGTAATTAGGTGTCGGAGACAAATAGCGCCATTCTGACCTCGACACAACCGGCGTACATGTACCTATGGTTATGTCTTTCCCAATAATATTTTGCCAGTTAAGCAAGACCTTTATACAGAAGATTACTGAAACGTATTTTTTTCTGTGAGATGAACATTTTGCACTAAAGGTTTTTATGAAACTTATCAATACAAAAAATATATTTTAGAATTAGGTATTTAAAGCTGAACTTATAATATATATATATATATATATATATATATATATATATATATAAGAGAGAGAGAGAGAGAGAGAGAGAGAGAGAGAGAGAAGGGGGTCTTCAACACATACACACACACACACACACACACATATATATATATATATATATATATATATATATATATATATATAACACAAACAAGTGTTTAACTGTCAGTAGCAATGATTGTTCACAAACTGAAAAAAACACCCACTGGTTCACTTGCTCACAAAACGATGGCCATTCTATCACTTCATAGACCAACTGAACAGAACCAATCCGAAACCTTGCACGGCGGTGGATCCACTTCCGGAAGCCAGCTTCTCCCACTAGTGAAAGAGTGACAGAGAATGAGAGCCTTCCGGATCATACCTCATAAATAAATCACCGGTTCATTAAAACGCCGGACAGCCGCCTACCGATTAGCCATATTTAGTAGGCTATGGCCTCCGGAAAACGTCCTCATCTTGGAGATGATGTCTCCTTTATGGCGATCGGGATCACGCCCCGTGATGACCTGGCAAGAGGTCAGAGTCTGCCAAACGGCTTAGTGGGTTGTTTATAGCATTTGTTGGAAGAACAAATCAACGGTTAAGTCCCGGCAATGAAGGTTTAAGGCTGCCGTGTTAGGGATGAGGAGGACCTTGTTGTGTGTTTTAACACTCCAATAATCTGATAAATCGGCCCGTTAATGATAGCTGCATAATCTGCTGGCGACGTATACTATACGATAGGTAATGGAAGATCCATCCTGGGAAAAGGGACTGGGAAAAGAAGCGGGCATTCGTGCCCTTAGAAGTGATACGCGGTTAGAATTTGTTTTTATAGGATAGAATAAAAAGAAGATAGACACGCATCGAGGTAGAGATATAAACTTATAGGAATGAATAGATGACCATTAATAACGAAATGCGAGACAAGCGAAGAGAGAGATAGAAAGAGAGAGAGAGAGAGAGAGAGAGAGTTCTTTATTTTTCTTCATTTGTACCTGATGCCAAGTTGTAAACAGAAGCCACCTTATGCCAAATTTCTACCTGATGAAAGTATAACATCAGGCCATAGTTGTAGGCAGGCAGCACTACAAACGCTAGCCTAAAATTTGTTTCATTCAAAAAGCATGAAATGATCACGAATAAAATTCCAGCCCTCAGACATCAGCGTGCACAAAGACATAATGAGCTCTCTAGAGCTTTATCCGACGTATTTGCTTTCAGCATTATGTTCACTTCAATGTAGCGAAGTCTTAATACGTTTCAGATCAGATTATATCACTAATTGTGTGCTCTACAAAGCAACGCGATAGAGTAACTTCGCCATTGAAGGAACACGTTACATTAACTGCTATTGAAGATCCACAGTAGACCAGTCTGGAATAAACCACTGGGGATTTCTGTCCATCTGTCTCCGCTTCCACTAATATTAGCAGGTAAACTTCAGGTAAACTGCAGGTGACCTGGCCAACGCTGTCGTGAGTGTATTAAAACGCTTACACGTCGAATTATCGGCCACCGTAAGAAAGCAACAGAAAAAATATATATAACCAATCACGAAAATATGCCACAGACTTCCATCAACTGTCAAACTGCTTTAGCCATCCATTAGGCACCTTCCGTTCGTTCGGAAAAGAAATACGCACGCGCTTGATGAAGAAAAATGGTTTATTGTGTTTTTTGTTAGATACGCTCCCGCGTCAACAGGCCTCCGATTTATCCTCCGCTACGCTCTTTGGTTTCGTGTTTCTTTCGAATTACAGCCAGCTTTCGACATTCTTTGAGCGATTCCCGGAGCTCGGCTGGATTCAATTACGCCCGTAATTGTATGTATAAAAGCCAACCACGTTGTGCCATAGTCGATATTATCGTACTGATTATAGTCTATTTCGAATAACTATTATTAGTTACATATGTCGTTGTATAGTTTGAGGGAAATGAGGTCCCCTCAAGTCTCTCGAATGCATGACGTTTATATTTAGGCCAGGCGTGTTGCATGAGTGATACGATTAGATGGCAAGAATTCATTCTATTTAAAGGAATCCGTCTCGAAGCCAACTGTTGCATCCTCGAAATTCCGACTGACGGCTAAAGAAAAATACATCAGAGAATCGATTAATTTTCCTAAATGCCATAAATTACGGATCGTTAAATAACAGCTGCGTTTAATTGTCGTCGTTGTTATTTTTGTCGTCGTTGTTGATGTTGTTGATGTTGTTGTCATTGTTGTTGTTGTCGTCGTTGTCGTCGTTGTTGATGTTGTTGTTATTGTTGTTGTTGTCGTCGTTGTTGATGTTGTTGATGTTGTTGTTGTTGTTGTTGTGGTCGTCGTTGTTGATGTTGTTGATGATGTTGTTGTTGTTGTTGTCGTAGTTGTTGATGTTATTAATCTTGTTGTAGTCGTTGTTGTTATTGTTGTCGTCGTCGTTGATGTTGTTGATGTCGTCATCGTTGATGTTGTTGATGTTGTTGATGTTGTTGTTATTGATGTTGTTGTCGTTGTTGATGTTGTTGTTATTGTTGTTGTTGTTGTTATTGTTGTTGTTGTCCTCGTTGTTGATGTTCTTGTTGTCGTTTTTGTTGTTGTCGTCGTCGTCGTTGATGTTGTTGTTGTCGTTGTTAATGTATATGTCGTTGTTGTCGTCGTTGATGTTGTTGATGTTGTTGTTGTTATTGTTGTTGCTGTTGTTTGGCGCTGCCGTTGTCATCACCGGCTCGCGTTTACTTCGCTGACGTTAAAAGCTTCCCAACAAGTAAAAAGTTCTGGATGATGATTGATGTTTTACGGCCACTTCTGTGCACTTGGTAGGCTAAATGGCTCGAGTGACCTCCAAAGGTAATGAAGCGAAGTGAAAGATGAAACAACCTTCAGATATGTTCACGCTGAGATTCGAACCCCGGTGGTAGTGATCTGTGGTCCAACACGCTACCTCTAGACCACGGAGGCGCCTTAAAAAGGTCCGGAAGAAGTAGTCCTTCTGCAAAGGCTTTGTGGGCTTCGGTTATTTTAAAGAGTGACAGTAACGTTTTTCCTGTGCCGATATATCGAGGAGTCGACTTCCATCGTCCTGGTTGTCGAGGATGAACATGTGTTCTTCGAAATAAATGTGGTGAATGGGCAACAACACAGACGGCGCATTGGTAGTGACAAAAACGAGTTCGGAGCAGCCGAAATAGGCCGTCTGGCACAAATCGATGGATCTAAGATCTCGTCTCAAGCAGAACTATTTCCATATCCGCCGCCCATCGGAATAGCCAATGAGGTAAAAGCTAATTAAGACCTGGAACATTAACCTAGACATCCGTTGACATATTATATTATCGTTGGCGGTATACGGGCTAATAACTGGCAATTCATCGACTTGGACAGGCTTAGCTCCATTCGTGGTGGTGTTAATTACCGCCGCAAAACATTATAGCGCACAAACATACAACCGCCTACAGAATCACCCACGCATCCAACCAAATATTCGTTCGCGAAGCGGTTCATATATCACGATCTGGTCCTTGACATACAGTATGCTTGTCGTAGCAGCGACAGTAATTCTATATGTTTCGATATATAGACCCAAGGCCAAACCGAATCTGCAAAGATTGCAGCTAATAAGAAACCATCTCGAATTCCAAAGAAAATCGACTGGCATCAAAAGTCGGTTATAATCTGACTGTGTTTGCATACGGAATACCATACCTTCGAAGGGAGCATTGGCATCCCAAGCGGCCCACATCTGTGAGACGAAGAATGGACCCCAGCAGACCAAATAGCATATGATGACGGTCAGCGTCAGTTTCACCGTCTTGATCTTCGACTTAGTGATCGACCTGCCGCGGGTGTGCGCCCGCGGGTTGAGGTGGTGCCTGCCTCGGGAGTCGACGACCGGGACCCGTTTATAGATTCGCGACGAGCCTTCGGCACGGCAGGCGCCGTTCTTGGCGCAGTTCGGCGAGCGCTTGCCGAGAAACCGTATTGAAGGCTCCTTGGACATGGTGCTCTGCCAAACCGTGTAGCATATCCAGCTGTAGGAGACGACGAGGATGATGAGCGGTACGACGTAGACGGCCAACGTGAACCAGGTGATGTACAGCTGGAGAGTCCACATCGGCTCGAAGTCGGCCCAGCAGTTGTACGATCCGGGCGCCACCTGCCGGTACCTGAAGATGAACACCTGAGGGACGGAGAAGAACGCCGACAGCGCCCAGGCGACGGCCACCAGCATGTGTATCCGGGCGTTCGTCATCACGTGACTGGTCAGAGGCCGGCAGATGGCTAAATAGCGATCGATGGCCGTCGTGACGAGCACATACGACGATGCGTACATGCCGAGCACTTGCGTGTACTTGACGAATCGGCAGAGGAAGTCGTTGCCGTAGAAGAAAAACGTGATGTCCCATATAAGCTGAGGCAAGACGTTGAAGAAGGCGACGAAGAGGTCGGCCAAACTGAGATGAACGATCAGGACGTTCATCCGACTCAACTTTCGCCTTCTCGCCGCCAGTACCATTAGAACAATGACGTTACCGCTGACGGCCAACGCCAGAATCACCGCTTGAACGGCGATCTCGACTTTAGCCAGCTCCTCGTTCCGATGGTATGTCGCGTTGTTGGTGATATTGGCTACGGTGACGTCATCGCACCCAGTCCGATTCATCAAGATGATGCCTATGGTTGAATCGTCCTCGTGCCGATACCCAACGACGTCCGTCACGCTCTCACATTCGGCCATTTTGTTTCGCGTCGCCAAAAAGTCACGTGATTAGAATATAGGCTCGACGCTGGTAGATTGTAGCCGTTAACTTGAGCCGTTTCCCGGCTTGTTATTTACTCCGTACTTTGGCTAGTCCGTTGTGCCGTACGCTGGACTGCCAGTTGTGTTGTGCGCCGACTTACGCGTTGCGTTGTAAGACGGCTAGTCCGGTGTGTTGTAAGCTGGCTAGTCCGGTGTTTTTTTAAGCTGGCTAGTGCGTTGTGTTTTATGTTCGCTCATCCATTTCATTGTTCGAAGAAAAATCCGTTGATCTGTACGCCGCTTTGATGTGACTCTGGAAATAATTAATTTGATAATTAGCTGTGGCACGCATTCATAGCTGTTTGACTCTCTAATCTGATAAGTAACTAGATATCCTTGAGGCTGACAAAAACATCAGGTTTTATTCAATTGACGCCGTTTGGGCATTGAATTCTTGCCTTTCCGACATGTCTACCATGGCAATTCTATTAAACGGTTTAGTTTAAGAACGCTGAGCAAAGTTTATTAACAACTGACAGTCTGCACAAAAATTGTTAATAGAATCAAAAAATTCATTTTACCACTAGCTTATTTGATGTAGAGAAGGTAATTGCTCCTATTTTATCGGCATACCATAACTCTTGAATACCCTGTCAGCAAAATAATATTCTCTGCATTTGAAATTAAAATCAGATTGCAGCAGTTACAAGGCAATTTGTTAGACATGTGTCATGCCTTGTGGATTCATTCCTTGCGGATCCAACACCGTAGTAGACCTTGATATCGTTGGTTAGAACAGCGCTAAGAAGATCCCGAACGGAAGATCAATGAGATTTTTAATGGTGGTAGAGTGGAATCTCGGAAACTTAAATATACACAGGTATGGAATCAAACATGTCGAGCAACGACCAGACTACGGGTTATAGTAGAAGAAAACACCGACAGTCAAAGACGATCGAATCAGGAGACGCTCTGGAGGGCATATAAATTTTTTATCCCATCGTAGAAGGACTCCTCTCTTGCGCTAATGGTGAACGACAGGAAACAGTTCTCGCGTCCTGTGCGTGACACGCAGCTCCTCGGGCTGACACGTTGCTCATTATCACTGATTGCGTTACCGGACAGCCTTGGGAACAATACTCCGGCCATTAATCTATTTATGTTCGTAATTGTGCCTTCCTATTGGACGGTGGGGTCCTACGATGCCATTCTCACCTAGCTGGCATTTATCGTTGAATTCAATTAGCGCTCTTTGAAATAATCGAGTCAACAGTTTTGGATCCGACCTGGGGTTTTTTTTGGTACAAATGTGGGCATATGTGTTATGATTAAATGATGTTGTGGCACCTTTTTTCACCCGATATATTTGTAATCTTCTGTCAATTCTAATTGTTAGGCTTTTTCTTATCTACCACTTGCTAGTGAAATTTTATCAAATATGAGTGTAGCTAAACTTAATAATAATGATAATAATAATAATAATAATAATAATAATAATAATAATAATAATAATAATAATAATAATAATAATAATAATAATAACAATAATAATAATAATAACAATAATAATAATAAGTAATAGTGGTAGCTATGGTGGCGTTGGTAGAAGTAGGAATAGGCCAATAACTAATAACAGTAGTAATAGTAGTAGTAGTATCAGTAGTAGTAGTAATAGTAGTAGTGGTAACAGTAGTAGTAGTAGTAATAGTAGTAGTGGTAACAGTAGTAGTAGTAATAGTAGTAGTGGTAACAGTAGTAGTAGTAATAGTAGTAGTGGTAACAGTAGTAGTAGTAGTAATAGTAGTAGTGGTAACAGTAGTAGTAATAATAGTAGTAGTGGTAGCAATAGTAGAAGTAATAGTAGTAGAAGCAATAACAACAGTAGTATCATTTATAAAGTGCATTTTCACAACAACAAAAATGTTCTCAGTCGTGTTCTACAAAATGCGATGAAAAAGAGGAAAAAACACAGACGAAAGATGAGTTATGATGTTTAAAATTCTCAAATCTCCTGAAATTCTCTATACGTTTACTGCCACTTGCTTTATCTGATATCTTAGTATACCAATTCTCTCTAGCCATCTCCAGGTTGGATCGTGGCTCATACCTATGATAAGCTATTAGCAGTCATAACAAAGCTAATCAAGAGGACTCCCAATAACAACGCACGCAGGACAATGAAGACTCGGTTGAAGACTGTATATCGTATAATAAATAGTACGTTAAAGATCTCTTATTATTCTGAAAAATCTCAAGTAAATCACTTACCACCGTTAATGGGAGGCAGCAAATGGCAAGGACATTAAGGAATTGACTTTCTTCTCCAAATAAGTCTAAATGATAATGATCAATATAAACGGACAAATTTCAGATTAGTGTAAATTTATATACATATATTACCTATATTTGTTTAAAGCCTCAACAAAACGCACTTGTAGTCATTTCTCTTGATATCGATCTTATTATAAGATGAAATAACGTGGATTCACACTGATACATCCCCCAAGGATCCTATTATGGCGGAACATGGCGACTCTAAATGATAGAAGTTTGTCTGCCCTTTCTTACGGATGTGCTCTAGTCCAAGTGATACTGGCGTCTAGACCGTACTTATTTGTACCAGTATATATTGTGTAAATATTTATATCGGCGCACGTGTGATGCACATTTTCATAACGGGTTACATAATGGCTAAGATTGAGCACATAAATCATTTGCACCACACACCTCGATATTTCACCTGAACTTTCCCGGTAGTTTCTGATTGGCATGTATTGGCTCAATCTGCAGTCATCCATCGGCATCCACTTAATACGACACGATGGACTTTATTTTCTTAAATGATTTCATCGATTGAGAGAGCCGCCTCCCCCCCCCCCCGTAATTAGCCCTGCATACATTACAGAGTCTCACAATGTAGATACCACGGATGGTCTCAATGACGGTATCAAGGTGCGTGTTCACATTTGTAAGGGGGGTGTATGTTGATACTGATACCAGTAAAAGAACGTTCACCTAGGGATATGTTATTGTGGAACAAATGGATAAATACAGCGAATTTTAGCACACACCTGCTCACACACACACACACACACAGGCATATATATATATATATATATATATATATATATATATATATATATATATATATATATATATATATATATATATAATTAACTTTAGTGTTATACAGAAAGAGAATCACCTTTTCAGTATATACTATGACATTCAAGGCTAGTTATAGTTTAGTTGACATTAATTATACTAAAACCCATTATTATAATTATATAGTTTCTATAGCAGACATTACAGCTGATTTTAAAATGTAACTATATAGTTTTACGACACATAGCCAATGATGCCATAGCGGTCTGCCTTACGAGAAGTGTCCATTTTCTAATAGCACTTAGTTTTGATAATATTCGCTTCATGGCAACAGCCAGTTGTTGAACTTATCTTCGAAGACAGCGGCAATTAAGACATTAAAGTAATTTTTAAATTGTTACTTTGAAGAAAGATGTAGCAATTTAAAAATAGCTATAAATGTTAGCCAGTTAACATACAGAAATCAACACCGGGTGGCTGTGCCCAATAGGGGATAGTCAGGGGATGTCTGCCCCAAATTTCAACAAGTGACGAGCGGTTAGCATAAGCATTCTCATAATTGGCGTGATCTGACCTGGTTGTGTTATTCTCGAGTAGTCGCTGTATACAGTTTACTGACCACATAATTAGGGACTGGTAAGACATTACGTATGGCTGTTGTTGTGTCAGAAATGGATGCGTACTTACGCTCTGTACCCGCGAATGACTGATATATCGGTAAGGGGTCATTCAGGTGGGGCCACCTAATTGTAGCCGATAGATGACCTACTGTCCTATGACCTACTGATAACCCTACCGGCATGACTAGCCACACGTGTTACGCTGTACGTCGACTTAACTCATATAGAAATGTATTCAGATTTAACTGTGACGTTGAGAAAACTGATATAATTAGGTACTATAATCTTATTACTATAGAACAACGTCGTTTTGTAGTGAAGTTGAAGGGTCCGCGAGCTCACGCAAAAGCATACACGCACGCTCATCTCTAATCAGTTCCCCTGGTGAATCGTCCAGAGTTATTTGCATTAATTGTCGTGGAATTGGCATAATGTAATAATATATCGAAGGTTAAGTGGAATATTTGCCTATATCAGCTCAAACTACTTTCGTTTTCTTCAATTCAAACGCCTAATTCGAACTCCTTGCTAGTAATCGAAGTTTCGTTTTCTAACGTTCGGTTACATTTGAATTTAAAGAGACCGACCATCATCGATGTTGATAAATGCCAGCGCAGCGAACACTTCGACGTGTTCCGGCCGGAAACGATCTGGTTTACGGCTATGTCTATAAATAACTAACCGGGTGCGAAAATGAAATAACGGATCATGAGATGGGATCAGTTCGATGCGACTAATATCATCTGGACCATTGTGCGTGTTTCATCGGGCTGATCCAGGATCTCCGGCAAGTACAATGCCGGTAACGACCGGTGGCTAAAGTCCTCTGTGATTGAAGTTTAAGACACTTCCAGACGCCAGCCGAATGGCTTATTGTATAATCATGAACAAAAGATGTGGCTCTGATACTCTGGAAAAGTACTCAATCCCCGAGTTACGCACGTTAAATAGCTATATAAATAATAGCGAATGTGTTTCTCTTTGTGTTTGTGTGCATGTGCGTGTGTGCGTGTGTGTGTGTGTGCGCGCGCATGCACATGCGTGTGTGTGTGTGCGCGCACGTATGTGTGTGTGTGTTTGTTTGTATACCAAGTACAAAACACAAAACCATCAACCCTCCCTTATTATGTTTGTAAACCAGTGAGATATCTTAATATCAATTGTCACATGAAGCTACGACTAATTCCCTGAAAGTATATTTTAGGTTTATTTTTTTTATTAAAGACGCATTTCCCAATTACTAAGCCGGGCATTTTCACACCTAAATAACCAAATTAATGCCACTTAATTGCCGTTGGAGTGTTTTCTACCACCTGATGAACACTTGAATACGTCAAAGTAAGTCGTTGCTATTGGCTTAAATCGTGTTGTGTCGCTGCTGCGAATATTGATCTGAATTTATTAAGATATATGTTTTTATTATACAATTATGCTCTGTGTTTTACTTTTCTATTTTAGGCTTGATTTTGATTGATGAATTTTTGGCTGAATTATCCCACACAAATCGTTGTTCTGGTTCGTTAAGAGTAAATTGTCTGTATTTAGATGATCCTCTTCTGAATTCGTTTAGTAATTTGATTTACCTTATATATTTTTTCCAATTATATATTCCGGCGCCTTAACTATATAAAATAAGCGTGCACATACAAACACAGACTCATATACATATATATATATATATATATATATATATATATATATATATATAGTGGCACTAGTTAATCACGTTAACATGCAAAAAAAGGTTTATACATAATTAAGAATTATATATACATGAATATAAATAAATATAATCAAATCTACGCCTCCACATATCTATTCATGGGTAGACCCGAGTGTGTGTGTGTGTGTGTGTGTGTGTGTGTGTGTGTGTGTGTGTGTCTGTGTGTGTGTGTGTGTGTGTGTGTGTGTGTGTGTGTGTGTGTGTTTGTGTGTGTTTGTGTATGTGTAAATACACCGCAAATGTTGATATTAATTCTGGGTCACTCATCAGTTTGTGTGACCTGGCCAATTTATCTTACGATTCATGAATAAAACACACAAGTAATTAGCGGGGTCTGATTCAAGAAAGCCACTTTTCATGTTGATACATGTAAATTTTCATCAATGTCGAAGTTATT
>JAODUP010000366.1:45000-50000 GCA_025642065.1 Paralvinella palmiformis
ACCATCACGTGAATAGTTATGTCAACTGGGGGCTGTCTATTATTACATGACTAGATACCATGAGATGTGTGTGTTTGTTGATTAAATAAATAATTCGAGAGTAAACAGAAATCGGTTGGACATACTTCACCAAATTGAAAGATAGACATGAGGCATATGATAAAGGCTTGATATAATTCACAAACGTACCTTGTGATAAGATAAGTCCGCGATGAACTAGTATCCTCACAGCTTGTACGGGCTCTTAAACAGGCGAGGCGACGCCGATGGGATGTGGCCAATGCTCTAAGAGCCGTTCATTCATCATCGCCGCTAGGTTGCCGCAGCCTCGTGCCGTCTACCGACAGAAAGTGGCCATCAAGCCGGCCTTAACTGTATCTGATGACAGGCGGCAGCCAGTCATTGAATGAACGACATCACGCACCGAAACTTTTCCGCGCCCCGTACGTCATCGAGTTGGCCACCAGATGGAGCCAGCGGCTGACCTGTTAGGCCGTGCCTCGATGATGCTAATAAAATGCTCCATCCACTTCATCCTCTCTCTCTCTCTTAGTCTCGCCCTCTCAGTCGATGTGTGTGTGTGTGCGTCCGTGCGTGTGTGTGTGTGTACGTGTGTGTGCGTGTGCATGCGTGCGTGCGTGCTTGCGTGCGTGTCAACTTTTTGGCGACATCCTGACAACGGTGGCCTACACTTCAGTCGGATCGTCTGGTTTCGGACTGCAGTGTTTCCGGAAGGCACGTCATCGGGTCTCTACTGCGAGGCTATGGTCCATCGCGTTCCGTATCCCGTGGTTCATCGCGGCTTCGGTGTGAGCTAGATATCGATGACCAATAATCTGTGGCCGACTCTCGGGTCGATTACTGACCCCTTAGGCCTCGAGCTGCTACATGTGGAGTGGTATTTGTTGTAGGCATTAGCTACAACCATTGCACGGTTTGGAATGTTTGTTGATGTTGGAATGATCCTAAGCTTACCGTTGTCAGGTTTCCAAGAGCGTCAAGTTTCCAAGAGCGTTTATATATATATATATATATATATATATATATATATATATATATATATATATATATATATATATCAAGTAAAACACTTAGTTATAAGCCATTTTTCACGTCTAAATTTCAGTTCAGCGAATGTCGTTACGTGCGACGTGACGTCGCTCAGCTGTGTTACCTACGTCACAATAAAAGGTCAAGAAATAAATTAATTAAATGAAGCTAAAACAATTATTTAGTATACAACATAAATACATTAAAAACATAAAAAGTCATAAACCGGGTTAAGTCATGGCTTTTCGAACCAATCAATAACTTAGATCTGGGTATGACTGTATACATATATGAAGGAATGATAAAATATTTAGGTATGAATTAATTAATCAATCAATCAATCAATCAAATGAACGACTGAATGGATGAACGAACGAATAAATTAACGAAACAATAAATAAAGGAGTTAATTAATGAATGAATGAATGCATTAATTAATTAATTAATGCCATAAGTGAACGCTTATAAATGGTGAAGTTCATTGTATGCAGTGGATAGGATAGGATAGAATTTATTTAAATTAGGCAAAAGTACAATAGGACGATTTAAATATATTCATATATGATTAAAAATATAATTAATTATAAAATATCCACATTAAAAGGGATATCAGAATACAAAATTTATAACAGGGAATAAGAATATAATAATGATGTTTTATTTATCGCTTTAATCAACGTGTGTCCCTTGAAGTTCTCTGAAAACATGTTTCAAATATATACCGACTCATATACCAACTAGAGCCCTGCACGGGTTGGGTTAACCCGTTTGGGTCAACCCAACCCGGACCCGTGGGTCGGAATGGGTGGGTTGAACATTTTCTTCGGGTCACGGGTTGGGTTTAGGTTTAAGTCTTGTGAGTTGTCTTGGGCTCAGGTTGTTGTTTTGTGAGTTGAATTTGGGCTGTTGTCTTGTGGGCTGGGTTGTGTATTTTAAATCCGAAATATATGGACAGCTCCCTCCCGTTATTTAGCCACTGCCAATGCTTACGCAATACGAATACCATACATTGCCATTTAAATACCACCCGCTATTTCGACCACACACTGACAGTGAAATGTTTCTGATAATCTATGAATTGATTGACAAGCTGTGAAGGTCATTAGGTGGCGATCGTGACGGTGTTGATAGTATGATCAGTGATAAATTAAATAAAGTGATAGATGGGGTTAACAAAGGATCAAAAGCCACATGTAGCGAACCACCTCCCAAGACTGACCGTCGAATATGCCCCACTCTAATACCAATGCACCACAAAACCAAATTTCAGCCAGATCCCAAAGTTGACATAAAAGTGAAGTTATACTGTATATAATATATATATATATATATATATACACATATATATATATATATATATATATATACACATATATATATATATATATATATATATATATATATATATATATATATGAGCACTCGTCGCTGAATTGGTCCAGTATGTTTTATGCAGCTAACAATCTATCTCCAGTTTGAACAGTTCAAAAGGAACCTGTTACAATAGCAGTAGGTTGTTAATGTCTGTGACTCTTTACAGAGAGGTCCTGTATTGTTACAGCTGTTAATTAGTAAGTAGTTTGACTGCATATATATATTTACCTGTATTCCTAATCTTTGTGTTCAAATGCTATCAAGCAACACATATCTAGTTGTATAAGGTATGAGAAAAACTAAGTCAGCGAGGCGAACTCCGGTGACCTAGCGGTTACGCACCGGGCACTTGGTGCCAAGGGTCACAGGTTCGATCCCAGCAAGAGGTCGAAACCTTTCCAGAAATTAATTTCTCGGCTTACAACATCGTGGGTGGCTAACGACGTTAAATGGCGCTACCGTCGCCACTGAATTATTAAAACTAAAGGGCGCTTTAAGGGTCCCTGAGGACTTAAAACACTCTGGCAGGGACCACCCTCAGGATATTTCGGCTCCATTTTTCCGTACTGCTCCCCTGTGAGTGGTGGGGGGGGGGTTCTCAACCACTCCAACATAGAGGCTGTGCCGAATAAGCGACAGCCTATGGATGATCCCCAAAAAACAAAACAAGTCAGTGACACTGCCTTCTTTCATTGCTCATACATGCTGTAGGACATTTGTTACTATTGGATATTAGCAGATATTGTGTTTTATTGAAGACATTTATTGTATTCTAACTGATTGGACGTACTCCTATGTTTTGAATAGACGTGATTTTATTTCAACTGGTGCTACTGATAACCACTTTGAAATCGTATAGTGTAAATAACGTCCTATTCGTGAATAGTGCTATTCATCATACTAAATAGTCACTATAGGATACTACAGGATTTTATTATAAAGATGTGAATAAGTTACAATGGAAACGTTGAGTTCATTTTTCACTGCATTATCTTAATAACAGGAATTTTGTAAATTTCGTGTTCGGACTCCATTCTTGGGGGTTGGGTTGGGTACGGGCTATAGTCTTGTGGGTTCGGGTTGGGTTCGGGTTGAGATTTGTGAGTTTTATCCATAAATACACAAATAAACAGAAATTACAATTATTATACATCTAATATGATCAGACAACTTCTTCATTCCACAGTGTTACAGCTGACGTTCAGAAATATTTGCCTCCATACACTGCTGTTTAGCTTTTTGACATCCTCAACATCTTATAAGTTTTAGACAGCAACAGCCTAACCTGAGTATACTTTTGTATTAGCTCTCTTAAATACAGTAGCTCGCTGTCACTTGCACTATGAAAGATTGAAATAAGATCGTGCATAATGATCTGAAACACACAGGAAGCCGATTGGGTTTAGAACAAACCCGGTAAGATATTTTCCCTTTTGCGGGTACATATGGCCAGTGTGGTTAATCGTGGAGAGAGAGATTAAGTTTTCAAATCAACAAACATAACTTCACTGTCTGTAAACAAGCTTCTACTCAAATCCGTACTCTGCCTGTTCATCTCCATTATTTTGTGCATCGTCCCTCATTGTGTATGGGTTGCAACACCCATCGGCTGCTTAGCATACACAATAGACAGTGCATGACAAGTAATGTTTGTGGCAATTACAACTATCATGCAGTGCTGCATGTTTTCCCCTCTGAATTGCAGCCACAGTTTATGATATCAATGAGACCATGGGGAGCGGGAAGACCCATGCAGGGTGACGTAATGCCGCCCTTTAACTCCCAACCGAACTGTGTGATGTCCACATTTGGATGTCCTTGCTGAGCAGCTGCCTTCCACAGCATCAGTTGAAGATGTACTCGGCGAACATAAAGATTCTGTGAGGGGTAATGCCATGATGCACATAAGTTTTCCCTTCTTCCTTGAGTAAATCATGTTACGTCCCTCACTCATCGTGGTTCCTAGTGGCTGACCATACAAGACTGCGAAGAAACTTTAAACTATTTCCATAAGGTCTAAGCGTGTGGCATCCTCTTCGCCCAGTACCTGGTACAAACCAGGAAACCATCTACCTGAAGAGTATTCAGTGCACTGGTTTTACCCAATTAGCTGCAAACACTTAGAATGCAGCTCGGTACAGGTAGCGTTGATGTCCACAACTACTCTATTCCAGAGCTCTACCTACACACTACAATTCTGCAGCTTGTAGCGTGTATGATGTCAAAGTGACATCGGCCTAATCGTATGTGAATGTACCATAATCTCGATTGTCCATTACTATATTAGGACCGAGGTTGAATTAAGACAGCACCCGTGAGAGCTCGCGCTTGTTGTGCTTATTCTTGAGAATGGCATCCAGATTGCGTAGTGGACTGTTGGCAGTCAGGTTGTAATCTGTGGAACCCTCACAAGCACGTCGCATTTGTTCGTGATCTTTAGCCGACAGATACCTATCGAAGATTAGATCCAGCTTTGTACCAGCGCAGTAACAGGATAGACGGCAATTGATATTCTCACTGACGTCAGAAATGCCTCCGATGTGTGGCCAAACAAGGTCATAACCCATCTACTGCAT
>JAODUP010000366.1:55000-70000 GCA_025642065.1 Paralvinella palmiformis
GGATGGAAGGGTGGATGGATGGATGGGTCATAATTTAGTCCATTCAGTGTACTAGAACGTTTGGAATTAAAACCGTATTAAAGATTCTTTATAAAAAGTTAATAAGCTAGATTACTGCATCAATAAAAGTTATGTATAAGCTGATGAAGATGTAAATATATATATATATATATATATATATATATATATATATATATATATATATATATCAGTACCTATTCACCCAACCCCTAATCCCCCACTCGTTGTCCCTGTCCATCTTTCCTTTACGTACACAACACAGACATGGAATGAACGACCTTTGGTGCATGTTATGTCACAGTATTGATGAGCTCTCTTGGTTACCGCTCCACTCTTGACATCATTTGCTGGATATAGAAGCAGTTTTGCCTATTTGCTTCGCCTTAATGGCGTCTTATATTACACCGCTTGCCACAACAATGGGCATGCCGCAACACATAAACCTGTCGACAGAAACGCGCTGTGCGGCGGCGAAAATGCCAACATTTCTCTCTCTCTAAACAAGCCGAAATTCTGGTTGACATTTTATGGAAACACAAAAGAAGCCGGCCTTTGTTCCTAGATCGTCGACGCGAAGGGCGATAAAATAAGGTTTTGCCCATACGCCAACTTTGGCCTTCCATCCAAATATTAATCAAGTACGAGCGTAATTTGTGATAAATTAAGATAAGTGTCCGCGTTGACAGACGCGAATTCATTCGCCAACAGTTTCCTTCGCCAGCTCGTCTGGGACATTTCCCCGTTTAATTGGCGAGGTCATTTTTTTAACAAAAACCATTACAGCAAATAAGATCTTCGACATTACTTCCCACGCTAATAGGGATTGCCAATCTAATTAAAAAATGACAGCTAGAGTTGAGTTGTTTAGCCACGGCAACCGTCGCATATGGGGCGTGTGACCTGGGGATGCTTGGCATGGGAAACAGGCGACGCAAATACGGTGATGATGATGATATGGAATCGAACCGGCAAACTGTAGGTTTGTAGCGCAGTAAGCCGTCGGAACGCCTTATCCATCCGGATAAAAAGTCGTGAAAGAGTGCAGTCCAGCAGTTGGAATATCGAACATAAAAACAGCTGGAAACCCAGCTTGTATATTAATTCCGGTGCACGCAGTCGGTGGAAGATTGCCTTCATCGAGCACTTGATATCGGATTCATTTTGAAGCCCTCCCTCCCGGAATTGATGATGATCCAGAGAGACCTTTCAAGCGATGTGTAGGTATTATTTTAGGATGGCAGCGTTTTGAAGTTAGCCACCAAAAACCAGATGGCTAATTCGTCGCTTAAAATGTAATGGATATTAGCCATGCTTGTCCACTGGCCTGTCATCGGTTGACTGGAGTCGGCATTTCCTCAACGTATGTGTGCGTTTTAGCAGTGTCGAACAAAGCACTGGCACAGTGGATCTCAAACTTCGTACACGTGTCATCTCTCACCTGTCCCTCCTTCAAAATGTGTGGGGGTGGTGAGAATATTCGCGTGTGTGTATGTGTGTATGTATGTGTGTGTGCATGCGAATGTGCATGCATGCGTACGTACGTGCGTGTGTGCTTGTGTGTGTGTGTTTATTTGTGTTTTAGTTTGTGTGCATTTGTGTTTGTGTGTATTTGTGTCTGTGTGTATTTCTGTACTATATGAAACATCCCCGTTTTGAGGCCAAAACAATAGCCGTTTCATAACGGAATCCGGATGAAGCGAGCGGCGTTCCGTTTACATCGTCATAAATCACATACGCACAAAAGGCTTTCACTTGTCAGCTACGTCAATAGGTGTTAGGACTGATACACAATAGCCTTGGTCTCGGAGGCTGAATCACGTCTCAACAGCCGCAGCAGCAGCTGGCTAGATCACCGAGGACATCGAAACACATCCGATAACCCATAGACGCCTCTTTAGCTTAGAGATTTGGACGACACTTGTAACTCGTTGAAATGGGAAATATCCGAACTGAAGATGGTCTAGTGGCGAGAAGAGGATACTTTTGGAACAACGAAATCCGATAAAGAATCGATGATTGAAAGCAACGACAAAACAAAACAAAAAATACTTTTGTAGCCGAACGCCAGACGGCACAAGTTCAGCTTCTCTTTACATATGCAACGTCATATCGATATGATGGTGGTGGTGGGGGTGGGTTGGATGAGCGGTCTTAGAACGCGGTTGATAGTGCTCGGCGTTCCAGTTTCGAATACGAGTCGTTCCTGTATTTGTGGGATGTTTCATCTCACCGTTGCATTTCTCCAATGTATAGTCCTTTGGTAATATATTCCTGATATAACCGACGCCCATTTCGACCACACACTAAAAGGCTGACTCATTCACACACTCTTGTACTCGCTCACGCCTTCACTAACCGGCTTTCCGATAGTAGAAATACAGAAGTGTGTTTCCCGTTGACACCTTTATCCGGGTGTGTCTGCGCGGTTCTTTTAAGGCGAGATATTTCTGTGGCATAATGAGTCTTACGTGACATCAGGATTGCGGACATTGATGTTCGAATAACGCAGATATACTGACAACGAAGTCTTTCTGTCAATCTCCGATGGCCATACGTTATCACACGGCAATATCCGTGATAGCTTTCATCTAGCCATCTTCTAATTGTATCTGGCCGATTCGCTTTATGGCATATGCTTCCGTGCTGATGTACGTGCATGCTGCTAAAGACAAAGGAGAATAAACCCATGACAAATGCCGTCATATATGACAGATAACAACAAATATGACTCTCTCTCTCTCTCTCTCTCTCTCTGTGTGTGTGTGTGTGTGTGTGTGTGTGTGTGTGTGTGTGTGTGTGTGTGTGTGTGTGTGTGTGTGTGTGTGTGTGTGTGTGTGTGTCTCTCTCTCTCTCTCTCTCTCTGTCTGTCTCACTCTCACTATCTCTCTCTATCTCTCTCTCACTCTCTATCTCTCTCTCTCTCTCTCTCTCTCTCTCTCTCTCTCTCTCTCTCTCTCTCTCTCTCTCTCTATCTATCTATCTTTCTAAGAAATGATAGGGACGTTAGGTTTTTACATGTCAATAATGTTGAGACTTGATTGAATACGTTATCCGGAAGCGAGGGGAAAATCCAGCTTCCTCAATATTATAACATTACAAGAGTATTATGCGCGCGCGCGTGTGTGTGTGTGTGTGTGTGTGTGTGTGCGTGTGTGCGTGCGTGCGCGCGCGCGCTATGTGTGTTTGTGTGTGTGTGTTTGTGTGTGTGTTTCTTTTTTCCTTTTTATTTTGCTTTGTAATGGGGCAATATTTTATATATAAAGATATCACCCCCAGAATTGGATTCAAATACATCTTACAGTCGGGCTATATCGCATCGGACACAATCATTTGTTATCTAGCTTAGCAATTATGAGATGCATCGATACGGATTTCTGGATTTCATTCCGGCAACACATTACACTGGATGTTTCGACGACAACACACGACATGAGACATAACCGATTGTGTAAAATAAATAAATCAACTAAACAGTGGAAACCTGGCCGGGGAGCAACTTAAAATCAGATCTAAGTGAAAGACACTGATTTGAGCGATGTCCTAGCGCCTCTAGAAAATTACACTATGAGATGAACTGAACATGTTTTGCCGTGGAACAAAGGCACCCGAAATGGTATCAGGCTTGTCATTTAGGGAAAGGCCAATCATTCTAATGCCTGCCGATTTCGTTTTAGAAACGAGCTCCATGTAGACTCAAAACTAAAACGAAAAGATATCAAATGGTTTTTGCAACAATATATCACTAAGCCTTACTCATTCACTCTGCCACCTCGTGGATTGCTGATTATTTCGCACAGTGTTTACATGTACAATAGTGTATATATGTATATATTCATATATATATATATATATATATATATATATATATATATATATATATATATATATATATATATATATATATGTGTGTAAACTAACTCGTAGCCTTACTGGACCTGCAGGTCTAGTAAAATATTTTAACACTAGACCTGCTATGCTGACACTAGACCGAGTGAGTGCAAAAGTTACTAAGATCAGACATCTATAAAAGTTAAATAAATACCATTTAGATACGGTAATTATTTTGCACTTTGAGCATAAAAATGGCTTCTCAGATGAACGCAAAAAAACATTAATTTAAATTTCAAAGCTTTATTTACGTTACAAGGTAATCTGTCATAATAATGCAGTCATAACGGGTTGTTAAATTTTAAGTATTCACAGTCTTTGTACCACTTCATCCACTGTGATTTTAATATTCATATTCACTGTCCAATCCATCAACCTCTTCCTTATCTTTCTCCTCTTTATCATGTGTCTCCTCTGCATCTTCCTCAGATCCAATTACCTGTTCCTCTACACTCGTAATATATACTTCATTATCTCTCCATAACTTCGCCACCAGCCACTGGTAGTTCAACTGTCTGAAGTCTAGCCCTCTATCATTTTGGCTCACTATCTATGAATCCAGGTCTCCTCTTACGTTTGCTGTCCTTTAAACATTCTTGGATTGCGGGATCTGGGTCAAACTTATCAACAACTGGACATGTCAACTGAATGGTCATCAGATCATTTAGTGTTGTATTTTAAATTCAGTTAAGAGATTAATCAACTGATAAAGAACCTGGATTAAACTGGTTACATTTACGATGTTACTAAATGCTAAATGTAATTAATAGTGTATGGTTCATATCTATGTTGGCCTGCTTCAGCTTGCCTTCCATACAAATATTGACTTTATCGTGTCCCATTCTGTCAAATCATCATCAATATTAACATCATTGTTTCACATATGTCCTTGAAGTGGGTTGTAATAACCTCAAAATTATTATTACCAAAATCAATCCTATCATTATTGTCATGTGATGGCCAAGCAGTAAAATCTACAATTCTTGTGGTTTCCACAACGCCCTGTATTTTAATGTCAACAAACCTTAATTTAAATGCATCTTATTTTCTTTGTGTGAAATACGTTTGTTTAAAAAGTGTAAAAACCTTTCAAATATCATAATTTTAATATGCCTTTTTCTCAGGGCTGCATTAAATATCTTTATATTGAATCATCGTGGATACTCGGTATCATCCTACCTTTGGCCAGGCTCAAATGTTGCCATGCATAAGTTGTTTGTGATGTAACCACTCTCTGTATGCATGCGTGCATATACTGTTGCATAATTAATTATTTACATAGCTGTCAGCTGAAAGTAATCCATGAAATAGAATACTTATTGTGGCCTTTCGACCCGTACAAAAAGTATGTATATATCATATGCAAAATAAAATTGACGGAGTAACCAACCATTAGATTAAAAGCAATTCCCATTTGACAAACTGAAAAGGATGTTGGCCACCAAAGAATTGCTTCAACCACAACACATGCCCGTGTAAGCCTACTTTTCCATGCATGACGTCAGATATTCGTTTTACACAACAGATCCGTGGTCAGGATTTCAACGAGCAATGACATTCAGCCATTAAGTGTGCATGAAAATCCGGACTTAGGGCTAGCAGCAATTTACGTACAGAAAACTGAAGATAAGATAAAACTGTTTTGTTTCAATCAATGCCTTCTTCTAATCCTTGAGTTCCGGAAAATCATCATTTTGAAGGTAAACTAATCGAATTTATCATGATATTAAGAGAAAAACAATGATCGAGATTACACGCCCACTTTATGAAAGAACCCCGTACAAATTCGATCACACGATTAGACCAATTTTCACGCACGTATATGCAATTTCTTGACTGATCTAGATTACCAGTAAATTCGATAAATATATGAAACAAACATGTTTTTATTTGTAAATCGTAAATTTGATTTATTTTCTTCGTAAATTCGTAAACAGACCCCCTTTGTATGGCCCCTCTTATAAAGGCAAGTTCGACGGCTCCTAAACGAAAAGGACGGACATAATCGCACCTGCTGCAGCTTACTAACCAAGCGGCCAACGCTAAATGTCTATACGTCGTAACGTCAACACAATCCTACAGGTGTCCTCGTAATGATGATGAAAATTATATTACCGTGTTATCGAATTTCCAAGCACACTGATCGAAATTACAGACCTCAGCTTTCTGAACTATATCAATCACTGGGCTTCATTCTTAATGTTTTATGCGACAGGCAACAACTGCTTATGGAAGTGAGAATAACGTCAATTAATTTGGGCTGTGGAATCGCCCAATTAGAATGCAGAATATCGCACTAGCCGCATTCAAAGACTGGGGTGGTCGAAATATATATATATATATATATATATATATATATATATATATATATATATATATATATATATATATATATATAACCGAGACATTGACGCGTGTGCCTGTTGCACAGCTCAATACTAAAGTACAAAGGAGTAGTAGTGCTTAACCCTGCCCAAAAATAAATAAAATAAAATATATGAAGCCATTTCGAGCGACTCGGCACGTTTTAGTGCAATACAAATCAAATAGTGCCAGACGGATAAACTGAAAGTCCTTCCCTGGTAATCCCTTTTCACAGTACAGCAAGGCTTAATTCAATTACGCCAAGACTAGATGGTAATAAATCTAAATTTAAACAGTTCGGGGGTTTTACAATGTTACTCAACTCTCTCTCTCTCACACTCTCTCTCTCTCTCTCTCTCTCTCTCTCTGTCTGTCTGTCTCTCTTTCTCTATCTCTCTTCTTGCTGACTCTCTCTCTCTCTCTCTCTCTATCTCTCTCTCTCGTTCTCTCTCTCTCTCGCTTTCTCTCTCCCTCTCCCTGCTAAGAGTGGAGGATTGTTTGCGAGTATATATCCACACATATCGCGGCTGAAATTTCAGTTTTTAGCCATAAAGAAGTGGCCTTTGTCCTTGACTCAAATTGGGAATGGAGTTCCGGCCATAACCGTCATTTCAATGTAGGTTAATTAATCTGAGGTGACCCAAGATCCATGGGAATATCAACAGTGTCATCAGATAATGTTCCAACGAAACTCGACATTTGACAAAGTGTCCATTCATAAATAGCAAGCTGATTAAGCCGACAAACATTCCTAAGTACAAGATATGGATAAACTATTTAATGGAAGATTTAGTCACTAATACGAGAAGAATTATGTTTATGAGAGATGGTAGTCGTATTGCCATCAACTATACAGCAGGTGATTAATTAGCTTGATCTTATCGGAGTTGTTGTTTACATCTTCTACCGACGTACGTGAATTACAGGAGAACATGTAAACGGTAGATATAGGAAGCCACGTTAATGTATGGACGAAGCCGATATTTATAGAAAAAAGAAGCCAGAATAATAAAGACCGGTATGTCGTCATCATTTGTATGTAATATATTCATAAATTTAGATTGCTTAACAAGAGTAATATTAGTAGGGCTAGTATTTCTACTGTTACCACTACTACTTATACTACTACCATTACTACTACTACAACTACTACTACTCCCACTATAACTACCGTTAATACTACTAAGATTT
Source organism: Paralvinella palmiformis (assembly GCA_025642065.1). Classification (NCBI taxonomy): domain Eukaryota; kingdom Metazoa; phylum Annelida; class Polychaeta; order Terebellida; family Alvinellidae; genus Paralvinella; species Paralvinella palmiformis. Next base: position 62,465 of record JAODUP010000366.1, read on the forward strand.
TTTAAGTAGCATTCAAACGATTCAGTGGGAAATACTCCAACCACATTAAGGCAGATAACGTTTTTAAATACTATTTCCAGTTTTTAATTAAGAAGTAATTTAGCGTTAGAGTTTCGGTAGAGGGCAGCACTTCCGCCTCCAGGGCAGCTGTTCTGTATCCACGGGGACATGTTGGGCAAGAAATTAAGCCTACCTGCAGAGGAATAATGTGTGTGTATGTGTGTGTGTGCGCGCGCGCGCGCGCATGTGTCTGTGTGTGTGTGTGTGTGTGTGTGTGTGTGTGTTTTAGGGTACATAGTAAGAGGCAACAGGCACAGAGCATCAACATATCTAAACATCCTGTCTCTCTCTCTCTCTCTCTCTGTGTGTGTGTGTGTGTGTGTGTGCTCGCGTGCGTCCGTATGAGCGTCCATCAATCATTGCGTGTCATTGTAGCTGTACGGTTCTACCGGTGTATGAAAATGGACTGACACAGTGCATCCAAATCATGACTACGACCTTTAGGTGAATCATCAGTGTGTTTAAACATATTACCGTGTTTTACCTGCCGAGACATGTATTACCTGATATAATTCTGATGAAGCTTTATTGTTGTGTTTAGTATATTCATGGATTGCATCCTGATCCAGAGACAACACGCACATAGTATTGAGAAAGTCGCCGTCATGTTTGAGTAATCGAATACCAGTTATGCGTTTTAGACACACACGCGCTCGCACACACATACGCGCACACACACATACAAACACTCACACACACATTGTGATACAAGGTAATTAATAAGCTTATTCGCTGATATAACGCGACACGAATATTTCTCACATCAGCAACCGAAATTGTGCTCTCGACACGTTGAAGAAAGGGGCTCTTTAAGATCGATATCTTGTATCCAGTCGAGAATCCAATAAATTTTGGAAAAAACAGATATCGGCTAGGAGCCGCATGTTTAGATAATCAATCATATCTAAGTTCGTGTTCAGAAGATGGGCAAAAAATCGATGTTTATTTTATTCCCTGTTATTAGCGTTTGCTCTTTAGATTCGAAACAATCATGATTCTCGTCTTGATAAAAATTATATTGAGCATCGAGGTCTTTGTGACAAGTTGTTGTCTAGATGGTAGCCCTGTTTATACATTTCTTGCGTGGGTTAATCCCCCCGGTCGGGTTACGTCTGATGAGTATTTCACCTTTCACCTGGTCTCATTACCGTTGTATGTCGTTCGACGCATTTAGCATACCTTGCGCGCAAAAGCGGCCGTAAAAGAGCAAATGCGCTACCTGTTTATTCCCAGTTGGCTCGGTCAGTGTCTGGTCAATCGTCATGGCTTAATCGGTACGATAGTGAACTAGAAACTGATAGGTCCCGCTTCGAATCCATCAACAGGCTGTTAATAATACTTCAGAATTTAGAATTTTATTTAGACTTTTATTTATGTTTATGCTAGTGCGCGTAAACATACATATTGTATATATATATATATATATATATATATATATATATATATATATATATATATATATATATATATATGAAATAGTTGATGAAGATTGATAATTAATGTTTAACGGCCACTTTTATGAACATGGTACGCTAATTTGGCGAGCGGCCTTCAAAGGTAATGAAGCGAAGTCAAAGATGAAATACCTTTCAGATGTGCCCACGCCGAGATTCGAACTCATGTGGTAGTGATCTGTGATCCGACACGCTACCAGTTAGACCAAGGAGGCGCCCGGCTCACTTGTTGATTCGACTATAATATGAGTACGTGGATGTGAGGTGAATTGAGGTGAATTGTTTGGTCTCGGCTCTGGTCTATACCTGGGAGATATAGCTGAGGGAAACGTATCTCACAAAAACAGCTAGAAGCCGGATTCGAACCCACAATCTCGAGGTTGTGTTCTAATTGCTGTACCATAAAATGAGTATGTGATGTTGTATTATAATGGAGTACTGGAGAGAATAGTCCCACACTAAGTAGCTAGAAACAAGGCTATCTCAGGGTAGCTGACTATGACGAGAGATTGTACAGGCTCAGACCGGAAAGATACGAATAAATTATGTCCTTTGCCCTGACCTAAATACCAACTCTTTAGAACAATGGATCAGATTTATGACTGTTAAGCTATTAATAAATAATTCACCATTGTTGTTAGTTTTCTACGATCATTTATTATCGAGGCGAAGTGGAAGATGAAACACCTTATAATCTACGTTGGTCGGTCTTCGAATCCGGGTGCCAGAGGTATGTCGCCAACCGTGCTATTAATTTGGTCCTAGAGACACCTAAATCGCCGAGTGAGTCAGCGAATGTGATGGACACCGTTCAGACGTAGCTATGCCAAGATTTGAACCCTGCTGCTAAATAAATGTCTGTGGGCAACCGCGCTACCGATTTACCCACAAAGAGGCCATAACTTTCCTTTAACACGATACGTTCCACAAGAAAAGCTCAGTGCGTCCTCCAGTTTAACATCTGGCATCTGTGACACATGGATTTGATTGATGGTTGAAGCAGATGCGCATAATGTCGTGCGAAATTGGTGACAATAAATCGAAAATGTGTCGTGACTATGTCGCAGCTTCAGACAGTTGTGTTCAAGATTATTCCTAGTTTCTTCATGATGGACGGAATTTTCAAGGACATCTAAGCTCAAATAATAACATTGGCGCGGAAAGGCGCTTGTAGTCAGGTTTTTTTGTTGACCAAAGGTTATGTGGTCATAGATAAATCTAATGATTGACATATTTGTTAGGCTATTAATGAGTGAGTGAGTGAGTGAGTGAGTGAGTGAGTCAGTCAGTCAGTCAGTCAGTCAGTCAGTCAGTCAGTCAGTAACTGAGCCACTGAGTGAGTCAGTGAGTGAATCATTCAGTCAGTCAGTCAGTCAGTCAGTCAATAGGTCAGTCAGTCAGTCAATAGGTCAGTCAGTCAATCAATGAGTGAATGAGTGAATGAGTGAGTGAGTCAATCAGTCAATTGGTGAGTCAGAAACATATCCTGGCCCCAGTTAATCTTTATATTGAAATGTCGATATGACCTTTGTAATCAGTCAATGACAACTTTGTATTGGGGGATACTTTCGTAATTTCGTGTCGTTAAGATAAACATCGTCATTAGGCACAAATTAAGCACACATGGCAGTACTCAATCTTTGCTTCAATGATTTAACAATAGAACTCAGATATTCTTTATATCTGTTGGATGTTTAATTCACCAACGAAAGCTTCGGGCAGCCCCTCTCGTTTTATAAAGGAGTAGCCTTTAGTAATATGGGTAATAATAATAATAATAATAATAATAATAATAATAATAGTTCGAAATATCCCACGAAGACCAGTTTTATTGTGGACAGAACTCCGTCGGTGTACGACACACTTTTCTCAGCGGTCACAGAACTGTGGCTATATACGAAGCCCGCTTTAGTGACAAAGACACGATGCTTAATACACTTAAAGTATCATATAAATCTGACTATAATCCTAAAATGGAAGTTTGTAGCAAATTGCTTTACCCATTGCGCTATCCAGCGACCCATAAAGTAATTTTGTCATAACGTTTGAATTCTTCAATGCAGGATATTTAGTTTTCTCAAACATTAATTACGACGTAAGTTCTATTTTAATCATGATTCTGTTCCGCGGTAGACATCAACAAATGTATGCTTTGAAAGATACAAATAAATTCCGAATTGAAAATAAACTTATCGTGAATAAATACAAACAAATATTAGGATAATAAAACTATCAGCGTTAAAAGTAAGTATTAGATTTCACTTATTTCTGTTTAAGGGTAATTATTTGTCAATATGACATCAATTCTTTGTGAGTGAGTGTCTAATCTTTATTCGAGATTTCAACCATACAATACGATACTTAATAGAATTCCTGTGTTATTTTGTCGTATTATTTTTCGTTAATTTGTTTTGCTTATGGTGGGTTCTTTTTTGTTTGGGGGGGTGGGTGAGTAGTTTCAGCAAATTAATATCAGTGTCTAATCATAATGTAGGCGCGAATATAAGCGTGAAACATATTTAACAACTTTAGCGATTCAAACATAGTAAACTGCTGAATTTGCCAAACTATTGTATAGCTATTTATAATTGTGTCATGACAACGAACTGGCGAAATCGAATAATCGCACTTGTTTTAATCAGCCCTCTGCTTCGCGCGATCAACGTTTTCGTAATACCTGGATTTGATTTGTAATTGGATCCCGATAAAACGTAACCAAAGTTTCTTGTTGATACGGCCTTCACTAGACTTTAATCTTGTATTCATAAATACGCGTGACAATTCAAATATTCCAAATTAATATATGCTTTCGCTTATGACTAGAGCCTAGTTTAAATGTCTCCATTGTGTATTTACATTGGTGGATTATCAGCACATTTTCTTCGGTAGGGGTCGCTTATTAGCATTTCTGTAACCCAGAAACATTTTACATCACCATTAGATTATAAATATATATATATATATATATATATATATAATTTATTTATTTTTGTTTATATATAGTTATATATAGTCATATGCTCTCAGTGTGGCTTCACCAATAATTATCGTGATTAAACTTTAGCGCAATCAATGAAGTTTTGTAGCAAATCTTTATGTTTCAGGGTATCGAACTTCCTCTAGTGGATTACAGTGTGAGACTTCCCTGATCACGTTGTGCGTGAGGTCAGAGGGTCGACTCCCGGCCGGCCGTAGCGCATTAGTATGAGGAGCATCGTCCGCCCAATATGCAATCTTTCGTATATTAGAGATCAGAGGCGTCTTCCTCATTTCAACTAGATAGTCACGTAAAATAAAGGTCATTTGGTGTAGTTGGATTCTTGAAGAGATAGTCGACCTATCAATAGTCGTACTACATTCCGACGACATTGTGGGCTTTGTTGCATAGTAAGCTTTTCTTACAGGTGGTCGTCGACTTACGACCTTGATTGGTTACGACCTTGACAGGTCACGAGTTGATCTGGTGGTCAGTCGGCCTATGTTATGATTACCTTGCGTATATCATACTGTGTAATTATATTATAATAATGTTTAAGTCGAAACGCCGATCGTAAAGTCGAACAGTCGTAAGTTTGAAGGTCGTAAGTTAAGTCGACGACTACCTGTATATGAAACAGTAGCGAGGAGCGTTCCTTTGCCCTGAAAGAATCATTCCACAGAAGAATGTTGAACGTATGAAATGCAATATGTTGTGTGATACATTTCTTATATATATATATATATATATATATATAGAAGAGAGAGAGAGAGAGAGAGAGAGAGAGAGCATTATCTTTTGTACGGAATTTCTGATTCATTACAGCGCTGACTTTCTTCGGCGACCTCTTTTTCGATTTCTCGTAATGTAGACGATCTTAGAAGCCAAAGAACGGATAAAACGCTCCTTATAATAATTAGTACTTCACGGGGTCTACTTTACAGTTTTTCTGACAAATTTTCAAATATCGATCGATGTTTTATTTCATTACTTGAATATAAGCGCATGATTGGTCTTATAATAGCGTGTTGGCCCGATTTAGTTTCAGTACATGCCCATATATGGATATCCAGTAGACGTGCTGGGTTATGTTCACCTAATCGGGTCATCTGTCGTCCATGTTCATCGTTAATTCAAATCCACAGAATAACAACAGCATATCGGCAAAAACAATGTTTATGTAGAAGATAGCGGGCAAATGTACATACGTATCAATACTGGCTGTTGAGTAAAGAGTAACAATAGCCCAATATCGTAAAGTTTACGAAGCTTCAATTAAAAAAATAAATAAATACGATATCAGGAATTATAATCGACAGACATCACAAATAGAAACTTGGCACCGAATATCGAATAGAGACAGAATCGCAATAGCTTGAAGACGTTTACAAAATACATCAAGGACAGTAATTTAAACACCTTTTACTAACCAGATTTGCAAAAACACATGTTCATTCGCTCAAGCTGAAGCCTACGTACAAGAAGTGAAACGTAGATGACAAGACAATTATCGAACTAGTTTACAAGATAAACATATATTATGTGTAATCATTAGATAATGCTGGGAATATCAATAAAATCATGGCTGTCCAATATACAGTTACGAATGTCACAGTGTGTGTGTGTGTGTGTGTGTGTGTGTGCGTGTGTGTGTGTGTGTGTTCGTATGTGTGTGTGTTCGTATGTGTGTGTGTTGTGTGTGTGTGTGTGTTCGTGTTAGTGTGTGTGTCTGTATGTGTGTGTGTGTGTGTGCATGCGCGCGCGCGTGTGTGTATGTGTACGCGCGCGCGCGTGTGTGATTTATGTCCAAGTTGAGGGAACCCATTGTACGTCATGTTGTAGTTGTTTAGACAAGTCTACTATCTGAGTCGTAGCCGTCTGAAGATCGTTGTTAATTAACGTGGAATCAAAATAATATCCGTAATTAATGTAGATTAGATCAGACATCTGTACCATCTCCTCTAGGTCTTCATCCTATAACATAATATTATATTAGATTAATATGATCACACACACATGTTTGTATATATATATATATATATATATATATATATATAGAGAGAGAGAGAGAGAGAGAGAGAGAGAGAGAGAGAGAGAGAGAGAGAGAGACTCACATAAATAGAGAAACCGAAATAAACTTAGAACTTGTCATAATAATATTTCATCCAAACATACCTTGCTATTTGTTCTTGTAGCCTTTAATTGGGTCAGAGTTGGTGGCTTAATAAACACAAAATATGGCTTTATTTCCGCAGAACGCAGAAATTTGATTCCCTGAAATAATAACATAAGCAATTGCATACAATAAAGCGATTAATGATAATAATAATAATAATAATAATAATAATAAGGACAACAATGGCATTGACTTTTGTATTTTACATAGCTTTGCTCAATCGATATAATCTAATTATGTATGTGCGTGTGTTTTATACGTGTGAGTGAGGGTACGTGTTTATGTTAGTAAAGTGTGTTTTATACGTGTGAGCGAGGGTACGTGTTTATGTTAGTAATATTAACAGTGTGTTTTAAAAGGTACTGGTGGAAAGAATGACGATTTGTGAATAAAACCATTTGACGATTCATCAGGGACTACAACATATAGAAGCAACTTTTCGTACCCGTAATTGTTGTCAGTGATTCGATCAGATACATTTATCATATAATTCAAGATTACAAAAGAAGCCATTCTGCTTGAAGTATATCGTAAAATATATTACTTCAGTCATATTTTTGTAATATTATGTTATGTTCTCAATTTCTACAGTTTTTAATTTCTTAATAGTACCGATATTAAATGTTAATTAATTTTATAATAACATAACGTATTAGTTTCCTTCGTTGCCTGTTTTATTTATTCCTCGGTTATCTTGTGCCAATTTGTTTTATCCCGTCCTATTTTCTTTCGACACACTTTTAACTTCCTATTTCTCCTATCACAACATGTCATTGCCCAATCTTATTTAATAAGAAGCCTAAAAATCGCAGACTTGTGATATTCTCCCCGAACAACAAAAACACTAACAAATTTGGCTAATTCGCTAT